>CM042256.1:3612637-4212637 GCA_023566225.1 Romanogobio albipinnatus | reverse complement strand
TTAAACATGAGGATATTATGGAGTAGGATTGGTTAGGGTAGGATTAGGGTTTGGTTGAGGGTTAGTTGCATATGATTATGCATAATTTACTGTTATTACTATGTATGTAAGTATGTAACATATGTAACAAGGACACTGTCAAATATAGTGTTACCGAGTCCACACACACACGCACACGCACACGCACACGCACACGCACACGCACACGCACACACACACACACACAGGATTAAGAGTCAAGGGTTCATAAACTTTTGAACGGGTCATTTATATAAATTCTTTTTAAACTTTCTATAAAAGTTGTTTTGTCTTGTAGACTGTATGTAAACATCTCTCATGTAAAATATCTTATTCAGGACAGCACTAAATAAAAAATAGCATGCATTTTGTATGATTGCTCTTGTTCTGATTCTGCGAGGCGTGTGTAAACTGAAGAGCAAACCACATCTCATGTGCAGTTATCCGGGATTCACGCTTTATATTCAGATGATTCCCGCTCGACGTCACACGGCAGACCCGTCTTTAGATCCGTCCCCGCGGGCGCAGCCTCACCTTCCTCCTGTCCTGCTGCTCCTGTGAAGTCACAGACTGTATTTCCTCCTGTATTATTCAGCGGTGGTGGTGGTGGTGGTGGTGTGGGAGTGTGCTGTCCGTCTTTGAACGGTGTAACCTCAGGCGACTGAACATGTATTTGCACTGGAATTAAATGAAAGAAGCGCACGGACACGGACTTACTTATGAATCCTGGAACTTGGACTTATTCTTTGCTTTGGATCCAAATGTGTCAAACATGAACCCCTTTATTCGGAACATGATCACTGTTTTAAATGTGTTTTAATTAGACAGTTTAATGAGGAAAAACTTCTCATTTGACACAATTCTGGAAGTAGCAGCTTATATCTGCTGATTTGGGTTTCTGCAGGTTTAATGAAGGCACATTCGAGACCTTTTGAAGACATTTAGGGAATAAATTGAAGGGAGCGCAACACATCAATGTGTTCTCTACACGTTAATGTCTAGGAAGCACACAATGAGTTGTGTTAGCAACGCTTCAAAGTTTGACAATACAATTTCCAACGGATCTCCAATACCTTTTAAATTGATTTTACAAAAAAAATTGCTTAAAGTTTGAGATATGATTAAAACATGAACAAATATCTGCCAATGGGTTCATAAAAATCAACTGAATTCAAACGCAAGTTATTTTCATATCAAATGACAGATATTTGTTCTTGTTTTAAGCATAAACTCACCTAATATTGTTCAATTTCTCAGAAAAACAAGAGTTAATGTCTTAATTTTGCATCTCAAGTAAATGTATCTTTATTTTAGGATGGTTAGATATTTGTACTGGAAAACATTTTTTTTTTGCAGTTCATGCTATTTAATTTATTTTTTGCTTTAGTTTATTCTGTTTACATTATTCTGGGCTTTGTTTTAATGGTTAAATTAAATTGTATGAATCAAAAAGCATGTCTAATTAATTGAAATCATGAAACAATTTAACAGAATTTATTAAGAGTTCAACAAAAATAATTTTTAGGGCCCTATATGAAATAGCCTACGTTTTCTTTTTCTTTTTTCAAATTCCATCTTTTACTTTTTTCCGCACTAATTGAATGCCATGATATTGAATTTAAAGGGATAGTTCACCCAAAAATGAAAATTAGCCCATGATTTACTCTCCCTCAAGTCATCCGAGTGTATATGACATTCTTCTTTCAGACGGATAAAATCTGAGTTATATTACAAAAGTCCAGTCTAATCCAAACATTAGAATGGCAGAAATAGTTGCTCAGTTTTTGAAGTCCATAAAAAATGCATCTGTCCGTCAAATAACTGCTCCACGCGGCTCCGGGGTGTTAATAAAGGCCTTCTGAAGCGAATCGATGCGTTTGTGTAAGAGAAATATTCATATTTAAACATTTATTTAATTTTTTTCTATGGCTCTGCATCAGCCGTCCCCGCGCCATCACTTCCGGCGAATAAGGTCAAAATACCGGCGTTATCATAGATATATATATACATAGAGTGCTCATTAGCAACTGTGCTCGAATGAGGCATCTATGTATATATATCTTTGATCGCGCCAGTATTTTGACCTTATTCACCGGAAGTTATGGCGCTGGGAAAACTAGATGACATTCGTCTGAGAAGAGGTAAAAAAATAACATAAATACTGTTGGGTTTCTCGTTTGGTGTCTTAAGACGTCAATGTGTCGCCACGAGCCGCATGGTTTAATAAGGATTGGTATGTCTGTGTGTTTTTACTCTCATTGCTCTCATACTCTAAAATATCCCCATTGACATCATTATACGACTATCACACTGCAACGGCTGGAGTTAAAAATCTTCATTTGTGTTCTACTGAAGAAACAAACACACCTACATCTTGGATGCCCTGGGGGTAAGAAGATAAACATAAACATTTAGTTTTTGGGTGAACTATCCCATTAAGAATTTCTGCCCAATTTAAGACTTTTTAAGGCCTTAAATTGCGAAAGGTTTAAGGCCCTGTAAATGTTTTTCATTTTTCGAAGCCAGGATGTGACACATGACTAAAGGTCAAGTTTATCCAAAAGAGCTTCTCCACATATCCCAGTGTTGTTAAATGTATTGTTATCTGCTCATGTTGCTGTCGTTTTTATTAAAGGACTGCAGTCAAAATTTTAGATTTTTCTACGGCAGCCGAAAACAATGGCTAAATAATAGATATTTGGCTACTGGGTCATAATAACGGTAACATTTTGTTTGACAATGTCCTTGTTACATGTGTTATATGTTCTTACCATAGTAATAACAGTACATGATGCATAATTACGAGCAACTAAACCTTATAGTAAGTACATGTTGTTGAATATTACTCAGTGCTGTGTAATCACTTGTTTAAAATGACCGGAGACATTTATTAATAGGGTCAGTTTTGATTTCATGAGTTTCTCAATATTAGCCAAATGTCTTCTCTCTTCCGTTCTCATTGTGGGCGTCGAGGCATCGTAAATCCACCAGAATTGCAATATGGGCTGCAATCAAGGTCTAATCACTTCAGCATGCAGATGAGCTCCACACAGCCTCATAGTGTCGCTTTTCAAGGACTCTATCCTTCATTTGTCTTACGAGGAAACAATTGTAGGAGAGAAGAGGACATGAATGTCAGGTGTGACTCACTCCTCCAGAGACGGGGATAATGTCAGCTCTTCTCAGACGCGTGGATCTGCTCTTTGCACGCCGGGTTTCAATATTGTAAACATTAGATGAGACGTGCGAGAGCAATAAAGAATGCCATTAAATATAGCTGTGACAGTTCAATTACGAGTGACAACTGCTGACATGTTCACACATCCTTATGAATGACAAAAACAAGATCCGACATTCAGATCAGCTAAAATGATCTATGACCTATATCAGTACCGACGACACAATATACCGCTGGATCCAATGAGTTGTTTGAGTCTTACCCATTCAACTGAGGCCATATAGAGTTCAGGTCAGAATTATTGGCACTCTATGAGCAAAAGCGATGTAAAAATAAATCTCCTTTTGATCTTTCTTTCAAAAAATTCACAAAACTCTGACCGTTCACTGAAGTAAAACAATTGGAAATGGGGGAAAATCTCATGATGAAATGTTTGTTTCTCTTATTGTCCCCCAATTATTGCAACGCCCTTTCCCCAGGATACCAGCTCTGAGTCTTCTTCTGTAACGCCTGATGAGTTTGGAGATCAGAGCCCATTCCTTCATCCAGAATCTCTCCAGATCCTTCAGATTCCAGCTCTTCTCTTCAGTTCATCACTCATTCTCTATAGGGTCCAGGTCAGGAACTGGGACGGCCATGGCAGACGCTTCATTTTGTGCTCAGTCACACATTTTTGTGTTGATTTTGACGGATCATTGTCCTGATGGAAGATCCAACCACGGCCCATTATCAGATTTCTAGCAGAACATCAGGTTTTGATTTATTATCTGATGATATTTGCTAGAATCCATAAATCTGAACAAGATGTCCAGCACCTCCAACACACACACACAAAAATTGTTCCTATAACTTTAGACTTTCGAGTACATTTGGTGAAGGCCACACTTTAAGATGACTCTATTATAGCCAAACAAATGCAAAGGTTCAACTTTAAAAAAATAAATAATTCTTGATCTATGGCAGGGGTGTCCAATCCTGCTCCTGCAGAGCCACTGTCCTCTAGAGTTTAGCTCCAACCCCAATGAAACACACCAGCTAATCAAGGTCTTACTATGCATACTAGAAACTTCCAGAGAGGTGTGTTGAGGCAAGCTGGAGCTAAACTCTCCAGGAAGGACAGCCGCCCTCCGGGACCGACATAAGACACCCCTGCTCTAGAGTTCAGAGAACTGAACTGCATTGGTTTTATTCAGATTGAGCGAAAAACCTAAGACTAGTTCACAAAAGTATGTTTTTAACATAATTGTGAATATTTAAAGAACGCTTTGATTGACAGCAGTGGTTCTTGAGGCAAAGTTGTTCAGTATGCGGAGATCTATCAAATGATAAGCATATTGTATGAATATGTAAAACCATGTGATTACAGAGGCATAAAAATCGTTAGCACCAACTAGTGGCCGATTTCTTTCAAAATTCTTACAGACCTCTAGGGCAGGGGTGGCGAACTCCGGTCCTGGAGGGCCACTGTCCTGCAGAGTTCAGCTCCAACCCTGATGAAACTCACCTGCCTTTAGCTTTCTAGTAACCCTTCAGACCATGATTAGCTTGTTCAGGTGTGTTTGATTAGGGTTGAAGCAAAACTATGCAGGACAGTGGCCCTCCAGGACCGGAGTTCGCCACCCCTGCTCTAGGGCCATGAGTCCACCATGTTCCGGTCGGCCTCCATTAGCCTTATCTAATAGGTGCTCAAAATGTATTGGCTGATGGTGGCCACGCTTTTTGAGATATGCCAATGTCCTCATATTCATGGTACCTTGGACAAAGACTGTGCATGCCAATTTTCAAGTTAATTGGACTAAATTGGTGGTTATAGCCGTTTTTTTTTCATGTAATTGCATCACCAAGTGTCCAATCGCCACAACATATGCCTTCCGAGTTTGGTGAACATATCTCATTTCATTCTTGAGTGGGACCGCCCATATCGAACATTTTGGTGCCCCCTATCGACAGGCCCACAGCATTAAAGATCCAGATCCAGTCAATTTAACCGTGGGCATGGGGAACATTGTATCCGTTTGCACCAAAGCCACCTGGTGGCTCTTTTTTTAGCTTCATCTGAGCACAGAACCAGCTCCCGTCTGAAGCTCCAGTCGTGTCTGAACTGAATCTGCTGGAGTTTGTTTCTGGAAGAGCGAGGAGGATTTTTCTTCAAACCCTCCCAAACATGTCCGATACATTTTTTTTGTCTTTCTGACCCAAGACTCGACTAATCTCTGTGATTCTCCATCTGTGATCTTGAGAGTCTTTGTCCACTCAAACTCTCCTCCTCTTGTGCATTAGGACGACACACACACACACACACACACACACACACACACACACACACACACACACACACACACACACACACACACACACACACACACACACACACACACACACACACACACACACACACACACACACACACACACACACACACACACACACACACACACACACACACACACACACACACACACACACACACACACACACACACACACACACGTCAGATTCAGAACATCTTTAGTTGATTGAACTTCTTAATTATTGCCCTGATGGTGGAAATGGGGATTTTCAATGCTTTAGCTCTTTTCTTTCTATTTTGTGAAGCTCATCAATCTTTCAGAATCTATATTCTATATCTATATACATCATCAATCAGAACTATATTCTGTGCTTTTACTCATTGTGATGATTATGGCCAACATGCATTGGAGAAAAACATTTATTTCATAATGAGATTTCCCCCGCACATTCAATTGTTTTACTTCATCAAAAGGATAAACAATGCAGATTTATTGACCAGGGGTGCCAATAATTCTGACCACAACTGTATTTGTATATCCCGTATCAATCCTTTGTATGTAATGTATTGTATGTGAAGGTATCGGCAGCTGGCAATCTTTATTTTGGATTTATTGCTTTAATATTTTTTTTTTCCCAAAACAATGAGCAAAAGGTCCAGGAAAACTTAAATACACCTGGCAATTTTTAAGAAACAAAACCTGAGAAAAAAAGGGAATCGGGGGGGCGACATTTTCAAAGAAGCAAAATGACATACAAAACACTCTCACCAAACAAACACAATCACAGGGCATGAGCGCATGAGCCCATGATCAGCACTAAGAGTCCCAGATCTGGTCAGATTCCACAGTGTTTTCAGTGTTTCAGGTCTGAATCGAGATAGTCTAGCACACGTTACTGCTCTGTTCAGTAAAAAAAGGAGCTGCAGAACAAACAATGCAAAGAGAAGGTTGCGCCTGTAGCACATACAGAACATAAAAAAAGAAAACAATGCAATTAATTTTCCTTTTTATTCTTTTAAATAAGAACGTGCCTCAGCACTCAATGTTGAAATAAGCTCTCTCAACAGTGTCTTTAAATAGATCATCATCATCATCATCTTCAAGATCAGAAGCCAAAGTGAGGCCAAAAAGCAAAATGTTCTCCAAAAGTCTCTCCTCTTGCGGCGTGGACCGGCAGAGCTGCAGAACATTTTGGGAATAAAAAAATACCAAACTTTGCTACTGCGGGATGCTGTGGTTGGCTCTCTTCGGCGGTGGGGGTGGCATCAGCTCAGAGTCGGCCGGATTCTTCCGGGACTGCATCTGAGCGCACCGGTCCAGAAACTCAAAGAGAATTTGCTTTGTGACGGGATGTTGGATACTGTTGCACACAGCTGTGAGGACGACAGGAGATAAAGTGAGGACAGCAAACAGATACTGGATTTTCAACAGCGTTCGGCCAGCTATATGAAGAATAACTAGGGTTGGGAATCGAAAATCGATTTCAAATTCTGGAATCCGATACTTGTTATAAAACTACAATTTCACACAGAAAGCCGCCTCTCATACTGTATGGTGCGTGATCCTAAACTGAGCTCAAAATATCCTCGTAAACACAGTTGTTTATGTCTTAAAGGTGCAGTGTGTAAACTTTAGCAGCATCTAGCGGTGAGGTTGTGAATTGCAACCGCCCACCGCTCACCCCTCCCTTTCAAAGCACATAGAGAAGCTACGGTGGCCGACACAGGACAAAGACGTCGTCTGAGACAGCAGAGAGTGACTAGCGCTCTGTAGAGAAGTTTTAATAAAAACATAACGGTACATTTATACTCCTTTATACTAAGATTATGCAAATTATATTGCATTTCTGTCAATAGATCCTTGTAAATGTTACACATTGTACCTTTAATTGAACATACACAGTTGACAAAGAAAGCATGTGTGTGACAGTGTATTGGATCCGTGCAGCTCTTAAAGTGACAGTAGCCTAATATTCAAGTCAAGTCAAGTCAACTTTATTTATATAGCGCTTTTAACAATGTAGATTGTTCCAAAGCAGCTTTACAGTGTTAAACAGTAAAATAATGCAGCATAATTTTATTAAGCTGTATAGCCATTTGATGTCATCAGTTCATTTCAATTTCCCTACGGTGACAGTGTGGGCTTTAGAGCAATAATTAGATCAGTAATTTAGTTTATACGGTTAATTTAGTTTATTAATTAGATTTATTTCGATGTTTAGTTGAAAATTGTAGTGTCCCCAACTGAGCACGCCAAGCCAGAGGCAACAGTGGCAAGGAAACCAAAACCCCATCAGGTGACCTAATGGAGAAAAATAAACCTTGGGAGAAACCAGGCTCAGTCGGGGTGCCAGTTCTCCTCTGGCCAATTAACAAACAGCGTATTATTATTACAATTATTCTGGCCGCTTTACAGGTCAGAGGTCATAATAGATCGTAATATTCGAAGGACCGGAGGCGACACGCTGGAGACGGGTTTATTGAGGATGACGTTGATTAAATAATTATTAAAGTGCAATATTCGAATGATCGAAGGCAACACGCTGGAGACGGGTTTATTGCGGATGACATATCGATTTAAGTATTATTTAATTGTAATATTCGAACAATCGGACTCATCACACTGGAGACAGGTTTATTAAGATGCCGTGTCGATGAGGCAGTTGCAGGGGGAGTCTAATTGACACGGTCTCTGCGGACACTTCAGGGTCATGCGTTGGTCTTCTCTGGGCGCAAGTCCACCATCTGATCTGGATACGGCCCAGATCTGGCTGACTGCAGTAAACCTCGGGATAAAACATCACGTCTAAAATATTCCTGCAGACGTCTCTATAATAACTTTAATCAAAAGACAAAGAGAAAATTCACTCGCTGTTCTAACTTTTGTAACTATCTGTGTAACTATAAATGCTGTTATTTTACATTTGATTAGTTTCTGAATACCTGAAAATCTTTTAAACACTGTTTATTTCAATCGTATCTTTGTTCAGTTGAATCTATTTGTGCAATTGCCAATTTAAAGTTTATTTGTTCTGTTTTAATTACTGAGTGTTTATTCATCTTTAATAATGCTTGAAATGTATATTAGTTAGGCAAGTTGTTCAATGGTATTTTTAAACCATACAGTTTATTTATACAATGAAATGTTTTGCAATAAGACTTAGAATAAATGTGAATGATATCTAAGTTGTTGTTTTTTACCTTATTTGAATCAAAATTACGAATCGATAAAAATCGGAATTGATAAGCAGAATTGGAATAGTTAAAATTCAAACGATACCCAAACCAAACATTTTAAGTCTATTATATCTAACTTCATATTTATATCTTATGTCATATTACATGGCTTGCATATACTTCAAGCCTTAAGAGTATGGTTTCATCTAATCACCTGAACAGAAACTGAGCTTGACCCTGGCCATCACGTCTACTGCGCTCTCTAAACTCTGGCCAGTTGAAAATACAGAGAATATCCAAATCAACTGCAGGCGGTCGATCCTTTTCCTATTTAGCTCCTAAACTCTGGAACAGTTTTCCTAACATTGTACGGGAAGCAGACACATTCTGTCAGTTTAAATCTAGACTAAAAACACATCTCTTTACTGTGGCATACATATAAAACACTTTTTCAATGAAATGATTGCTAGGCTGCATTAACTAGGTCAGCCGGAACCGGGAACACTTCCCATAACACCTGATGTACTCGTGACATCATCAGAAGAATGGCATCTACGCTACTGATAGTCTCTCTGTTTTATCCCGAGGTTTACTGCAGTCAGCCGGATCCGGGCCGTATCCAGATCAGATGCTGGACCTGCGCCCAGAGAAGACCAACGCATGACCCTGAAGTGTCTGCAGAGACTGTGATTAGACTCCCACTGAATCTGCCTCATCGACACGGCATCCTCAATAAACCCGTCTCCAGTGTGATGACACCGATCCTTCGAATATTCAGATCTATTATGACCTCTGACCTGTAAAGTTGCCAGAATAATAATAATAATAAAAATAACAATAATAATACGTTGTTTGTTAATTGGCCAGAGGAGAACTGGCACCCCGACAGAGCCTGGTTTCTCCCAAGGTTTATTTTTCTCCATTAGGTCACCTGATGGGGTTTTGGTTTCCTTGCCACTGTTGCCTCTGGCTTGGCGTGCTCAGTTGGGGACACTACATTTTTCAACTAAATATCCAAATAAATCGAATTAATAAACTAAATTAACCATATAAACTAAATTACTGATCTAAAGCCCACACTGCCACTGTATGATAATTGAAATGAACTGATGACATCATTTTCTCCAGAATGGCTCTACGGCTGAATAAAATGATGCTGCATTATTTTCCTGTTTAACACTGTAAAGCTGCTTTGAAACAATCTGCATTGTTAAAAGCGCTATATAAATAAAGTTGACTTGACTTTAGTAAAACACATGTAACTCTTACCCATGGCTGTGTCATATGAGTTGGGGAAGCTCTTGTCAACCCTCTGCCGCATGAACACCCAGGTGTTATTGACGAACGTGCACTCAATTATTTTATTATCATACTGTTTCAGATCCTTTGATATCTGGAACAAAAAGAAAAGAATAATAGGCATCAAAGCACTCGCATCATTTTGAGAAAGAAATTACAGATGCATCATTCAAACCAAAAAGCATTCTTGTAAACATGTACAACCCACATTGTTGAAGTTACTGTTTTATTGTATTAATATCTGGGATTTCTTTTGTCATATTCATAGTGAAAGTACAGAGATGAATAAAACAGATGGATTTATCGGCCAAGCTTTTGAGAAGATGGCATTGGCCTGAAGACACTGATTACCACAGGGGTGTGCGATCCTGCTTCTGGAGGGCTATTGATTACAGTTTAGCTTCAACAGCAATTAAACACATCTAACAGCAGCTAATCAAGGGCTTCAGATTCACAAGACCCTTTCAGGAAGTTGTGTTGGAGTCGAGCGCTGCAGGTTTGCACACCCCTGGTTTAACAGAGGAGTTTCATTGCATTTTGCATCCATTACAAAGTCGTTGCTTGCCAGGTTTTCAACAGTTTTAGTGAATTTTAGAGTTAATGTTGTGTAAAACAAGTGCTTAATTTGTCATCATTACATTTTATTATACAGTGCTGCTTGAAAGTTTGTGAACCCCTCGTAGAATCTGTGAAAATGTGACTCATTTTAACAAAATAAGAGGGATTATAGGATAAAAATGACTTTTTTTATGCTGAGTGCTGTCCTGAATAAGACATTTTACATAAAGATTTGTACATATAGTCTACAAGACGGCTGTGTGTGTGCGCGCATGTCGTTCCCTGATGATCCACAGCTGTGTGTGTGTGAGACAGTGTGTGAGTGTCGTTCCATGATGATCCATGGCTGTGTGTGTGTTTTGTGATGGTTGTTCTTGAGTCTCTTGTTTTGTCCTGAGCAGTTCAACTGACCAACGCTCTTCAGGAAAATCCTCAAATTCTTCAGTTTCCAGCATCTTCTGCATATTTGAACCCTTTCTAGCAGTGACTGTGTGATTCTGAGATCTGAGGACATTTGAGGGACTCAAACACAACTACTAAAAAAGGTTCAAACATTCCCTGATGCTCCAGAAGGAAACACGACGCATTAAGAGCTGGGGGTGAACACTTTTTGAATTTGAAGATCAAGGTAAATTGACTTAATTTGTCTTCCGGGAAACATATAAGTATCTTCTGTTGCTTCTGAAGGGCAGTAATACATGAAAATCAATTGATATTTAAACAAAATAAGAAAAATGTGGACGACATCATCCTGTTTTCACAAATCTCCTGATCAAAACACAGGTGAAGAAGACGCAGAAACAAGCGATATCAAATAAGATGATGCATACGGTATGTATAATAGCGTGATCATCAACATTAAACGGCTTATAAATCAAAACTAATGCTATTGAATGAAATGTCGACCCAGGACTGTGAAGCTTTGAGGTTCTCCATCTGTTCCTCCATCTGTGTTTTGATCACCAATCTGAATCCCATCTGGATGTAAGTTAGTCTTTGTTAAAAACTTGTTTTCTCAGCTTTTTGCTCAAAATGTTGCTTTTTTTCATAAATGTACCCACAATCAAGCGTTGATAAAAAAGAATGCATGTAGCTAGAAAAAAAAAACAGACTCTGTTCTTTCTTTTGATATATTGCATGTTCAGATATTCATACAACAAGATATTCCGTGGGCCATGAAACTTAAACGTGGTGCGAATTTCATGTTTACGCTCACTTAAGACACAACGGACTGTGTTTACGATGATATTCGACAAGACCGGCATTTTGACTTCATTTTGTGAGAATATTCACGTGCTGTGAGACGTGTGGGCGCTCGTTCATATCGGTGGCATATACGCCGATGCTGATATATCTGCGTCAGGCTCATATCGGCCGAAAAAACGGCAGCATGATCGGACAGGCTCGGACAGGCTCTACTCTATACTGTCTGTTTGTTTTACTGACTGAGAGATGATTCAGAGGATTCAGTGAGAGAGCAGTCCAAACTCACTCAAACTAACTTGCGTTTCAATTCATTCATAATTTAAGCATCAAAAGGTGCGCATTGCTGATTTTCCCCCCTTAAATATCCACATAAACAACAAATTGTTCGTCACTAGAGCAACAGTAGACCCCGCTAATATACCCCCATTTTTATAAATTCAGCTATTGTTTGGTCTTGTGGACTCTATGTAAACATCTTTTATGTAAAATCTCTTATTCAGGACAGAACCAAAAAAAAAAAAAAAAAAACGTATTTTGTTCAAATTATTGACATTTTATCAGATTCTGCAAAGGGTTCACAAACTTTCAAGCAGCACTGTATATGTTAAAAACGATTATTTGCTGACCATTACAGGACATGATGCGGGAAGAGAGGGAATCAGTGTCGGGAAACGAAACGGGCCGGATACAAATCTCCAAACTAAACGTGTCTGCGCTGTTCGTGTGCTAACCACCAACCAAATTGTTGCTAGTTTCTGTAGGTTGTAAAGTAACTGCCGATGTGTAATGTGTAATTACAGCCACATCACAGTTGTCCAAATACATGACAGTTTCACAAAGGCCTTAAGAAAACCGGAGCGTGTTTGGCCCAAGTACGCGAGAGAAAGAAATATCTCAAAGATAAAGAGACTAGATCCTCACTAAACCATGGCAGGTTGGTGTGTGTGGGGGAGGAAGTGAGCTGGCAGTAAAGCCGCCCCCCTTCTGGGCCTATTGGCATGATGGGATGAGTAAATATCCTCACCATCCAACAGTGAAGGGCATCTGTGAGTGCAGAGGGGAAGCTGAACATTTCAGGACTGACATACACACAACAATATTCCAAGGATTAATTAACCTTTGGTGGTACGGTACCTTTTCTCGCAAAAAATACTAGAGCGTCTATACACAAACTGCTGAAAGATCGCAAACATGGACCACTTAACCGATTTTAAGAGCCAAATATAATAGAGGAGTCAGGCCAAGGATTCAGTGCGCACACTTTTCACACCCCACACAACTACATACGCACAACCGTGGCAGAGATCCAGGGATGTTGTTCGGCTTTCGTCTGGCACGGAACATGATGCTCCTGTTAGTTTTGGATCGGACCGTCGTGACACCACGGTCACCCTCTTGAAGTCCTGGCAGCCATTTACAAACTCCACACGGTGCCTGAAGCAGCCAAATCCACTCCATTACAGCTAAAGCCTGCCAAACACCTTCTTGGTTTGGAATCATCATACAGTAGTCGACAATAAGAAAGTAAATCAATTTAATGAAAGTAACAGTCGGGGGCACAACAGCCCCTCCAACCACACTTTGCCAAATAATCATTACATTTTAAGAGTGCTAACAAAATGTAAGCAGACGCGTTTGCATCACCAACCTCCAGGTGTGACTATCACGTAATTAATATTCATGCGTCAAGCGTGAGATGGTTCATAATAAATCCAATAACTGCATCAAGATTGTTAAAGGATTAGTTCACTTTAAAATGAAAATTTCCTCATCCCCATCTCATCCAAGATGTTCATGTCTTTCTTTCTTCAGTCGAAAAGAAATTACGTTTTTTGAGGAAAACATTCCAGGTTTTTTCTGCACATAATGGACTTCAATGGCCACCAACGGTTGAAGGTCCAAATCAATGGAGTTTCAAAGGAAGGGCTTCAGAGGCTCTGACTGATCCCAGGCGAGGAATAGAGTCTGATCTAGACAAACCATCGGACATTTTCTAAAACAAAAACAAAAAACATTTATATACTTTTTAACCTAAATTGCTCATCTTGAGCTGCTCTGAGACACGCCACCGATTGCGCAATCACGTTGAAAAGGTCACGCTAGACGTAGGTAGACGTACCGCCCCAAGAGAACGTGCGAGGACTAATACAAACGCCCTTTACCAAAAAAAAAAAACTCCATCTCCAACGTCAAAATCGTCCAACATCATTATTTAACCTTTTGTTGCCAAATTATGTTTGTATTAGTCTTCGCTAGGGATGCAACGATTAACCGATTTCTCGATTAACCGCGCTTAAAAACGTCACGGTTAATTAACCTCTGCTACACCGAGTGTTTCTTTTGCAAAGTGCCGTGCTTATCAGAGACACGGAGGATACTACTGTACACACTGGATTAACTGTGGCAGAGGGACCAAACAGCAACGCTTTATTTCCACCAAAAAAACGGCTGAAGTCGGCAGTCTATAGTTTTGTTTTTGTTTAGCCGTTATTTTAGAACGTATTATTTTCATGCCGATAAGTATCGCGTTTATTTCGGTTTTCCTTCTTTATCCAAAATATTGACAAACTTGTTAACTATATCATGAATTGTGACATATTCCGGTTGTCAAATATGTGGAAGTGAATGTGTTTTGTCATTTAAACCCGTTTATAATGATCATGTTAGCTGATATAACGCGC
This sequence comes from Romanogobio albipinnatus, assembly GCA_023566225.1. Classification (NCBI taxonomy): domain Eukaryota; kingdom Metazoa; phylum Chordata; class Actinopteri; order Cypriniformes; family Gobionidae; genus Romanogobio; species Romanogobio albipinnatus. Next base: position 4,198,230 of record CM042256.1, on the reverse strand, counting down.
AATGAGTTTGCAATTCAGAGGATCTGTTAACATCATGTAAATTCATCAGTTTTCCCCGAAATACATAGAAGTGGGCAGTGAACATGGGAGAAGAACAGGCTTTATTATGTGTATCTGACATGAATAAAACATTTATTCAAATTATAATTGAAAGCATTATTATTGCAGCCTCCATAGATATTAGTGAATGGAATACAAATTTAACAAACTATACATGTGTTTTTTATATAGGCTAGTAATTCATTTAAATGTCTATTTAAATCTCTAAAACCTCAAACATTATGTGGTTGAATAGTGATATATAAAGTGAGATATATGAAAAGCACTGAGCGCGTCGTCTCTGGCTCAGCGCCAGCCAAAACGCGGAAGCACGTTTGAATTTATCAGTGACACAAACAACAAACTAAAATAATAGACATGCTTTTCTTAGGCCACAGATTATTAAAATGAATACATATGGTGACAGTCACCAACTGTCATCCATACATATTCATTTTAATAAACAGTAATAGTTCAGTTCATTCCCCTCATATTGACATGGGTGTTTACAGAGCAGAGGTCAGCTTTCTTTAATTCCAAAGGGAGAGATGGACTTTTGTCTTTTATTATTATTTTGTGCTGTATTATTTGGTTACTGTGTTATTTCTGGTTCAAAAGGTAACAAAAAATAACACTTTAAAATCTAGAGAGTGTTTATGTGATTTTATACCTTGTTGTGAAATTAATTAATGCATAATAATCGTGATGAATGTGATTATTTCTCAGACTATAGACGGTTTCAACGGCAACAACATAAACAAACGTGTGGTAGACATCCGCAAAGAATCAACAACAACAGAGGCTGCGTTATCTTTCTTATGTGCTATCATCTTTCATTTTCAATTGGGCAGCATTATCTTCATTTACATGTTTTTATTGTTTCAGCATGTTCATTATAAATAATCTCCCATTTCTGTCTGCAATACAGAGTGGGGGAAACGCCCCCCTTAAAGGGTTAGTTCAGCCAAAAAATTTTAATTCATGCATTAATTAATCACCCTCATGTCGACCCCAAACCGTAAGAAAAATATCTTAAGTTGTGTTCCAAAGATGAACGAAGGTCTTACAGGTTTGGAACGACATGAGGGAGAGTAATAATGACAGAATTAAAATGTTTGGGTGAACTAACCCTTTGAAGACCTTGTAAAGCCAATTTCTGCACAGTATCTATAAATGCTTGCGCGCTCGCCTTCAATCATGCAATGCATCGGAATAACATGTTTCTTTGTTTCACAACATAAGATTAATGTTGGGAAAGTTAACCTGTAGATAAAGTAACCTATTTGAGATTGATTGTATATGAATGCATCACAAAAAATCCCGTGCTCCATGGGCACTGCCATTAATAGAGGACAAAGCCAAAGTTGTTTTGCACTCCATGATAAAGGCACATTTAAATATTTTGCAGGAAACATAAATCCGATCATTTATCCAGATGGCGATCGCTTGATGTGAACAAATGTAAACTCGCCGTGTCCTGATTGACTGATGATCACGCTGATCGCATGTTAATGCCAAGTGTAAACGCAGCCAGAATAAGTTCCTCTAGAGTAGATTATTTCTGATAACAAGCAAAATAAATAACAAGTAAATTACATTAGACATACAGTCTAAATTACATTAGAAGCTGCCCTCGTATGACTGGATATTTATGAAGCATTTAAGGGCTTTTTGGGGAGTTGCACACACTGTTTTTGCGCTGGTGTCATATTCTCTCTGCTTGATTGTTAATATCTCTATCATGTTAACCAAGAATAGTACGTAAAAAATGTGTTTCTACTGAGTAGTGCACCATACTATCCCCTTGCCAGACCGATAAACAAACACAGACCGGAAGTTAACTTCGGGCCAGGCGCGTAACCGTGGCAACGCGCGTGCATCCGATGAAACCGTCTATAATCGTACCAACAAAATCTATAATCGTTGCATCCCTAGACTTCTGCCTACGCATCCTGGTACTTCCGCCTACGCACTTGCATCCCGATACTTCTGCCTATGTCTAGCGTGACCTTTCTGACGTGATTGCGCAATCGGTGGCGTGTCTCAGAGCTGCTTAAGATAAGCAATTTAGGTTAAAAAGTACAGTGAGGAAAATAAGTATTTGAACACCCTGCTATTTTGCAAGTTCTCCCATTTGGAAATCATGGAGGGTCTGAAATTGTCATCTTAGGTGCATGTCCACTGTGAGAGACATAATCTAAAAAATCCAGAAATCACAATGTATGATTTTTTAACTATTTATTTGTATGATACAGCTGCAAATAAGTATTTGAACACCTGTCTATCAGCTAGAAATCTGACCCTCAAAGACCTGTTAGTCTGCCGTTAAAATGTCCACCTCCACTCCATTTATTATCCTAAATTAGATGCACCTGTTTGAGGTCGTTAGCTGCATAAAGACACCTGTCCACCCCATACAATCAGTAAGAATCCAACTACTAACATGGCCAAGACCAAAGAGCTGTCCAAAGACACTAGAGACAAAATTGTACACCTCCACAAGGCTGGAAAGGGCTACGGGGAAATTGCCAAGCAGCTTGGTGAAAAAAGGTCCACTGTTGGAGCAATCATTAGAAAATGGAAGAAGCTAAACATGACTGTCAATCTCCCTCGGACTGGGGCTCCATGCAATATCTCACCTCGTGGGGTCTCAATGATCCTAAGAAAGGTGAGAAATCAGCCCAGAACTACACGGGAGGAGCTGGTCAATGACCTGAAAAGAGCTGGGACCACCGTTTCCAAGGTTACTGTTGGTAATACACTAAGACGTCATGGTTTGAAATCATGCATGGCACAGAAGGTTCCCCTGCTTAAACCAGCACATGTCAAGGCCCGTCTTAAGTTTGCCAATGACCATTTGGATGATCCAGAGGAGTCATGGGAGAAAGTCATGTGGTCAGATGAGACCAAAATATAACTTTTTGGTCATAATTCCACTAAACGTGTTTGGAGGAAGAAGAATGATGAGTACCATCCCAAGAACACCATCCCTACTGTGAAGCATGGGGGTGGTAGCATCATGCTTTGGGGGTGTTTTTCTGCACTTGGGACAGGGCGACTGCACTGTATTAAGGAGAGGATGACCGGGGCCATGTATTGCGAGATTTTGGGGAACAACCTCCTTCCCTCAGTTAGAGCACTGAAGATGGGTCGAGGCTGGGTCTTCCAACATGACAATGACCCGAAGCACACAGCCAGGATAACCGAGGAGTGGCTCTGTAAGAAGCATATCAAGGTTCTGGCGTGGCCTAGCCAGTCTCCAGACCTAAACTCAATAGAGAATCTTTGGAGGAGCTCAAACTCCGTGTTTCTCAGCGACAGGCCAGAAACCTGACTGATCTAGAGAAGATCTGTGTGGAGGAGTGGGCCAAAATCCCTCCTGCAGTGCAAACCTGCTGAAAAACTACAGGAAACGTTTGACCTCTGTAATTGCAAACAAAGGCTACTGTACCAAATATTAACATTGATTTTCTCAGGTGTTCAAATACTTATTTGCAGCTGTTTCATACAAATAATTAGTTTAAAAAATCATACATTGTGATTTCTGGATTTATTTTTTAGATTATGTCTCTCACAGTGGACATGCACCTACGATGACAATTTCAGACCCCTCCATGATTTCTAAGTGGGGGAACTTGCAAAATAGCAGGGAGTTCAAATACTTATTTTCCTCACTGTATATAAATGTTTTTATTTTTTTTTAGAAAATGTCAGATGGTTTGTGTAGATCTGACTCTATTCCTCGTCTGGGATTGGTCAGAGCCTCTGAAGCCCTTCCTTTGAAACTGCATTGATTTGGACCTTCAACCGTTGGTGGCCATTTAAGTCCATTATGTGGAGAAAAATCCTGGAATGTTTTCCTCAAAAAACAATTTCTTTTCCACTGAGGAAAGAGACACATGAACATCTTGGATGAGACGGGGTGAACTAATCCTTTAACTTTATCTCTTTAAAGAACTTTATCCCTTTAAATAGCAGATCCATTGGTGATGCTGCATTTTTAAGATGCCTCGATTCAATTCTTCAACTTGGATGAGCTCTGTCTTGCGGAAATTGAATAATTTGGGATGCTCTACATCACACTGGACACAAAAGTCCATGTATAACAAGGAGAAATGGCCATTTTCTTGAAACTGTTTAGATAAGGAGTCTTCTGTGCACTTTTTCTCTGGCTTGATTATGCAGCCGGTTCAGTGGCGAGCCAGAAATCCCCGAGAGGGCGGACCTCGACCTCTATTCTGTGCACCCTCTCACATTTCATTATCAAGTGGAATGTGAATATAATGAATATTTCTTTATCATTTATAAACAATATTTGCTTGTATTATACAGCACGACCCCAGCGTCTGCTTTCATGTTCTAGTCTAGAGAAACTGACTGTCCGTCTGTGGAAGTTTCCTCACACAATGCATGCCCAATAAACAGAATAACGTAATAAATGTTAAAGAAGGTAGAGACACAGTCAGCAGCACATCATACGTGGGTTAGAATGAAGGAAACAAATCAGTTATGAATGAAAAATACCAGTTACCATAGCTACCCATTCATTTACTATTAAGTGTGCAGTTTAGAGACCGTAAAAAAAGCCTAAATGTGGTTTAGTAGAAAAAAAAACTATTTCCGAAATAGAAACTAGACTTGGATTTGAGTTATGAACACAGACAGCAACTCCCCACGACATGTTCATCCAACAAAATAGTGCTCTTCATGTGAAGTGAATGGGAGAATCAACTCTCAACTGATTCCAATAGAGTTGGCATTAGCTGGTTTCTAACTCCGTCATTTAGCAACTATAAAGACATGCAAATATCAGGAGAAATAATCCTCGACATCTCTAAACTAAATTAATACATCAGCTCCATCTCCATCATCTCCATCTCTGTCCATCTCTATCCCCATACAAATCTCTATCTCCATCTCTATCCCCATACAAATCTCCATCCATATCTCAATCTCTATCCACATCCATATCTCCATCTCCATCCATATCCATATCTCCATCTCTATCCCCATCCATATCTCCATCTCTATCACCATCCAAATCTCTATCTCCATCTCTATCCCCATCCATATCTCTATCTCCATCTCCATCCATATCTCCATCTCTATCCCCATCCATATCTCTATCTCTATCTCCATCTCTATCCCCATCCAAATCTCTATCTCCATCTCTATCCCCATCCATATCTCTATCTCCATCTCCATCCATATCTCCATCTCTATCCCCATCCATATCTCTATCTCTATCTCCATCTCTATCCCCATCCAAATCTCTATCTCCATCTCTATCCCCATCCATATCTCTATCTCCATCTCCATCCCCATCCATATCTCCATCTCTATCCCCATCCAAATCTCTATCTCCATCTCTATCCCCATACAAATCTCCATCCATATCTCCATCTCTATCCCCATCCATATCTCCATCTCTATCACCATCCAAATCTCTATCTCCATCTCTATCCCCATCCCCATCTATATCTCTATCTCCATCTCCATCCATATCTCCATCTCTATCCCCATCCAAATCTCTATCTCCATCTCTATCCCCATCCAGATCTCTATCTCCATCTCCATCCATATCTCCATCTCTATCTCCGTCTCTATCCACATCCATATCTCTATCCCCATCCATATCTCCATCTCTCTCTCTTTAATTCAGAGACAATACACTCTTAATAATACATGTAATCAATGTAAAATGTGTCAGATTTATTAAGGATGGCTCATTTTCATCTGTAGTCCCTGGCCAGGTTGATGTAAAAATGAAAAAGATTACAATATAAACATAATTATGACACTTTTTGATTTGACAACCATTTTTTTTTCTTTTCTAGAGAAACCACAACTTAAGATATTTTAGTTCTGTCAGGGGTGTATTCCAAACATTGGTTCATCTGAAAGTACAATATATCTGATTAAAACTGACTTATTCTGCTCTTGTACCAGCTCTTGTGTACCTTCCTGTTATTCTTTAATTTACTCTTTGAATATGGGCTGAGCAAAAATCGTAGTTCCCAGCAGCTAATGACTTAAGAACTTGCTTATAGACCGTTTCATCAGAGGATTAGTTCACGCAAACAATCAATAGCCACTTTTCCACTGTCAGGCCAGTGCAAGCCTTCAACGGGCCGGGCTGGGCTAATAGCCTCTGACCTGTAGCACACAGCCCAAAACCATGCTGCGTTTCCAGCGTCAGGCCAGAAGCTCCACAGCGCTTCACTAAAACCCACCCGTAACACAACTCTCTGGAACAACCTCACACAACCCATCATTTCAGCAACATATGGAAGTTTGATCAGAAAACGAATCAGAAAGAAATCACTGGAAACTAGCGAGATCCGGAATCAACATGAGAAAAGTGGCTGATTTAAAACCCAAGTTAACCACAGTTTTACCATATTAAGTGATACATTGATCATAATGATTAATGTGTCAAGACTGCACATTAGTCCCACAGAAATAAAGTGCTATTCACCGTTATTTCACTAAAGAAAGAGGACACACTTATTCAGTCGTTTCTGTTTATTTGTAGTCACATGACAGTATGTTCACGTCACATTTAGAAAGAACGATCATTTCTACAAACTTTCCACCAAAAATAAGACCTGAGGAGCTTTAGCGCTCTCTCCAGTGACCGTCCCAGTACAGTTATATTTACAGTCAGAGAAACAGAGGAAGCTCCTGCTTTATTTTATGACATGCGGAGCTAAATATGGATCTCAGACAGTCCGGTATAAAAGAGATGAGATTGACTCAGATAAACTCAAGCCCGAGCTGGCCCGCTTTGGACCAAGGTATTCGGCAGGCCAAAAACCCTTGGCTGTTGGCCCAAAGGAAGCCCTAAGGAGGCTCGATCAAGCCCCGGAAATGACAGTGGGAACGCGACTGGCCCTGGCACGCACTAGCACACCCACTTTAGGCCCAACAGTGGAAACACAGCTATTTATTACGCGGCTCACCCATATGTCATTCCAAACCCATAAGACTTTAGAAACATAAATTGGCAGTTAAACCTGAATGTTTCTAATCCTTCCATTTGAAGGTCTGGGTAACCAAAACATAGATCCAAAAAGGTCATAAAGGTGTCATAAAAATGAATCCATATGAATTTAGAGGTTTAATCCAAGTCTTGTGATGCACGAGAATCAATGAGGTTTGTTCGTTGCTGCTGTGGCTAATGTTTTCCCAAAGTAAATAGCCACAATTATGACATCGATACCATGGGGAAAATCTGACATATAGATTTATTTTATATTATCTCATAATTTGGCAGCAGGTTTATTAGGGACTGCTGTCTCTTTAAGAGCTGACGCACGGATCCATTACACTGTTACACAAATCTGCAAGAATTAGTAAAATTATGCGCAATCCAATGGCAAAATGTATGCCCTGTAACAGCAACAATATTCATCCGGAGCCAATGAAACGAGCGAGTGAGAGGAGGCGGGTTTGTGTGTCACTCGCTGAGAGAGAGAGAGAGAGAGAGAGAGAGAGAAAGAGCAGCTGGTATATGTGTATTGGAAGCGTTTCAGTATCGATATGTATCGAAAAATCTATATTTTTGACAACACTACATTGCACTTAGTTCATTTCAGATGCCTTTTTTGGGTGCTTTCACATCTCTAGTTCGGTTCATTTGGTCCAAACCAAGGGCAAACAATTATACATTGTAGCATTTTTCAGCTTTTTTGGTTCCTTCTCACACCACACTGATTGCTTTGGTCCGAACCAGTTGAAACGAACCAAAATGCAGTCACATGACAACATCCACATCACTCATTGGCCATTGCGTATTTCCTAAACTGCGTGGGCTGGTTTTGTCCCTGGCCATAATCTATAACTGTTTGTATACACCACAATATGCAAACAATACATTTCTATAATGAAGCGATGCGGATGCGGCTTAAAAACAACGCTCTAATGCACTGCAAACGGCGAGCGCACATCGCTCTTCACTTCAAGCGGAGATCGCGCTATTCTTGTGAGTTTTCGAAAGTTGGGACCTTATATGGTCATCAGACCAAATTTCTATGAGGCTCCGCCCCCCCTCACTACTCCAAGTTTGTCCGTGAGCTGCCATGCTAAAGTGCAAACTGTCAATAAACACTTCCTCATCCCATAATGCACAGCGCAGCTGACTACGGCAGCTGGTTAAGTCCAAAAATGATCAGTACTTTTTGCAGTTGGGTCTGTGCGAGGTCGGATCACGTTGTTTGTTTGTTTCAAACAGAGTTTGTTTGAAAGCGTACTGACACCACCTCTTCAAGGAGCTCTCGTATGCAGGTTTGGTCCGCTTTTGGTGCGCACCCGAGTGCGATTGCTGCTTTCACACCTGACCAAACGAACCGCACCAAAGGGCAAAACCAACTCTAGTACGATTCAACCCAACTAAATGAGGCAGGTGTGAAAGCACCCTTTAAAACACCACAACTGAAAAATGTATATATTATACACTCACCTTAAGGATTATTAGGAACACCATACTAATACTGTGTTTGACCCCCTTTCACCTTCAGAACTGCATTAATTCTACGTGGCATTGATTCAACAAGGTGCTGAAAGCTTTCTTTAGAAATGTTGGCCCATATTGATAGGATAGCATCTTGCAGTTGATGGAGATTTGTGGGATGCACATCCAGGGCACGAAGCTCCCATTCCACCACATCCCAAAGATGCTCTATTGGGTTGAGATCTGGTGACTGTGGGGGCCATTTTAGTACAGTGAACTCATTGTCATGTTCAAGAAACCAATTTGAAATGATTGGAGCTTTGTGACATGGTGCATTATCCTGCTGGAAGTAGCCATCAGAGGATGGGTACATGGTGGTCATAAAGGGATGGACATGGTCAGAAACAATGCTCAGGTAGGCCGTGGCTTTTAAACGATGCCCAATTGGCACTAAGGGGCCTAAAGTGTGCCAAGAAAACATCCCCCACACCATTACACCACCACCACCAGCCTGCACAGTGGTAACAAGGCATGATGGATCCATGTTCTCATTCTGTTTACGCCAAATTCTGACTCTACCATCTGAATGTCTCAACAGAAATTGAGACTCATCAGACCAGGCAACATTTATCCAGTCTTCAACTGTCCAATTTTGGTGAGCTCGTGCAAATTGTAGCCTCTTTTTCTTATTTGTAGTGGAGATGAGTGGTACCCGGTGGGGTCTTCTGCTGTTGTAGCCCATCCGCCTCAAGGCTGTGCGTGTTGTGGCTTCACAAATGCTTTGCTGCATACCTCGGTTGTAACAAGTGGTTATTTCAGTCAAAGTTGCTCTTCTATCAGCTTGAATCAGTCGGCCCATTCTCCTCTGACCTCTAGCATCAACAAGGCATTTTCTCCCACAGGACTGCCGCATACTGGATGTTTTTCCCTTTTCACACCATTCTTTGTAAACCCTAGAAATGGTTGTGCGTGAAAATCCCAGTAACTGAGGAGATTGTGAAATACTCAGACCGGCCCGTCTGGCACCAACAACCATGCCACACTCAAAATTGCTTTAATCACCTTTCTTTCCCATTCTGACATTCAGTTTGGAGTTCAGGAGATTGTCTTGACCAGGACCACACCCCTAAATGCATTGAAGCAACTGCCATGTGATTGGTTGATTAGATAATTGCATTAATGAGAAATTGAACAGGTGTTCCTAATAATCCTTTAGGTGAGTGTATAGGTCTATAAAATTCAACCTGGAGTGACTGCGTTACACGCCACTGCTGGAATACACACACATTTGGCAGGTTGGTAGGGTTGCCACCCGTCCCGTAAAATACAGAATCGTCCCGTATTTACAAGCAAAATCCACACATCAAATAGGTCCACACAAAGTTCAATAAACAATAAACAGAATAAACATAAGGATTTTGCAGTGTGGAGAATACTGATAGCAAATATAAACAAATCAATTTCACAATAAGTAGTACAGGAGCTCATTTGTGCGTGATTGCATTTTAGCGGCTTTGTTGCCATAGCGGCGGAGTCTCGAGAACATGCGCTGTAAACGTGCACGTTTTTTTAAAAACATGTCGAGCTCGCGTCGCATCCACCATTTTGAACGCAAGAGGATCTCCAGATATAGATCTGAATATCAAAAAGGTATCATTGGGTCTGTTCAGTAACTCATGATGAACCTCAGGCCAACTGCACACTTTATGAGAAGCATTTCAGTTGCTCAGACTGACTGACTTAAAGCAGCAGCGCTGACACACACATCCCTGCTTCTAAAGGTATAACGTTAGGCCTATAGTTTTTTTTTATGGATAATATATTAATATAATATTCCATACATCCATACAGCTTGGCAGACAGAATTCTTTTTTTTTTTAGACAGGTTAATTAATATATTATAGCCTAATAAATATTATTATTAATTTATAATTCAGCTAGGCTATATTAATCATACATAATAAATAATCCTGTCAAATAAAATTTATGACATTTAAAAAAAAAATTAGATAAAAATGGGACAAATAATTACATGATAATACAGTCAAAATTTAAGAAAAAAAAAAAAAAATTGATATTCAAAAAAGTGATTACTGGTTCAGAATGACTGCTTAACGGGACAGTTCACCCAAAAATGAAAATTCTGTCATCATTTACTCACCCTCAAGTTGTTCTAAACATGTATAAATGTCTTTGTTATGTTGAACACATTGCAAGATTCATTCCTACTATGGAAGTCAGCCTGGGTACAAACTTTCTTCTAAATATCTTCTTTTGTGTTCAGCAGAGCAAAGAAACTCATACAGGTTTGGAACATCATGAGGGCGAGTAAATGATGAGTTTTGGGTGAACTATCCCTTTAAAGTGCACCAAATAGGCTACTAAAAAGTTCTTTAGAAATAAATAAAATAATCAAATGTAAAATAATATAAAATGTGTTCTGTTGCAAGTTCACATACTTGATCTCATGTTCTCTCAAGGTTTATTGTTGAGCTGTCAAGTTGTCAATGTTGAAATAATCAGTTCATGACGAATTCTATATTTCAGTCCTTTATGCAATTGTTTTTTAAGGGGATTTTTTTGGGGGGTCGTGAATGTGTGTCCCCCACTGAAGGTGGCTAACCCAAGTGTTAATGTCAAGCCCTGGTGACACGCATGAGCTGCCATGTGACAAAATGAGCTCTATGTATGTGTCGATCATTGTTGTTTAGATGTTTGTTGTTAGATTAAACCTGTTCATCATGTGAAGTGATCGTGTCTCTTCAGAAGACTTGGATTAAACCACTCAATTTCATATGGATTCGTTTGACGACACCTGTATATAACTTTTCGGATCTTCTAAGTTATCGACTCTCAATGGAGGGACAGAAACCTCTCAGGTTTAGTCGAAAATACCTTCATTTGTGTTTCAAAGATTAAACAAAGTCTCATGTGTTTGGAATTTTTGGGAGAACTAAGAATAGGGTTCCCTCTTCCATTTGAAGTTTTAAATTGCAGTGCATTCTGGGCTTGCCAGCTCCACAAAGGATGCATCTTAGATTTTGGTTGAAAAGAGCAACTTTTCAGAGCAGAGCGTACCTATACCGCTTCACACTGCGGTCTGGCCGCTCAGTGATTCCGTACGGAGCTCGTGTGTGTGACACAGTGTTCACCTGTCTGACTCAATTAATTAAAAGCACATCATGAAAATGACACGGCTATCTTTAGCAGCGTCTGTACTCGCGGTGAATCAGACCGAGGGAACGCTGACAGAAGGAATTATCAAAGCAGCGAACGTTTCTCTCACCTTCATTTGTGCAAAGGGCATGTCATAGCTCCCCACGTACAGGAGACCCACCGTCTGCGGGATCAGTCTGGAGAAAGAGACAAAATAAAGAGCTAAATTAAATTTCACATCCGGACAAGCAAGCATTGTGAAATTCCCCAAGACAGCGGAACTCTGGGAAATAATACCAGCTCTGCTATGGAGGATGTCCTCCGATACTGCCATGTAATTATCTGGGCTTCATAATAAGTGCCTGCAAGACTTTCACCGTCAGGGTGAGGATCCCAAATACAAAGACACAGGGCTTTATGATTGGAGGGGGAATGTTCGGAAGGGAGTGTTTTCGAGGACAAGGATCAACGATTTTAAAATCAACATCGAAAACGATTTTGAATGAGATGTCGGTAAATGTAGCACTGGTCTGACTGAGTCACTGAAACCAATGCACAGAATCACAGCACACACACACAAACACACATACACACCAATCAGGTATAACATTATGACCAGCTTCCTAATATCGTTTTGGTCCCTGACCCGTCGAGGCATGGACTCCACTAGAGGTGTGCTGTGGTGTCTGGCACCAAGATGTTAGCAGCAGATCCTTTAAGTCTGCAACAATGCTTAGGTAGGTGGGACGTGTCAAAGTAACATCCACGTGGATGGAGGACTCAAGGTTTCCCAGCAGAACATTGCCCAAAGCATCACTGCCACACGCCTTCTTCCCATAGTGCACCTGCTGCCATGTGTTCCCCAGGTAAGCCACACACACCCGGCCATCCACGTGATGTAAGAGAACACGTGATCCACATCAGTTCTGATGCTCACGTGCCACTGTTGGTGCTTTGGGGCGCTGGACAGGGGTCAGCATGGGCACCCTGACTGGTCAGCGGCAGTGCCGCCCCATACACAACAAACTGAGATGCTCTGTGTATTCTGACAGCTTTCTATCAGAACCAGCATTAACTTCTGGAGCAGTTTGAGCTCCAGTAGCTCGTCTGTTTGATCGGACCCCACGGGTCAGCCTTCGCTCCCCACGTGCATCAATGAGCCTCGGCCGCCCATGACCCTGTGGCCGGTTCTCCACTGTTCCTTCCTTGGAGCACTTTTGATAGAGACTGACCACTGCAGACCGGGAACACCCCACAAGAGCTGCAGTTTTGGAGATGCTCTGACCCAGTCGTCTAGCCGTCACAATCTGGCCCTTGTCAAACTCGCTCAAATCCTTACGCTTGCTAAGGATGGGCGATATGGCTGAAAACTGTATCACGATATAAGTGTTCGATATCGATAATTATTGATATTTTTATGACCTATTTAAAATAAGGACCAGGAGAAAAATATTTTCCATTTAAAGATTTTTATTTTAAACGTAACCTTCCTCTAATTATAATCCCCTCAGTTATAAAGGCAGAAATGTCAACACAACCATGGAAAACACTCAAATAATTTAATTTAAACAAGTCTAAATTCACAATGAACACTTAACAATTATCTCTTAACATTAAGGTGCAGTGCGTTATTTCTTTGTAACTGTTAGCGTTTAGATGCTTTGTCATAAGGCACTGATGCAGAGTAACATTACGTCTCCATGTAGTTTCAAAGGCTGTGTCCGAAATCGCCCCCTATACCCTTAAATAGGGCACTATTTGAAGGGGCAGCCATCTGTAGTGGTGTCCAAAACTATAGTGGACATTATTGAGTGCACTCATTCAATCCCACTTTGCACCGCAATAACGAGTGTACAGCTCATGTACACACAGCGGCTGTCCGAATTCGCTCACTTGTTTTCATTCACTCCTTCAAGTGAACTGTATTAGTAGATTAAAGCAGGGAGTAGTGATTGAGGGTTTAGGGGGCGATTTCAGATTCAGCCAAAGTCAAGAATAGCACAACGGCGAGCGCGTCGAGTACAAACATCTCCCCAAACGAAGGAGGCGCGCGCTGCGGAGCCAGACGAAAGTATATTCAAGACAGTCTTGCATTATTTGCAGTCGACATTGGTCTGACTACGGTCAGACATATAAAATCCCAAAAACTGCCATACTGGCGAGCTGACTTGTTTTCCTGTTTCATCAACAATGTCCTCGCTCGCTGCGGCACTCATTTTCCACTTATCACTCCACGCCGGTTCTGTTTACTGAAGAATGAATCCAACACGAGACAACGATATGGTGCAACCAAAACAATACAGTTACCTGATTGGCTGTTAGCCTGTCACTCCCTACGTTGCTTGGTTACCAGAGAGCCTTTGTTCATGCAGCCGAACTTGCTTCGCAGCCTCTGGTTTCTTCCGACAAAGAAAAAAAAAATTATCGAACGTTTTATCGAACGCATTTTTTATTGATATCGATTACGTGTCTATCGCGATACATATCGTTATCGTTTTATCGCCCAGCCCTAACGCTTGCCCATTTTTCCTGCTTCTAACACATCAACTTTGAGCCTAATATATCTCTTCAGGTGATGGAGATCATCAGTGTTACTCACTTTATCCGGTCATAATGTTATGCCTGATCAGTGTACACACACACACACACACACACACACACACACACACACACACACACACACACACACACACACACACACACACACACACACACACACACACACACACACACACACACACACACACACACACACACACACACACACACACACACACACACGATTGTAAATGATTTTAAAGTAAGCCTCGTGATCAGCAAGGCCACAATTAATTGATCAAAAATGCTATACAAAATATATTGTGAAATAATATTAAATATAAAATAACTGTTTTTAATAATAAATAAGCCACTTTTAATGTATGTACAGTCCTGTGCAAAAGTCCAATGCATATTAGCATTTTCACAGACAAAAAAAATGGTTTCATTCCAGTTATTTGTATCTTTTGCTGTAGGAAATATGAGTTTGCATTTCAGTCCTTTTGCCATTACTTGTAATAATAATCCAGTGAGATTTATGTTTGCACAGCAGCTGGTATGATCTGATCTCACCATCATCGAGTCGATCTGTGATTACATGAAGAAACAGAAAGAACTGAGACAAATCCAGAAGAACTGCGGCAACGTCTCTAAGACGCTTGAAGAAACCGACCACAGACGCACGCGCGTGTAATATCTTTGAATTATCCTCATTTGGGGGATTTTCTCAGCAAATATTGATCTAAACATCGTAATGTATTCCGTTAAAACGTGTGATGAATTCACAGCCATAATAAACATCAACTGGACTTCAAATGAAATGATCACATCACACCTGACATCTCATCTGAAAGCTGGCAACCTATTGTAATTGATTCATCTGACTGAAAACATTAATAAATGAGGACTGGAAATGGATTGCAAATATTTCCTTTGTCTTTCATTTGCCAACAAACAGAGCCTCTCCTCTCATCACCGGAGGTCTATAATGGTCCCAGCTGTTCACAAGTACACGCCCACTAAAATGTGTTACCATCCAAAATAGTAGTAAATCACCGGGGAGGAGACCGGATCCAAACACTGACACTGAGGGCTAAAGAACAGCCTGCCAGTCAAGCTAATGGGGCTGTATATTTGGAGCCGCCCGAAACACCATGGCTGTGCTCCTGTGCGCTTGTTCTGCCCCTTTGAAATGCAGATCGCTTCAGGCTTTTGTCAAATAATGAAACCTCTGTAGTTGTTTGCATGGCCATTGAGATCAACTTCAGAGTGAACCAGACCTCAACATCAAGCGTGTGATTGATTGCTCATCTGTCTCTTCAGCAGCAGGTGAACTTCACACTGCCGTGTCCTTACGGTTTCCATAAACGCTATAGCAATGTGTGAACTGCTGAAATGTGCATCTCTCTCCTATTATAATTAAGACCATCAAGCTCAACCATCTGTTGACTGCTCAAACAACTCATTTAGCAGTATCTGGTCTTCTTTATTCACTTGAAATTCTGTGAAATGTATTCATGAAACACGGGCATAAATAGACTGGATGGCTGCATGCCATCTGTGAAACTGGCGGATCTCAGACGTAAAGCCCCGCTCACACTGACAGCGATTAAATGGTTAGCACAGTATCCAATCGCATCAGTCGGCAGATCACTCTCGGCAATATTATTGGTCGATTTATGTCATTTGCATAAGGGTCAGCGTCCTCGATACCGAAAAGGAAAAGATCTCTTCTTATAAATATACTCTCTGTATTCCAGTTGGGTTCACATGGTTTTGTCAAATAAAAGTAAATAAAGAACAGTTTAATTTCATGTCACAGTTTTTTTTCCATGTTTATTTGAATGTACTCCATGTATAATTCATCTTAGATTTGAATCACTATTTCCTATATATTTATTGAAGGTAAAAAGTATTATTATTTTTCCATTATTATTACTATTATTTTACAATATATTTTACATTTCATTAAACTTTTGGAATGGCACCCAAAGACTTTATATAACATTATATTATATTACATTATATATTTATATAATGACATAACCTGAAGTAACCCTGTCATAAATACATCAGATAATATACATAATGACTGTACACGCCCCTACTTCTGATTGGCTCACTCGCTCTCCTCCCTCATAATGACTGTGACTGTACACACCCCCTACTGCTGATTGGCTCACTCTCTCCTCCCTCATAATGACTGTACACGCCCCCAACTGCTGATTGGCTCACTCTCTCTCCTCCCCCATAATGACTGTACACACCCCTACTGCTGATTGGCTCACTCTCTCTCCTCCCTCATAATGACTGTGACTGTACACACCCCCTACTGCTGATTGGCTCACTCTCTCCTCCCTCATAATGACTGTACACGCCCCTACTTCTGATTGGCTCACTCTCTCTCCTCCCTCATAATGACTGTGACTGTACACACCCCCTACTGCTGATTGGCTCACTCTCTCCTCCCTCATAATGACTGTACACGCCCCCAACTGCTGATTGGCTCACTCTCTCTCCTCCCCCATAATGACTGTACACACCCCTACTGCTGATTGGCTCACTCTCTCTCCTCCCCCATTATGACTGTACACACCCCTACTGCTGATTGGCTCACTCTCTCTCCTCCCCCATTATGACTGTACACGCCCCCTACTGCTGATTGGCTCACTCTCTCTCCTCCCCCATTATGACTGTGACTGTACACGCCCCCAACTGCTGATTGGCTCACTCTCTCTCCTCCCCCATTATGACTGTACACACCCCTACTGCTGATTGGCTCACTCTCTCTCCTCCCCCATTATGACTGTGACTGTACACGCCCCCTACTGCTGATTGGCTCACTCTCTCTCCTCCCCCATTATGACTGTGACTGTACACACCCCTACTGCTGATTGGCTCACTCTCTCTCCTCCCCCATTATGACTGTACACACCCCTACTGCTGATTGGCTCACTCTCTCTCCTCCCCCATTATGACTGTACACGCCCCCTACTGCTGATTGGCTCACTCTCTCTCCTCCCCCATTATGACTGACTGTACACGCCCCCAACTGCTGATTGGCTCACTCTCTCTCCTCCCCCATTATGACTGTACACACCCCCTACTGCTGATTGGCTCACTCTCTCTCCTCCCCCATTATGACTGTACACACCCCTACTGCTGATTGGCTCACTCTCTCTCCTCCCCCATTATGACTGTACACGCCCCCTACTGCTGATTGGCTCACTCTCTCTCCTCCCCCATTATGACTGACTGTACACGCCCCCAACTGCTGATTGGCTCACTCTCTCTCCTCCCCCATTATGACTGTACACACCCCCTACTGCTGATTGGCTCACTCTCTCTCCTCCCCCATTATGACTGTGACTGTACACGCCCCCAACTGCTGATTGGCTCACTCTCTCTCCTCCCCCATTATGACTGTACACGCCCCCTACTGCTGATTGGCTCACTCTCTCTCCTCCCCCATTATGACTGTGACTGCACACGCCCCCAACTGCTGATTGGCTCACTCTCTCTCCTCCCCCATTATGACTGTACACACCCCTACTGCTGATTGGCTCACTCTCTCTCCTCCCCCATTATGACTGTACACACCCCTACTGCTGATTGGCTCACTCTCTCTCCTCCCCCATTATGACTGTGACTGTACACGCCCCCAACTGCTGATTGGCTCACTCTCTCTTTCCCCATAATGACTGTAGACACCCCCTACTGCTGATTGGCTCACTCTCTCTCCCCTCCCATCATGACTGCACATGACCCCAACTGCTGATTGGCTACAAGTGTGTTGTGGTGCTCAATCCACTTTCAACAGCGTTTTACAAAAGTCACTTACTGCACCTTTAAGGCTGTCTTTTCAATGAATTTAAGACTTGTAATAAGGTTTTTTGGTAACACTTTATTTTAGGGTTCAATTCCCACTATGAACTAGTTGTTTATGAGCATATTACTATGATATTGTCTGTTTATTAGTACTTATGAAGCACATATTAATGCCTTATTCTGCATGACCTTATTCTACATCCCTTAAAGGGTAACTTCAGTGGTTTAGCATTAAGCTTTGTATTTAAACTGGGTCATTTATGTAGTAGAAATGTGAAAATATTTTTGAATTTGGTGCCTTCTAGACTGAGAAAAGACAGAAAATGTATTTTTGTCTCATGTGAATGAAAGTCAACAACTCCCAGAATGCACTTGCTTCGCTGCCCTACTCCGTCGTTTTGATCTTCATAGTAATACAATCACTTTGTTCAGTTAGAGAATAAACACTACAATTAAAAACTGAACGTGTCTTTTCAATAAAGTGTGAGTGAGCCGAACGAAAGTCACGTCACAGACGCAGCAGGAGTCAGATTTCATTCATCACGAGAGCAGAGCTGAGGTAAGCGCCCGTCTGGCACGTTTTCAGATCGCATATGGAAGCTAAACTATCACAGGAATTCATTAAAAAGTTGAAACACTCCCTTTGCTCTGCATCGCTCCGTTATGATTGTCCGTGCGGCCGTCTGTGTCTTACATTCTGTGCGTGAGATCTCTCCCCTATGGGCGGGTTGATAACATGCAGAACAGCTCCATCTAGTGGCTGTAGTCTCTAGCCTCTGGCCAAAAATCCTCAGATGACGCAAAATGACGATACTTGCGTTATCTGAGGAATTTTTCCAGAAATAAAATGCATAATTCTCTCGTCTCAGGGGGACATGAGGGGGGAAAGTACCATAATTTGAATATACTACCAGGTTTCTACTGATACAAAGCTTACTGCTAATTCCCTGAAGTTACCCTTTAATCAAACCCAATACAGAAACACTACAAAAACTACCTTACTAACTATTAATAAGCAGTAAATTATGAGTTTATTGAAGCAAAAGTCGTAGTTAATAGTGAATATGTGTTCCCCATACTAAAGTGTTACCAGATTTTTTCCTCAATATGATATCAGGACAGTTCCAACCTGATTTTTTTTTTTTGGTCCGAAATTAAACGCATAGTAAAGGTGAATTCAATTCATCATATGTATTAATTGCATTAATGTATTTTTGAATAAATTGGAAAAAAAGAAGAATAGTCTAAATTGCCCAGCCTCCAGAATCAGCAGAAGGCAAAACGGACAAGTCAGGCAAGTATGGTCTGCATGGGAATCTTGTCAGAAGGGAAAATGGAGGGTGGCCAAGCTGAAAATGGGAAGATGGTTCACCTTTTAACAAGTCCAGGACTCCAAAGGAGAGTGTTCGAGTGTTGACATGTTTCAACCTCAGCCGTATGACAGAGAAGCCCTGACGTTTTGTCATAGAAAGCCTTTGGAAGTACTCAATACTAAAAGTTTGAATGGTTGTGGATAAAATCATCTCTTCTTATCTTCTGATGTTTTGCAATGTGTGGCTCTGGCAGTCTTGCAGAATTTTCTCTTCACAAGCAGCGCTGCCTCTGTCTCTCTTTCTTTCTCTCTCCATTGAAACTGAACTGGGAACTCGCAGCTTTTTACTGTAGAAATACAAGGTCAGTGGAGATGTCACTGCTGTAGTTCATGCAGTTATAACACAAAATCTAAAGTTTAGCTCCTTTTTTACGCGACAGAGTCTGTACATTCAGGTTGAGGAAACAAAGGCTTATTACAAAAATGTTACTAGACCATTGAGACACATCGTGAAAGAATTCTTTCTGCTGCTTTTAACACATGAAGCGTGTTTGTGGAGCAGCTAGACTAATGAAATGTTTAAGCGTTTTCAAATTTGAAGCACAAATTAATTTCCTTAAAAATTGTCCTAAATGAACCCAAGGTCTTCTCATTACCGCTCTCCAGCATTCAGCGTCGTCTATGAAAAGAGTGAGGGGTTCTTGTATTATTTTACCCATCTCATTTAAAAGCTCTCGGCAAATAAAGAGGGCATGGTGAGAGGGAAAAACACTCACAGATAAAGAGAGAGAGAGAGAGCTGTGTGGGAGGAGAGTGTGGAGATGTCATCTCTCTCTGTTTCCTGGCAGGGAAGTAACCCCGCTAATAACCTCAGCCGCTCGCTGACACATCTGCTGTAGAAAAGCCAGGACTCTGTGATGCTTCCTTGACACACACTGCCCGTTTCATAAAATATATATTTAACACACCTGATGGACATTTTATCCCTCATAAATTCTGAAAAAAAAAAAAAAACCTTGAATGATCATTCCGATTGATGAATCACGAATGTAGTGTTTACATGAACACTGAATAATGTGATCGGGTTGATGTGTGTGTTTCATGTCCAAAGCTGACATGCGCTCACTGCACGAATATACCTGCACATACTAACTATCCTCCTACCACTGATTTTTTCCTTTGTTTTAAAGAGCACACTTAATATTTATCTATTTTGGGCCACAATTAGGAGACTGCTCATATTTATCAAGCATTAAAAACATCTCTTTCCGCACCCAAAACCCCGTGCCAGAACAATTAAATATAAAATATTTTCCAGAGTAGCCAATATCAGCACGATTGCAAAATGCGATATTCATTTTATACAACCGTTCAATAAACAACAAGTTGTCATTTTTTTTACAGTTTTGCTCTATTTTTCCAACAAAAATAGATTCAAACAAAGTATAGGTGTCGTTCTCGAATAATTTACCGTTTTTGAACAGTGGGTTAGAACTAATTATAGTTGAATGATTCTAGAATCCACTCACGCCGCCTCATATAGACCTGGAATAAATAATATTTCCCCAACATTTCATATTTCTATAATTGTTAAAATATTATATTTAGAACATAAATAAAAAAATCTCATTATTTAGGCAATTGTAATTACAGTGTAAGTGGATTTTGTTAAATGGAAAGATGGATTTTGTTGATACTGATTTAATTTCATTTGTGGTAAATAGTAGGGATGCACTGATATGATTTATTCATTTAAAATAGTGTTTTTTAAAGTAAAAAAACACATTATTAACTCATAGCCTACTAGCTAGTTTATTGCTGCATTATCAAATAATTTCTAATGAACATACACTGGATCCTTTTAACATTCACCAGGCCAACATAAATATTATATATATACAACAGAAAATATGAAATAAACAGTGCTTTTTAAATAGTTTTAATGTTAAATAACACTGCATATTATTCACTGTATAAATTAAATGCATATATTATTATTACATTAAGACGTAGCTCTTCTGTACAACATTAATCCTGTCACAATTACTTTGTTAAACTGAACTTTTATTTTGACGGGTTGCCGTGTGCTTCGAGTTCCTGTGTGTGTGTGATAGATATGACGATAGATTTTGTCGAATAAAACGGTACAATGCTCATGAAGTGACTGGAGATGCATTCGTGTCCCATTTTGAGGTGGCAGAGGCTGAAAAACACCGCGAGTTTCAGTGTGTGTGTGTGTGTGTGTGAGAGAGAGAGGCTCTCCATTCATTCACAGAGACAGAGAAACATGCAGGATTCACATTTAAGCAGTCTTTTTGGGGCTTAATATTCACAGACACTAGTATGCATCGATTGATTTAAGTGACTGACCAACGTTTTATTTATTCATCAAAAAAATTCCCTGCCATTCCGCATTATGCAGTAAATCCCGTTTGTATGACTGGATTCTGTCTGGAAATGAATCCTTATGAAAGTTTAGTCAAGAGTAGAGAGCGATTTATTTGTTGGTCTTTTGTTGTTTGATAAACATTAAAACACAGACAGCAGCGCAGCAGGAATATTACATATAATCTTGGATTATGCAGCAGACATTACACAGCCCAGTGCCTTCACACAGTTCATTAATAAACCATCGGTTTGTTATATCGGCCTGGTTGTAAATTGATCAAAAAACGGCCGATAAATATCGGCGGCCGATACATTGGTGCATCCCTAGTAAATAGTGTAAGTACTTAAAAAGATGGTCAACAATATGTAACGTTACTTTATAAGAGGTGTGCCCTAAAAAGTGAGCATGCGATCTTGAGAACACTAAGGAAAGAGCACGTTCTTTTCGTCTGTTTGGATACTTCAAACACAAGTTTGCACTGCCTGTTTGGTTTACTTGTTTAGCCATTAATAACGTGCGTTTTGTCCGACTCAGAAACACGCGGTTTTTAAATAGCAAATCACGCGTCGAGGACGTGCGCTTTGATATAAAAACACTCGTAGGTTATTGTGGTAAATTTACTTCTAGCTTCTGACCAAGGCTGTATCTCAATACTAGTTCTACTCGATCTTAGTGCTGCGTTCGATACAATAGATCATAAAATACTCTTAGATCGACTTCAAAATTATACAGGTGTTCAGGGACAGGCATTAAACTGGTTTAGATCGTACTTATCAGACGGGGAAATGGGGAAAAATCAAAGATGACGTCAGTAGACTATGGGGTGCCGCAAGGATCCGTGTTAGGCCCTCTGCTATTCTCTATATATGCTGCCACTTGGTAATATTATAAGAAAACATGGAATTAATTTCCACTGTTATGCTGATGACACTCAATTATATATTTCATCACGACCGGATGAAAACGCTAAATTATCTAAACTGACAGCGTGTGTTGAAGATATTAAATACTGGATGACGTGTAATTTTCTGCTATTAAATTCAGATAAAACGGAGGTATTACTTATTGGTCCAAAAAACTGCCCACAAAACCTCTCACAATACAACTTTACCTTGGAAGGATGTCCTGTCACTTTATCCACTACAGTAAAAGACCTGGGTGTTATACTAGACCGCAACCTGACATTCGAAAATCATATTTCATATGTTACAAGAACGGCATTTTTCCACCTTAGAAACATTGCTAAGCTACGTAACATGCTATCTATTTCTGATGCAGAAAAGTTAGTTCATGCATTCATGACCTCGAGATTAGATTACTGTAATGCTTTATTAGCTGGTTGTCCTGCATCCTCAATAAACAAACTACAGTTAGTCCAAAACGCAGCTGCTAGAGTTCTTACTAGGTCCAGAAAATATGATCATATAACACCAATTTTATCATCTCTACACTGGTTAGCTATTAAGTTCCGTATCAATTACAAAGTATTGCTACTGACCTATAAAGCCCTAAATGGTTTAGCTCCAGTGTATCTAACGGATCTTCTATCGCCCTACAACCCATCGCGCTCTTTAAGGTCACTAAACTATAGGCTTCTGGTCATTCCTAGGATATCTAAGTCCACTAAAGGAGGGAGGGCATTTTCACATTTAGCTCCTAAACTCTGGAATAGTCTTCCTGATATTGTTCGAGGTTCAGACTCGCTGTCCCAGTTTAAAACTAGATTAAAGACGCATCTCTTTAGCCAAGCATTCACATTATAATTACCCTTTATACTACAGTTAAATCGGATCAAAAGCATTAATATAATATTCTGAACAGCAGCTACGCTAATTATTTCCCATCTGCTTTTCTGTTGTTATCTCGGGACACTAGTCCCGAGGTAAATAGTTCGTCAGCTCCAGTTTGTATCCAGCCTCTCATGAAGACTTTGGATGCCCCAACACCTGTGATGAGACGACTCCACGCCTGTGAAGAGACGACTCAACGCCAGCGTTGTTATGGCCTAAATTAATACACGATTGATTAACTTTTTCGAACATTATTCTTTAACATTGTCTTTCTAACATTTTTACTGTTCATCTATGAAATGCACTTTCTGTAAAGCTGCTTTGAAACAATGTGTATTGTGAAAAGCGCTATACAAATAAATATGAATTGAATTGAATTGAATTAAATCACGCGTCAAGGACGTGCGTTTTGCTGTCAAATCGAACGCATTTGACGTGTCTGCGCAATCAGACGCCCGTCCAAGCATATATGAACACGTTGGATTGCCATACGGCCCTGCCAGACGGGCCCACTCGCTATATTCCATTATTATCCAAAATTCTATTATGGAATCTTATGAGGGCGCCTAATCTAGCCTGTTAGTCCTCTAAAATGTTATATAATATTGAGGAAATACAGAAATTATTTAGAAACGCACAACAGCAGCTACATATAGAAAATACCCCCCTCCCCCCAATTATTATTATTATTATTATTTATAATAATAATAATAATACATTTTATTTCTAACGTGCTTTTCTTAAAACTCAAAGCGCTACAACATCACACAAAAGAGAATAACAACAATATAATACAATAAAATAGTCACATTTAGTTACAATAAGCAGCTCTAAAAAGGTGTTTCTTTAAAGACTTCTTAAAACAATCTAATGTTGGAGAGTCTCTAATTTCCGGTGGTAGAGCATTCCATAGACGTGGTGCTGAGACCGAGATCGCTCGACCACCCTTGGAATTTAGATTATGTCGGGGCTGCTGGAGGATGCATGACCTGGAAGAGCGCAAAGAGCGGGCTGGAGTGTGAGCGGTGACCAAACTGCAGAGATAAGCAGGGGCCGTTCCATGAATGGCTTTATATGTTAAAACCAAGGTTTTGAATTCGATACGCGCTTGTATCGGCAGCCAATGCAAATCAAAGAGTACCGGAGAAATATGTTGACGAGTATTTGTGTGTGTCAATAACCGGGCGGCTGAATTTTGTATATATTGTAATTTTTTGATGGACCGATATGGAAGACCAGAATAGAGCGCATTGCAGTAATCAAGCCTCGACGTAATGAAGGCGTGAATAAGCCTTTCTGCATCTGGCCGCGATAGAAATGGTCGTAATCTAGCGATATTTCTAAGATGAAAAAATGCAGTTTTTGAGACATATAATATGAGCGTCGAACATAAGTTCAGAGTCAAAAATATCGCCAAGCGCACTTGAAAAGACGAGGTAACAAAGTAATTGACAGTAATCAGCTCTGAAATATTTAGTTTAAGGAGAGATGTTGCAATAGCATCGCTTTGGCGCCCCATGCGCCCCGGCCCAAAGCAAGGCGTCTGTGGATGAAACAAGGACCCGTGTGAAGAATTTTAGATTGACAAGTCATTTATGACACTTTGTTCAACAACAGCTTGCTTCATGCGTCATTATGCCATATCCTTACAAGTCAGCAATAAGGTACGAGAGGCTGTGCTGTATAGTAACTCACGTCTGAAGGGTGTTGTTAGGCACGAGTTATTCACAATACAGCACTAGCCTCGAGTACCTTATTGCTTTTATAAAATGGTTACCACACAATACAAATATTAAAGCCAAAAATATGCATCAATGCTACTTTCATGGAGTAAAATCACTAAACGGCTGGCTTCCGCTGGAAAAAATAGTCCCCGAGCGTGAATAGGCATCAGAAGTTATATTATTACGCCATTAGAGACTGTCTTCATGAGTGAGTAGCAAAGACTTTTATATTGAAAGAACTGAAACTTTTTGTGCACACGGGTACAAGACCAAACTGACCAATGAGTGCTGTCACTGTCAGGACACGGGAACACTGAAAATTTTATTTTTTTTACTGCTTGTTCAAATGCTTAGTTAAAATGAGCTATAGCAACACAATTGCTATACATTTTGTCCTAACTTAATTTGATTGTGTTCAAACCAATTAAATAGAAGTCAAATTGAAGTTTACTTGATCTGTTTGTGCTGAGATTACATGAATGATTTGTGTTGCATTAACTGAAACTGGGCGGGGCTTGTTAGTTCCCAGCATGCTTTGCATATGGCTAAATCAAGTTAAACGTGTTATTTTATGTGTTTTTGAGCAAGATGAGAAAGGGGCAGACTTGATTGTGTTTAATAGTGTTTAATATTTAATTATGTTGGAATTATTAGAACAATTTAAATTACAGTGGGTCACCATTGTGGAGAAGAGTGAGCATTTGCTTAGGCTGTGGATTGAGGAGCTTTTAATGCATAGCATTTAAGATGCTAATGTGTGCTATTGCTAGCTAAAAGTTTGCCAACTAGCTAGCGCATTATCATAATTCAGTTGTGTAACATTAAAGTATATGAAATTGAAGTGGATGAATGAATATATGAAATTGAATGCTTGAATCATGTCCGGTAGCCGTACTTTGAGATACTTACTTGAATCACTTAAAATGTATTCATTCCATGATGTTGAAGTTACATGAATAAATGATGTTTGTTTAACTTAATTGATTCATGTGGGACCGATGTACACAATTAAATCATGTAAATCTAACACACTTTTTTGTATTTCAGTGAAAATATAACTCTGATTGTATTCGTCTGAAAGAAGGATGTCATATACACCTAGGATGACTTGAGGGGTGAGTAAATCATGGGATAATTTAACATTGTGAGTGAACTATCCCTTTAAAGCGCCAGGCAGAGCATTACAGTTGAAAAGGCGACTAGTATGTGAAATTCTCATCAGATTTGGCCAATTCATTGCAATTGATGTGGTGATGTTTTTATTCAGCCTGATTACAGTCAGATTCTTAGGCTCCAGGTAAAGGCAGCTTCTGAAACATGTTCATCAAAGCTTATTAATCATTATTAATCACCTTCATTTATATAGTGCTTTTCACAACACAGATTGCCTCAAAACAGCTTTACAGTAGGAAATTACTTTTGTTTTAGAAGAAAAGCTAACGTAAGTCTTTGATTGATTTCTGTTGTAAAAACTGATCAGTTATTTAATTTCGCACCACTTAAACAACACCATCCTCAACTAAAACAGCAAACCCCATCCGCACGGCAACAGCACTTGGTGGCCTTGGAGCAAAATATCCACTGGGTAAAATCCTAACGATGATGTCGAAACATGTACATGCGCAGTTGTAATAACCAGAGGGTATTCAGTTTGCTTACACGACTATTATCATTATTTAAATTTTACAATGGCATAAATAACATTTTGTATGTGTGTTTGAAACGCCTTTGCAAGCTGCCTTATAAATGCATCTTTACCCCAAGACCACAGCTCCGTTCATGCGTCCTGTCTGATCTATTTCTAAGTTTTGCTCCACGTATACATGCGTCAGACGAACGTCTTTCTCCAGTGCATCTTGCTATTTTAGTTTATAAAATGGCCCGTCATAGTTCAATAGTTTAACTTTAGTTGCGCAGGGCATCAATGACCAATGAGAAGAGTGTGGGGGCGGGACACTGAGTATGTGAACTGTACATTTGCCTCAGGGTTTAGAAACTACAGCACATGTTCGAGCAAGATCTAGCCTCCTTTTCGAATGGTTAAAGTGAAATAAAAGAAAGCTTAACAGCAAATAAAAGTTACATCAATGAACACACGGATGATATAGCATGTTTTTGCATAGATATGTAATTATACTTCTATTTAAAAGGCACAATATTTAAGATTTTTGGATCAAAATATCCCAAACAATGTTATATATTTTGTTTACTGGGATAAAATACTCTGTGGGGTTGTAATTGTAACAAAACAAAAAAGATCTACATTTTCAACAAATAAATCTATGTTTGAATTTTTTTTTGAGTAACTTATAATGTATAATGTTGTAGTAAACATGTTTTTTTTTTACAATTACATGGTATGTGTATTATCTTGAGTAATGTTTACTAGGCTTTTAGATGTGTGCCTTTTAGAGATACTTTTTAAGTAACATTTATTTAAAAGAATTGGATTTGGCTGTTGCAAAAACACAAATGTTCATGACAGACGCCATTTTGACTGGTGACAGGACTGAATTTGCACTGCTGGCAACCCAACGACACTAAAAAAAGGTTAGAATGACACTAAATATGAACTGTTTAATGGTTTAATGCTTTAAATATAGGTAGATATAGACCCTCCAGAACCAGTGGAGTCATGTGGACTATTTTAACAATGTCTTTCCCACCTTTAGGGCCTTGAAAGTGTTCATTACATTGCTGTCTATGGAGGGGTCGGAGAGATCTTGGGTTTCATCTGAAATATCTTGTGTCTGAAGATGAACGAAGGTTTGGAACGACATGAGGGCAAGGAATTAATAACAGAATTTTCTGTTATTTTCATTTTTGGGTGAACAAACCCTTTAAATTGGTGTCCACTTTTCTCAGTGATTAATTTGTATCAGCTGATGTAATATTGTTTTTTTTTACTTTATCAGCTTTATGTAAAGGTACTGTGTTTTGCATTGTAATTTTAAAGTGAATAAATGTTTTGTTTTAAGATGCTGGTTTACTGTTTCATGGTAAAAATGCAGAAAGTACATTCAAAAACAAAAGTAGCTTGGAAAAAAACAAGGAGACATTTGTAAACATTACTTAAAAGATTATGTTGAATAAACTTAAAGGTCCCGTTCTTCGTGATCCCACTGTTCAAACTTTAGTTAGTGTGTAATGTTGCTGTTAGAGCATAAATAATACCTGTAAAATTATAAAGCTCAAAGTTCAATGCCAAGCGAGATATTTTATTTAACAGAAGTTCCCTTTCAAAGCCTACAGCGAACGGCCGGCTTGGACTACATCCTGGTACTTCCTTCATTAATGACGTCAGTAGAACAGACTAACCTCCGCCCACAAGAATACGCGGAAAAGGGGGCGTGGTCTTGTTGCTCTCCCACGTGGAGAAGAGGACGTGTCACGTGGAGAAGAGGAAGTGTTGCGTTTGTCTGTGTTTGTCGCCATGTCGTCGAGACGCTGTTATTTTCATCCCGGAGTCAAATCACCTTTGTTTGGCTTTCCCAGGGACGCTGTAGAGATCATTGAGCGCATACATCTCCCGTTAAGAGGCGTGACCTTTCCGCGTGCGCTAAGCTGCTGTCGAATCACAACACAGGAACCGCTGGCACAATCAGAACTCGTTACGTATTTCTGAAGGAGGGACTTCATAGAATAAAGGAACTCATCAGCCGTTTTTAGGACAGTGAAAACAGCGATACACAGATGAGTAAATTGTGTGAAAAATACTGTTTTTTTACACGCGAAACATGAACACATGTTATATTGCACACTGTTAACACAATCAAAGCTTCAAAAAAACATGAAGAACGGGACCTTTAAAACTATTATTTTCTAAATTGATAAAATTGAGTTGCCATTACTTAAGAGTCCAAGATGAAAACATGCAAAGTCTAGTAGGATAAACACAAATAAAAATAGTTTAAAATACTCAAAAAGCTGATGCAAATAGTTGCCTCAATTTTATTGAGTAAAACGAGCACAGTATTTTTTTCAGCGTACATTATCCCAAATGTTTCCAAGAACGTTTAAATCCAGAGAAATAAGTGATTTTAACCAGGACACGGACCGCTCAATGACATCATACCCGCGTTACCCTTAAACGCCAAAGCCGCTTTAATATCTGATGTGTTTTATTAGACAGGAGAGCAACTGTTTGGATCATTGATGGACAGAAACTGATCATTGTTCTCCAGCTCAACACAGTTAGTCTTATTGTTTAAATCTGGTGTTGTTGATTTACCGCACAGAGTGCCATGTTTTACCGCCTAATATCGATCTCTCACTGCAGTGTGAACAAGTGTCTCATAGCAGCGCCGAGTAGCATTATAACATCACTCTCACACACTCAGATGTGTGTGATATGATAAAGCAGCGCTGCGTTACACACACACATGAGCAGAAGAAGAGGAAGCGCTCGTCTGACAGAATAAAAGCTCCACTGCTCTCGAGCCGTGTGTCGCGCTCGTCTCTCATGAGCAATCGCTCCAGCGCCTCGTCCCGCTCCTGCTTCACACTACAGTAACGTAGTGTTGTCAAAAGTACTGACCGCGATACCAAGTCGGTACTGAAATTTTTAAAATGTGACGCTTTGAACGCTGTTGAGCTGGAATCATAAACACCTCTGATTGGCCATAGTGCTCACACGCTCATCAGATGTGTCTGTGATTGGCTGCAATGACCAGCGCATCAAAAACATGTTGTAAATATACATCAATGACGCTTTTCACAGAGCGCTTGCACAGATACACACATACACACGGGAGCGTTTGAATGCAGGCGCCTATCAGCCTACAGGTCCGCTGGTCGACGCCTGCTTGTGTTTTAAAACGCTTCCGTGCGTTGATCATTGTAACCAATCACAGACACATCGATGAGCACGGGAGCACAATGGCCAATCAGGGGTTTATGATTACATTTTAGTACCGACTTGGAATCGTGGTTGGTATTTTTGACAATAATACAGTAACGCTCATAAATCTGTAATACATTCGCTCATGAATATGATTTCTGCCCGAGTCCCGTCTGATTCTTTCCCACCGGCTGTAGAGGGGAAGACGACAACTCCCACGATTCCACGAAATAAAGGCGTCATCGAGCTACACCTTTGTGTTGAATAAGCGACATCTAGTGGTGAAAATTACATACTGTGCCTTTAACCACTTGTCTGGTGCTCTTTTATTGATCGCCTATTTTTCGTATCATATATTTTAGTAATTGTCATAAATTAGGTATCATTTGAAAGCTTACGAAGTCAAAATTCATCCTGTGAAAACCGTTTTGAAATCAGACGTTGCGTTACCATGGAAATGGTTCTCTAAATTCTTCTAGTGGGCTCCTCCCCTAGTGGGCGGCGTCATGTTTCGTATTGCAAAATGTATTTTAGCTACTTTATAATCAAAATCTTTTCTAATCTTGACAAAACACATATCGTCGGAAAGACAGAAATTTAAAGGAAACTGCATCAAAAAAACAATCAATGGAATTTCAATGACACCCGGTGGCTATTTTTGGTACAGCGCCTAAACAAAATCTCATGGGGACTTCAATTTTTGTGATATCAACTTCAAATTTGGAACACATATTGGTTAGACATATGGCTTTGATTTTATAGTAATTTTAGAGTAAAACCTTTTTTGTAAAATATATATTTTATATAAAATAAAACTATTCATTACAGTATTTTTCATTTACAGTACATTTAAACTTCCATAACTTTTTCATACTTTCATATTTTGAATTGCTTTCACTTCAGCAATAATCTGCCGAATGTCTTCTTTAAAACAAGACCAAGTCCAAAGCATTCTTGAATTACAGCCCTTTAAGTTTGGATAGTGCATTTTCATGACTATTCTCAAAAAGGGGGGTGACAGTTAAGGGGTTAAACATTTGGCAAATAAATAATGTGTTAAAAAAGTGATAATAAAGAAAAAAAGTTAATAGAGAGAACAATATTTTATTTTTTACTTAATGTATTAGTGTTGCTTAGTGTAAAAACTTGCATTTTGCAGTTATATTCTGGATTCACCCTCCTATCCTCAGACAGATTTTATTATCAATAAGATTATAAATAAAGCTACAATAAACCTTTTCCTCATAACTGCTAAGATTAATGTAAAATGCTGTTACACCGTGAACAAATTACCATAAATAAGCTTAAAAAAACGGTCTCAGTACATTAAACAAAATGAAGCTTCCTTACATCCGGCTTCAATGGGCCAGAAAAACTTATCGGAAAAATATTACATTTTGCTGTGGATTATGGTGTTGTTGTTTTGGGAGTGACAAGGCAAGCGTGAGAGAAATCAGAAGTGGGGATTCTGAACCGGAAAATGATGCCATGAAAACTGATCAGGGATGACAGAAATGGATATTGTTTCTCTAACATTTTGCAAATCGTTTTGTTGTTTGTTATGGTTTTCGTTTCTTGAGCTGTTCTGAATTTGCCTGCTGCAATGTCTTAATAATAATATGCCATATTCATATCTTAATTATGGACAATTGGTGATGACAAAACATGTCCCGAGACACCGGTGTTCTGCTCCAGTCCACTGAACACATCCAGCGAGTCCCTTCCTCGAGGCAGGAAATCCAATACCAGAACACAAACAAGCATTACAATATATCAATGAACCATGAAAACAACTTCTAGTTGTTGCATCCAGATGTCTTAGAAACATGCACACCAAATATGCAATTATTTATAGTAATCACAGTAAGGTCTTGATCGCCGTAAGATATTTAAATGACATGAGCAGAATTATTGTGCGATTTTCATTATTATGATTATTCGCTAAAAATAAGTAAGGTTACACGTTATATGCATGTTATCGGCCATTGTTTTAATCTACTCGCATTAAATTCATAATACATTTTTAAAATGCATAATACAAAGCTAAAAAATGCTGCTATTTTCTAATTCAATGCTGCTATTATTGCTTAGCACAAAGCCACACGTTACACTATAGTCTGCGCTATGGTCTATGTTCCTGTCCTGTGGCGTATCGTATCGTACTGTTAGTTTTGCACTTGTTCTTTTTTGACTCTCTGTTGTTCTGTGTTATGTGTAGCGCTTTGTTTCGTTTCACTGTGTATTGCAACCGCTACGTATGGTGGAATGACAATAAAGCGTCTTGAATCTTAATTGTTATACTAGTTTGACATGACATGGAAGAAAATGGAAAAGTTTTGTGAAAGCTTTCAAAATCCTCCTTCACCCGAGTGGAGATTTATCTGAAGCCTCCGCGAGCGCCAGAGAAAACCAACACATGCAAAACCTGAGGTCAAATTAAATGATTTTGTTTTGCTGCAAATATACACTTTTCAAAATATTATATTAATTTCAAGACATAACATTAACACAACAGTAATTTAAACATAGCCTTTGTAAAAATATATATATATATTTAAAGCAAAACCTTAAATGTGCCCAAAAAATAAACGTAATAAATGTAAAAAATAAATGTAAACGACTAGTATTTTCCAAGTCGTCTTGCAGCAGCACTAACGTTTAATCGACTAGTCTCGCACATCCCTAGCTCAGTGTCACACATTGTAGATGAAAACAGAAACAGGCTCATAGCTGATAATGCAGAGAAGCTTCTTTTCATCAAAAAGAACCTGCCTCTCACTTTTCCGAAACGGGCTGTATGGCTATGATAACATAATAATTGAATTCAGTGGTTCTGCTACTGTTGTACTGGAATCCACTGAATGTTACAGGTTACATTTATGTGAAATGGGCAGCAGTGCCATGTTTGTTCAGGAAAACACCAAGTTGAATGTTAAAACGTCAGCAACACCATCAATTTGTGTATTTACTTTGTTACAGTCAGAAAGTGAAAAACATCTGATGAAAATAAAACATTGTTAGAAGAACTGTAATGGTATTATTAAGTACTCGTATCAGTACTCGGTATCGGCAAGTACCCAAATATAAGTACTTGTACTTGGTCTGAAAAAAAGTGGCATCGGTGCATCCCTAGTCACAATATATCAGGCATTAGTTCAACATAATACACATCTGATGGTCTAAAATCGCTTTAATGTTCAAACTGGCAGGCCTTTAAACTCATTTAATTGACAAACTTCATGAGGACGCAAGTGAAAGTGATCTGGCTTCGGTGCTTGTGCGCGCCATCTCCGTGTGTGTATCAGCGCATATAATGAACAGCGATTAACTTACCGGTATAAACTGTGTAAAATATGCCATTACCATAGTAATTCTGAGCATCTATGAACAAAGATAACTGCTCCTGAGTCCTGCAAACTGCACTTGATGTGACTGACGGGACGGAGTCACGTGACTAAAACCGAAATGGGAAAGTTACATCGGTTAGAGGTTCTGAATTTCCGTTTCGATTACTTTTCGTTTAATCCACTAGCCCTATTATGCAGTATAGTTTAGAAAATGGTAATACAATATGACAAGAACTCAGAGTTAAACTGTGTCAGAACAAATTCATCTTGATAATGTCTTGATGTAATGGATTACAATCAACCAATCAGCTGTTAAATTTAAGTACACAATTAGATAATACCAATTTAGCTCAAGCAATGCTTCTTTTTGTTCAGTCTGTGGTGTCAAAGGTCACATTAGTAATTAAAAAGAAAACACTTCAGCAAAACATGCTCAGGTCAAAGTGTCTGAATCATTTTGGTCCCAGTTTTACTAGTACTCACTGTATGAAGCATTTTAGCGTATAATATGTCACAGCTGACTTTATTTTGCGATCCTCACTTACATAAAGTGTCCTGCACACACTAGTGAAACATTATTTCTGGTGTCTGAATAATTTCTGACTATGTTTGGCGAGAAATATAAGCCGGACGTGTTCTTCACAGGATTTACACACGAGGAAACAAAAACATTAGCTTTGTACGTGCAGAAGGGTCAGCTCTCTCCCTCTGGATCGCCTGCATTTCAAAGATAAGCCCGGCTCATTTGAGGACAGTAACGTCTCGAGTCTGGACAGAGCGGACAGATGGATTGAGAGAGGCGTAAATGAGGAATGCTAGAGAACTCACACTTCATGCTTCGCTACATGTCTTCTGAGAGAAATGTCAAGCCGCACATAATCAAAGTCACCAAGTCTGTTCAGGAACGGACCTCGCGAATCACATTTTGGTGCATAATATGTTCTGACCTCGAAAAGTTGCTAATGCTGCAACCACCTGTGTGTGACTCAGAGTTGAACGTTTCATAATCGCTCGACACATCAGTGCATACACCGAGACAAATGAGAAATCCTACACGTCTCTGTCTCCGTGTGAGTTGCTGGGACGTTTGTTTGGATGTGTTCTGATGTTTAGCATCGATTTTGAGCGTAGTGAATGCAGTTGCCATGGCAACGGTGACTCACCCCTCCCCGCCGACTTTGGTGATCTTGAGTCTGAAATCGACGGAGTTGTGGCTGGGCGGCTTCCACTTCAGGATGTCATCACATCTGCCCGGCTTATATTTCTACAGGGACACCACAAACAGAGACCAACTCACTTTATGACTCAAACCAAACAATGCAGGAGAAAAACATCACTCCTTTATTATCTATAACGAAAAATCAGGTTAGATATTTACCAACAGCAATCACAAATGCTCCCAGAAAACCAAAAGACCCACATATATTGACAAACCTAGTGAGCTGCCTATAAACTGTAGGTAACATCTTAACCTACGTCTAACCTGCTGAACACAATCTACTAGAAGCCTTCTGTTGTCTGATTGATACTTTCAGTTTAATGTCCCCCTTCAGCTCGTGGTTCACATCCCAGCAAGCAATTTTGCATCCAAACACAGCCCTAGGATAAAACTAGGCTAAATTGGGGATGTCAGTGAAAATGGACGTCTAACCATAGCCCAAGAAGCATAAATTAGACAATTGTCAAAAAAATCCCTTGCTTACATGATGATCTCGCAAGTTATTTTGGCAAAAACGACATGTAACCAAATTCAAGGTTATTTTGGCTGGAGTGGGTCACTCATAGCCGATCTATAGTTAACTGAGACGGGGAAATGACGGCCTTTGCTTGCCGGGAAGTCTTTTTTCTGATTTTTATAAAGTAAATGTAAAATAATTACTTAGATAATGTTAGTGGTATTTCAAAACGAACACTTACTGGACTGAAGCAACTTTGGTTTGATCAAAAGTGATATCAAAAATGATCCATTAGGCTTTTGAGGAAGGTTTATTTGTTCATCTCTCAATCAGCATTGTATTACATTGCATTATGTCCCCCCACACCCCACAAAAAAGCAAAGTAAAAAACAACAACACTTTGATGACTTTCAAATATCCTCTTACTACATTTTCACAGCTGAAAGTCCGCACCAAGGCCCGAACCGAAGTTCATGTTTTTATTCATCCGGTTAGTTTTGGTTTGTTTTCACATTGCAATCATGCGAGCGCACTAAAGAACTTTACATGACACACTTGCGTCCACTCGTCATCATCTATGTGGGCGGCATCTGGACATTGATTGGTTTGTAAACGGACGTGCGTCTGACGCGTCTTTGACATGAATGAACGAACGGACGCATATCATTGCCACTATTGAACAGTGCACATTGATGACTATTTTCTTTTCGTTACGTTTAAAAGTGGACATTTCAAGCCTTATATACACATATTTCTCATGTTTGTGAGGCAGTAGCTGCGGAGTTTCGGTTTATTTGAGACGCGCTCCAGTTCATGTGCAAAGCATGTGATCGCTCCCGCGATTATTGTCTGCTATAGACTATTTGCTTCTTATTTATTAAATCCAGGCAATTATCTGATTAAACGTTGATTAAAATTAAGATACAATTTATACAAAACAAAATTCACATTAAAGCTACACTGCGTGATATTTTCCCCATCTAGCGGTTAAAGGGTATATGACCATCCAGTAAATATTAGTTTCTTTTCCTCCCAATTCCGATTTCGTTTTAACTCCTACGGTGGCCGATTTAGTCCAAGATTAACATGGCTTCCAGTTCGATCCAGCAATCCCCCTCTTCACATTCGCCATCGAGTTGTAACGTGTGTGTCCGGGTGAAAAATACGGATAGCTCACTCAACGCAACTGGAGTCGATGCAAACACGGAGGCGATTGACATCAAACAGCCCGCACTTTATTCCCCGCGGAACCCCCACAAGAGTCCGGCACAAACTCCACTTCCGTCCACAGCATCACCCAACAAAACAAAAATAAATGAATGTTAGCAACAGAAGACAGAAAATAATCCGCACACATGGGAGCTCGAGGCGCAGTGCACACACACACACACAGAACGCAGGTGCTCCAACCGGGGCGAACGCTCTTAAAGGGGCCACACTATTTTCCTACTCGTTACAGAGTGTTAAAACGCAAAAGGCGAAGCTTGAGTTTACGGGTATGTCCCTCTTTGGCTAATGTACTTTCAAGATGGAGGGGCAACATGGCGACCCCCATTCGAACCCCTTACCCGTATGTATTTTCAATGGCATATTATAAACTTACGAGAATACTTTATTACTTGAAAGAAGTAAATATACATTAATGAGCACATATATTTTTGAAAGAACTAAGTGTTTTTAGCTAAGAATAAACTAAAAAAGTTACACAGTGTAGCTTTAAAGAAAGGCTTTCTAAGCAAAATCATTCAAAATTTCTTTCAAAATAATTTCTGACCTTCTTTCTTCTGATATATTGTGCATCTTTTCACTTTTCATAATCAATGTAGCCTAGATTGAATTTAAAAATAACATTATAATATTTAAACATAAACAGGAACTTTCTTTAAATGGTCTAAAAGTCCAAACCATACAGAAAATGCTTTCACACTAGAAAAGAACCGAAGCTTTGTTCAGTTTGATCCAGACCGAGACGACCAAATTTCGTCTGTTTGGTGCGGACCGTGGTACGGGGGAGGTTTCACACCTGCAATTTTGATTCGGACCAAACTGAAAAGTCAGAAAATCCGGACCAAACAAGGTAGGTGTGAAAGCGCCCAGATAATGGGCCAGATTTACTAAACAGGGCAAATCAGTGAATTAAAAACAGGTAAATTAATCCCATAAAAGCGCAGATGGGGGTGGACACACGCACGCACGCACACACACACGCACACACACACACACACACACACACACACACACACACACACACACACACACACACACACACACACACACACACACACACACACACACACACACACACACACACACACACACACACACACACACACACACACACACACACACACACACACACACACACACACACACACACACACACACACACACACACACACTAACCTACCCCTAAACCTACCCATCACACAAAACTTTCAGCATTTTTACATTTTCCAAAAAACTCATTGTGTGTGATTTATACGCTTTCCCCCCTCAATTTAAGTCCCAACGGTGACACAAGCCCCCATGAGTCTGTGTGCATTCAGGTTGAAGTCCCCATTGGGATAGAAAAACATGAACACACACACACACATCATTTTTACTCTACCTTTATGACCTTTTTGGAGCTTGACACTTATAGGACCCACTTTATAATGAGGGCAAATGCGCTCCACAAAAGCACTGATGGGAGTGTAAAGTTCAGCGCGTGATCTACTGACGACACACAAAATAAACGACACAGACAATCATTTCCATAATGACCAACACAATCTACCTGTTATCGTCTGGTTTAAGACGTGCTTTTTAGGGAGGCGGTAAAAAATGGCGTAAACTCGAGTAAACTGACGAGCACAAACCTTAGTAAATCACCTCATGATTCATTTAAATACTCTCCTCACATAAATACTGCGTCTGAAAGAGAAACTCCTGCAAATGCAGATGGTGGTCCAGTGGGTTAAACCACTGAACTGATATGCAGAAGGTTGCTGGTTCGATACCCAGCGGTCGCCACCAGTGTGTCCTTGAGCAAGGCACTTTACTCCATGTTGCTCCAGGGGGATTGTCCCTGTGATAAGGGCACTATAAGTCGCTTTGGATAAATGCGTCTGCCAAATAAAAAAAAAATGAAAAAATGCATATGTAATAAGATCAGCAGCAGAAATAACCCTGTCCACGCCTTTCAGCGCTAATGTATCACTGCGTGTCTTTAGTCCTCACCGTGGTTTTTAACACCAAAGAGCGTTTGAGCTGGTGCGAGCTGTTAGTAAATCTGGCCCGTAGAGTGACGACTGATATTTACATGTATTTTATGTACGTATCTGCCATA
This sequence comes from Romanogobio albipinnatus, assembly GCA_023566225.1. Lineage (NCBI taxonomy): Eukaryota > Metazoa > Chordata > Actinopteri > Cypriniformes > Gobionidae > Romanogobio > Romanogobio albipinnatus. The sequence continues at coordinate 4,159,811 of CM042256.1, read as the reverse complement.
CTGATCTCATTGATTTACATGACAGGCACCAGAATTTCATCTTTTGCTCAGCTTGGGCCTTTGAATAAAACTGAGGTAGTCCATTTAATACTATACAAGCCAAAAAAAGCCTGATGAATCATATACGCAACAAAAAGCACATATGCAAACTTGTTTAAAGGTTCAAAAAATTGCTCGTTCCACTTCATTTTCTACACATGATTTCATATGTCAGGCATTAAAGGTGCAGTGTGTGGTTTTTAGCGGCATCTAGCAGTGAGGTTGTGAATTGCACCCCCCCCCCCCCCTCCCCTCCCTTTCGGAGCACATAGAGAAGCTACGGTGGCCAACACAGGACAAAAATGTCGACGTCTGAGACAGCAGAGAGTGACTAGCGCTCTGTAGAGAAGTTTGTCCGTTTAGGGCTACTGTAGAAACATGATGCGCAAAATGGCGGCTTCACTGTAAGGGGACCCGCGGTGTGTGTAGATAAAAAAGGCTAATTTCTAAGGTAATAAACCTTAACGGCTCATTATGTAAGGTCTTTACACACCACTGAAAACATAGTTATGTATATTATAATGCATTTCTGTCAACAGATCGTCATAAATACTACACACTGCACCTTTAAAGGGTTAAGGTGTAAAAAGCTCCAAATTAAGATATTTTTTATGAAACCTGTGAGATTTCCTCCATTGAAAGTCCATTTGTAACAACACGAGGGTGAGTAAATGTGACATAATTTTCATTTTCGGGTGAACTCTCTCTCTAAGTATGACTAAAGTACATCTAGGTTTTGTAACAGAGTCAAATTGCTGATGTTACGGTGAGCAATTTAGCCCTGTCTTCAATAATTTTGTTTTTGTTTCACTGCCCTGCTACACTATTTTCCATTCATCTTTCTAGATTTGAGTTCTTTGGCGTAAGCCTGGTGGACTACAACAAGTGTACAGTGGGTTAGCGCATCTAGACCAATCAGCAAACATTACAGCGTGATGTAAATGAGATGTGACGCGCTTAATGGAGCTCTAATGAGAGTAAAGCAGCAGTCTGTCATGAGCGCGCCTTGTTATCTGTACACTGTGCATGAGAAAACAGCCATTGCGAACACATGCACATATAGATGCTGTCTTTCAGTGTAAAATGGATCTAAATGTCACCATAATATAATTGCATCAAAACAATGATATTACTCTTATATATACTCTTCTTTTAAGAAAGAGGCCAAATAATGTCTTTCTATTGTGTAGTCATTGCTTGCTGTACTCAGATTAACACACACTTCTTTCCATGAACTGCTGAAAAACACTCTCGAGCTGTAGGTTTGAATCAGGCGACTGTTTAAAAAATTCAATTATGCCCAGTTATTTTTTTACTATACATTTAAAGCACTTTGTTTTTTGTTTCAAGCTAATGTTTTGACTCAATAATCCTGTAAATTCTCTCATTACAAACCCTTGAGGACCTGTTTTCATGTTTAGTTGAGTTGTTATCAAACTTCAATAAAAAGCTCTTCCATTCACAAAGACCAGCCATCAGGATGTGTTGGCTTTAATCCGGCCACCAGAACTCATTCGCATTACGTTTACATTTACATTTAAATGACAGTCATTCAGTTAGCAGACACTTCTATCCAAAGCTACTTACAAGTGAAGTAATCTGCAACACAAGAATTAAACAAGTTTTCACATACAGATGTTTGTTCGAGGCCGTATACAAAAACATTAATTAAAAGGAAAAATTAAAGTATGACATCAACAAAAGAAAAACAAATGATTATATATATATATATATATATATATATATATATATATATATATATATATATATATATATATATATATATATATATATATATATATATATATATAGTGAGGAAAATAAGTATTTGAACACCCTGCTATTTTGCAAGTTCTCCCACTTGGAAATCATGGAGGGTCTGAAATTGTCATCGTAGGTGCATGTCCACTGTGAGAGACATAATCTAAAATAAAAAATCCAGAAAAACACCCCCAAAGCATGATGCTACCACCCCCATGCTTCACAGTAGGGATGGTGTTCTTGGGATGGTACTCATCATTCTTCTTCCTCCAAACACGTTTAGTGGAATTATGACCAAAAAGTTCTATTTTGGTCTCATCTGACCACATGACTTTCTCCCATGACTCCTCTGGATCATCCAAATGGTCATTGGCAAACTTAAGACGGGCCTTGACATGTGCTGGTTTAAGCAGGGGAACCTTCCGTGCCATGCATGATTTCAAACCATGACGTCTTAGTGTATTACCAACAGTAACCTTGGAAACGGTGGTCCCAGCTCTTTTCAGGTCATTGACCAGCTCCTCCCGTGTAGTTCTGGGCTGATTTCTCACCTTTCTTAGGATCATTGAGACCCCACGAGGTGAGATCTTGCATGGAGCCCCAGTCCGAGGGAGATTGACAGTCATGTTTAGCTTCTTCCATTTTCTAATGATTGCTCCAACAGTGGACCTTTTTTCACCAAGCTGCTTGGCAATTTCCCCGTAGCCCTTTCCAGCCTTGTGGAGGTGTACAATGTTGTCTCTAGTGTCTTTGGACAGCTCTTTGGTCTTGGCCATGTTAGTAGTTGGATTCTTGCTGATTGTATGGGGTGGACAGGTGTCTTTATGCAGCTAACGACCTCAAACAGGTGCATCTAATTTAGGATAATAAATGGAGTGGAGGTGGACATTTTAAAGGCAGACTAACAGGTCTTTGAGGGTCAGAATTCTAGCTGATAGACAGGTGTTCAAATACTTATTTGCAGCTGTATCATACAAATAAATAGTTAAAAAATCATATATTGTGATTTCTAGATTATGTCTCTCACAGTGGACATGCACCTACGATGACAATTTCAGACCCCTCCATGATTTCCAAATGGGAGAACTTGCAAAATAGCAGGGTGTTCAAATACTTATTTTCCTCACTGTAACAGCACAAGTGTATAAATACATAAGAAACAACAACAAAGTGTCTTTAAAAACCCTCTTTTGTGCAGAACTACTTCCTTCCGCCACAGATTCAGATCTCAAGTTGACGGTTTAACAGTCGAGCTCAAGCCTCTGTTACTGATTCTGAAACATCACTTTAGATCTAGAAACGCAGGAACGCTGAGTCGCTTCAGTGAAGATTATTGTGTAATGAGAGAGAGATTGACTAAACGAGTGCATCACCTGCATCTGATATAGCATTCATTCTTCAGCTCCATGTCCAGATTATTATATATATTTGAAAGTCCGCTGAGGAAAGCGATATCTTCATCCCATGACAGCACTAAAGCAACTTCCCTGTTTACAACCAGTCACTCATAAAGACAGTCTTTGCTGCATCTGATGGTGTGATCATGTGACTGTCACTGAAGTCCACATCACCATCACTAACGGACCCTTTCTCAATACCAAATACAGCATATTATTATTAAATGAACAACAATAGCCATTATAAAAGACAACAGGAAAGAAACACAAGCAAACAATTCAGTCAAGCGTCCAAAAGCAGCGATTTAAGTTAAATATAGCCTAAATATTTTCCCCTTAACCCAAATGGGTTTGCTATGGAACAAGTAATAGATTAATAAGAGCAAAGATTACCAGTTTGATAAACCCCAAATGAATGATATCTCATATTTATCCACCATCTCCATACAGAAGAGCCAGTGGCACATTGTACATTCATGTCAACGTTTTGGACGTGATGAATCAAATCTGGAGAAACCAAAGAGTGGGAAGACAAAAATGAGGCGAAGTAACAGATGCGTTGCCAGGAAACACGATTTGAGCCAGCAGGACTGCTACATGGTGGGAGGTTGTACCTCTAAAAGGCTCAGTGTAAGACTGGGGATGAAAGTACAGTTGTTACGGGTCAGAGTATCCAAACAGCCTTCTCACTTCCACTGTAATGCTCTCTGCAATAATCAAAGCTGTTTACCAGCGGCAACACTGATGAAGAAAACACTAGTTCATAAACCATAAGAGCATCATCTCAGGAGAATAAAAACACATTGCCTTCTTTCTAAACAGCCGGAAAACCACTTTATAAAATGTATAATTCGGATACAGAAAGCTGATTGGTCAATACAGAATTCCAGACGCATTTTTTTCGTTGTAAACTCCAAAGACAGATCAATCCAAAGTGCATGCAAGCATGCTGAAGATGAGCCGATAGACTGTTGAGATTCATTAAATGATAAGCTTTCCCCTCACAAACTCAGTTTATTCAGTGCTGAAGCCTCTCCTTAATTGACATACATTAAAAAACTCCTCGTCTCCACTTTACCGTAGCATTACGTTTAGTTTGCTAACTTGCCTTAATGAGACTCTGTCCATATCAAGTACCATTTTCTGAAGTGACTAGGAGTGACCCCTTCTTATAATAAAGTAACAGCATTGATATTATCAAGCAAGCGTGATCAGTTATAATGAATCAGGAGTTGACAAACTGACGAATCATCAGCCACCAAATGAGATCGAACGCAATGATAAACATGCTCATGAAGTAAACTTCTGTTTGAATTAAACCTAACAGAACAGCATATGGAAGAATAGTTTTACACTTAAGACCTTGGTTAATGGTTAATAATGAGCAGAAAGCACACTTAACCTATAACATTATACACATGGAATTTCAAGTTGTCGAAGTACAAATGTCCGCATGCTGATGTAATATGGTGAAATAGTGCCCAATACTTAAGTAACTAACACGCAAGCTTGCTTCTTGACAGGGCAGTTCACTTGCAACGGTCACCAAAACATACAAACGGTTGGTCAGTTGTCCAGCATGTGACAACATTGACCGACAGGGAACACATGCTATAGGATCGTTCGGACCGAAAATAGGCTAATTTTCCAGCTCCCCTAGAGTTAAACAGTTGAGTTTGACCGTTTTCGAACCCATTCAGCCGATCTCCGGGTCTGGCGGTAGCACTTTTAGCATAGCTTAGCATAGATCATTGAATCTGATTAGACCGTTAGCATCTCGCTCAAAAATGACTTTCGAAGTGTTTCGATATTTTTCCTATTTAAAACTGGACTCTTCTGTAGTTACATCGTGTACTAAGACTGACGGAAAATGAAAAGTTGTGATTTTCTAGGCCGATATGGCTAGGAACTATACTCTCATTCCTGCGTAATAATATTACACAGATAGCGGTCTGGAGCCCTGGCCAATAAAAAAGCAAATAATAAAAGAAAACCATTTACTCTCTCCTCAGTTAATGGCTCAAAAGGGAGAAACACAAACTGCTAAGGACCAGGTTAAGGTATTATGGGAAGGGAGAGACTTCTCTCTCACGAACGCCTCTGTCTTGACTGACAGGTTTCCGCCAGTTAGTCAGAACTGAAATGAGCATAGATGTACCATGCCCAGCCTGACCACTGAATGTCTCCAAGACTTCACAGTGTGATATATTTCACTGTGACAAGTTTGACTGGCAGCACCTGAGCTATTGTGAGTCAAATACATTGTGTTGTGACATTCGTGAGAGAAGCCGACACGCTGTTAGTCTGACTGAAATATATACTAGATAGTTTGCAAAAGACCTGCTTGTCACGATTGAGTAAAAAAAACAGCTTTGTGACATCAGTTATGGAGGCGTCACATATTGTCTGTCAACAGAAGCACTGTAATCGCCTTTGTGATGCAGGGAAGCTCGAGCTGAATGCAAGTTTCTTCACCTCTGAAGCCAAAGATAATCCGAAGGGGAAAACTTCTTGCGTTTGAAATGAAAGTGAAGGAAACACTGGTATTGAAACTCAATGGGGAAGAGTTAATATCGGTCTTCAACTGAAAGACTGTGGATTTTGCCATAGCAGATTTACCATGGCAAACCAGTGTTTCAGTTCCACTATACAAAGCACATTTGAGATTCAGAGCATGAGTAACAGTAGGTATTTTAAAAGGGTGGTTGCATGCGATTTCACTTTTTTAACTTTAGTTAGTGTGTAATGTTGCTGCTTGAGCATAAACAGTACCTGCAAAGTTACAGCGCTGAAAGTTCAATGCAAACGGAGATATTGTCTTTTAAAGTTATGGCAGTTTATTGCCTACAAAAATGGCCGGTTTGGACTACAACAAGCTTCTTCCCGGGTTGGTGACATCATAAACTCTTGCTATTAACATAAACACTGCCCCTGCGAACACGCAACAAAGTGGGCGAGGCCACGTCGCAGTCATTCCGAAAGAGAGAGAGCTGTTGCAGAACTACAAACTACATTTGGCCATCTAACCAATCTAAGACCATTGCGTTTTTCGGAGGGATGGGCTTCACAGAAGCAGGAAGCAAACGAGCCATTCAAAGGACAGTGGAGACAGCGGTGTGGAATAAAGGTAAAATATAAGAAAAATATGCCGTTTAAAAAAAAAAGAAGTATTAAGACATGTTATACCACGCCCCATAAACACAACCAAGCCTAGAAAAAAACCATGGAACCACCCCTTTAACAATCTTCACAAGTATAAAATGGGACATGATGTGAATGTGCTGGGGTCAGAGAACTTCCAAATTTAACTTTAGTTTCACCAGCTGGGAACGCAACTCCAAAGCGACAATACAATGCTCTAGACAATCCTGCTCCTGGAGGGCTTTAGCTTCAATATGAACTTTAGCTTTCAAGTAATCCTGAACACCTTGATTAGCTGGTTCATTGTGTGCCTGTTTGGGATTGGAACTCTGCAGGATGGTAGCTCTCCAAAAGCTACTCTATTGCCTACTAGGGCTGGGTATCGATTCAGATGTTCCGATTCGATTCGATTTCGATTCGCAAGCTCTCAAATCGATTCGATTTCGATTCTCGATTCGATTTTTGATTCTCGATTCAACTGAATGAATATAGATTTAATACAAATACTTTATTTATAAAAAAAGAACAGTGAACAAGTTTACAAGTGGGTAATTAAAAAAGAAATTAAGAGCCACAAACCTGTATATTAAACTCTTTTTATTTTAGGTACACTTGGGTACATTAAAACAGAACCAATCTCTAAATTTCAAATGCATACAATTATGTTAAATACAATAAAATTTTGTTTTTATGGATATTTTTATATATTTATTCTAAAACATAAAAAGGATATTGGATGATTTTCAGCAATTTTCAGTAATGGACAAGCTTTTCTTGCGATTTAGCCGGCCGTCATTCAGACTTATAGTGATTGGGGGGATGGATCGAATGAGACCAGTTGAAACTTTAACCGGCTATATCTCGGAAACGCGCCGGCGAAACGTAGTCGGGTCGATCGTAGTGCCTGCCGAGGCCTTTCAAGGATCGAGGTCGTAACCGGGAATGGGTGCTTTCTTTGCGGGGCGTGCCGCTCGGTCATCTCTCCGCCGGGGGATGAGACGGAGCCATTTAAGCACTGAATGAAGGAATGACAGGCGCACCTCTCGCTCCTTTGTAACATTGCACAAGGCCAATAAGAGGGTGACATCTAGTGGAGAGGACTAGTAATTAGATTTCCGTTAATTTTATGTTAAATTTTTACGAAATAAATGTAAAAAAATCGATTCTTGGCCTTTGAGAATCGATTTTGAATAGACCACATTTAAAAAAAACGATTAATCGAAAAATCGATTTTCTTGCCCAGCCCTATTGCCTACTGCGGATCCCAACACCTGACCAGGGGGAGTTGTGACACAGCATAGTCCTACATGATTGAGAAAAGGAGACTGTACTCCTTTGTCATAGTAACCTGCTATGAACCCAAAGTCCACAGAGCTGCATCCAACAGTTCTGCAGTAGCTACATTTTGGGGAGTGAAGCGATGCTTTTGGACCAAGCATGCCATTGTGTTTTACATATTAAGCCATCTGTGTGTTAGTTTCAGCCTAAGGCGTCATATTCACGAACTGCATATGGCACACTTAACTGGAAAACATTGGTTGAATTCTACAGGATGTCCAGGAGACGTGCGTGTCGTATTCTTTAATGGTCCGCCTGGAAACAAAGATGCCAAACCCCCTCATGGAAGAAGAAGAATGCTGTCGTGTTTACAACTGTGACAATCAGTGCGTTTACATGCACCCTCATGATGCGAATGGATTTTGGCAATAAACTTTACCTCATGTAAACACAATATTTCAATTAAAATAATGCGATTAAAGGGATAGTTCACCCAAAAAACTAAATGTTGATGTTTATCTGCTGACCCCCAGGGCATCCAAGATGTAGGTGTCTTTGTTTCTTCAGTAGAACACAAATGAAGATTTTTAACTCCAGCCGTTGCAGTGTGATAGTCGTATAATGATGTCAATGGGGATATTTTAGAGTATGAGAGCAATGAGAGGAAAAACACACAGACATACCAATCCTTATTAAACCATGCGGCTCGTGGCGACACATTGATGTCTTAAGACACCAAACAAGAAACCCAACAGTATTTATGTTATTTTTTTACCTCTTATCAGACGAATGTCATCTAGTTTTCCCAGCGCCATAACTTCCGGTGAATAAGGTCAAAATACTGGCGCGATCATAGATATATATATATACACGTAGATGCCTCATTCGACCGATCCGCGCAGGCACTAATGAGGAATCTATTTATATATATCTATGATCACGCCGTTATTTTTACCTTATTTGCCGGAAGTGATGGCGCGGGGACGGCTGATGCGGAGCCATAGAAAAAAATTAAATAAATTTTTAAATATGGATATTTTTCTTACACAAACGCATCGCTTCAGAAGGCCTTTATTAACACCCCAGAGTCGCGTGGAGCCGTTATTTGATTAGCCAGAACATTTTTAATATAACTCAGATTTTATCCGTCTGAAAGAAGAATGTCATATACACCTCGACTTGAGGGTGAGTAAATCATGGGATCATTTTCATTTTTGGGTGAACTATCCCTTTAAGCTCATAATCACAGTAAGCATAATCGCATTAACATACATGTAAACATGCAAAGGCATGTAAACCCCGTAATCGCAATATTGCCGCTCTGACCAAAGTTCGCAGACGTATACGGATATGTAATAATGTCACTCGAAGTTTTCTCTTCTCCAAATTACTAAACTGTCAACACAACTTGTTGCGCAGTCTCTGCTCCTTGTCTTCATCCAGACGGCGAGAAGAACGTGACGACCGCGTAGGCAAACCCAGCATTGCGATGTTCATCATGGGGCCGACTAATATCCAGTACATCCATAAAAATGTATTTTGACTTTGACGGTAACATGCATAATGTATGCCTGAGTGTGGTATAACTTATTAGGGAATGATCAGAATAATAAAAATTTTATGTAAACTGGAGTGAAGAGTTCTGCTTATGTCATGTAATCATCTTACTGAGATTAAGACTTTAAATAATGGCATTATTGGTACACATGTAAACATAGTCATTGAGCACTTATCAGGATCAACTAATCGCTGGATATTCCAATGTATGTAAAGTTTGCAGCATAGACTCTTTAAAATATGTCCAAGAGTTCTACACACCGGCCTGTTATTGTAGGGACATCACGTTACATTTTCACGCCCCTAAACTTGAAACAAAACGAACTGTGACCGGTTGCTTTACATGTCAGTCAGATGGCCTCGGGGTGGTCTTTGACCAATGAAAGCTGCTATGGAGTTCTATGGAGTTCTATGGACTACGTGAGACTATCTGTGTGTCTGCATTCCACATTCAAACATCTCGGGATCAATCCCTTTCAAGGACCTTTACCTGAACTGTTCCCGGCTGGTCTAACTAACAAACCATCCATCCATCTCTCCATCCATAACTAAGCAGCCAATGAGTCTTTAGCCAATGTCAAATAACGGCTAAAGATGCATCTATTTCGTCAACACGTACTATTCTATTTATTTTCATTTTAAAAACCTTTCCACATGTACTGTGCTATACTAACTGTGATTTTTCACAGCACTTGCATATTGTTGCCCTATTGTTGATTTGATTGCTTCTGTTGTTCTCCTCATTAGTAAGTCCCTTTGGATAAAAGTGACTGCTAAATGATTAGATGTAAATGTAAATGCATGACAGCAGCTGCTTCTTTCGGTTATAAGCCTATCCTTGCCAAGGTGGCTTTTACTCTATTCTTCAGACAAGAATGAAGCCTCAGTGTGACGGTCCGAATCATTGTTTCTCTCATTCACATCTACTGCTCGTCTACGTCTACAGGCAATTTCTCCTTGATGAACAGCACATATCTGTAGAAGCTTTAACACCAGAAAGTGGAATTGGATTGGGCTGTGAGACGGGCAGTGGCTGAATCCTTACCAAAACCAAGTGTACTTTGCCCATTACTGCTGCAAACAAGGTTTCTTTCATTTTGGGAAGGGGGCTAGAAAACTTTTGGTCTTTTTCGGTGGCACCATCAATGTCAAAGTTAGCATCAACTGTTTCAGAGGAGCTGGGTACCTGGCTGGAAATACAGGTGCACCACAGTATTATTTTTAACTTCTCAACTCTTTATATGCATATATTTTCACTTTGGAAAAAGCATGCTCACCCAGAACAGAGCAGTAATGCTGTCAAAAGCTGGAAGCACAGAGCCCAGACAGCACACCACTTTCCAAGGTAAAGTCACTATCTAACAAGTTGCAGGAATACAGAAATGCTGTCAAAATAAAAATCCTAATAGCTGTGCTCACCCCACTGTACTCTCAGTTTGAGGTGAGAAGATGAAAGAGGAAGTGATGACGTACTTACGGAGTATATATGTAAGACACATCATTGACACGCCACAAGGTGAAAACTTTGCTGTTGGGCTCTCAGCAAGAAGGGCATGAAGCCATTTCCACTGGCACACTCTTATTTTACAGCTATTAATTTAATACACTGCTCAAAAAAATGAAGGGAACACTTAAATCACACATTAGATCTCAATGAATGAAATATTCAATCTTTATTTATATGCATTCTATAATTTAAGAACATAATTAAATGGCTGGATCAATGTAAAAAACTGACGTTACAGGCTGATCCGACTTGCATGAAGTTCATCACAGAAACCCATAATGCAAGTCAGTAGTGTGTATGGCCCTCACGTGCCTGTATGCACTCACGACAACGTCTGGGCATGTGCCTGATGAGATGGCGGATGGTGTTCTGGGGGATCTCCTTCCAGACCTGGGCATCAGTGAGTTCCTGGACAGTCTGTTTAGGATTCAGGTCTGGGGAACGTGAGGGCCAGTCAATGGCATCAATGCCCTCGTCATCTAAAAACTGCCTACACACTCTAGCCACATGAGGCCGGGCATTATCATGCACCAGTAGGAACTCAGGACCAGCATAAGGTCTGGCGATGGCTCTGAGGATTTCATCCCGGTACCTAACAGCAGTAAAGGAACCATTGGAGGATATTCCTCCCCAGACCATTACTGACCCACTGCCAAACCGTTGCACGCAGCATAACATTCCCCATGGCATCTCCAGACTCTTTCACGTCTGTCACATGTGTGAGATGGTGGTCCAGTGGGTTAAACCATGGAACTGATATGCAGAAGGTTGCTGGTTCGATCCCAGCGGTCACCACCAGTGTGTCCTTGAGCAAGGCACTTTACTCCATGTTGCTCCAGGGGGATTGTCCCTGTAATAAGGGCACTGTAAGTCGCTTTCAACCGTCTGCCAAATGCATAAATGTAAATGCTCAGGCTCCTGCGCTCATCCGTGAAGAGAATGGGGCGCCAATGACGGCGTGTTCGCTGTAAAATGCCAATCGAGCGACACAGTGCTGAGCACAGGTCCCACTAGAGGACATCGGCCCTTATGCCACCCTCAGGAAGTCTGTGTCTGACAGTTTGGTCTAGGGATGGGTCGCGATTTTCGAATATTCGATTTCGAGTTGATTTAATTATAGAATATCGAATAGTTTGTGCGATTATAGTCCCCCAAAAAATCCCCATGTTGTCGGTGCTGACGCGTTCATGTGACCAGAGGGAGGCGCTGCCAATAACGCACCTAAAGCTGTCAGTCAGCTCTCAGGGTGTTTTATACTGGACACGTTTGATGTGGTCCGAGCGTGATTCTTCCCTCCGCAGTGTTGGTCTGGTTTCACACTCAACTTGAACCCTAGTGCGTTTGCGTTCATCTTACATCATCACAAACGTGCACGGGCATGATAGAAAACAGAAAGCGGGTCAAGTATATGTATATTCTCTCAATCTGTAGGCACGCTGAGTAAACAACACTTGGGTTAACCGTATGTGTGTTGCTGGAAGGCGGCTTTGCTGCTTGCAAACAGACTCTTTTGGGGAGACGGTGAATCGCCATTCATTTGCTGCCCTGATTGCACTCTATGCGCGAATACACTGCAGGCTCGCTCTCACGATCGTATCTCAGGTAAATCATCAACACTATCATCACTTACATGTGTGTTATTGAACTAATGACATTGTAATCGGCTAAAACGCATGCGCTGGTTACTTTTCTTACAGAACAAGTGCGCACCCGAGTGTTGTTTCACATTCACGTGAATCGCGGCACAGCTCCGAGTGCAACCGAACTCCGGTTGTGTGTTCTCGGGTTCGATACCTCAGTGCACACCAAGCTCTGTATGTAAGCTTTCACATTAGCAATTTTTCATGCGAACCGTGCTCCATTTCAAACTAAACTGCCAGAGTAAAAACACCCTGAGACAACAGAAGAAGAACACATCGCCTCACGCGCTCACTGTAGACTTGGGGCATTTAACGGTTGCGGTAACTTGGGGCAATGTCAAATAACAGTCATATGTTTCAGCACGTTACAATAATTATATGGCTTGAGTTGATATAGCCTATTCCCTAATGAATTAAACAGTTTGATATCATAGCCTACAGATTGAGAGCGTGAATGGTCTCTCTCCCTCTCTCGCTCTGTTTATATGTGTGTAGCCTTTACATGCGCATGCGGGGGAGTTGCGATTTTCAAATAAAAATTGAATAATTCCCAGCGATCTTCGAATATTATTTTTACCAGTATCCTCCTGGAGGTCATTTTGTAGGGCTCTGACAGTGCTCCTCCTGTTCCTCACAACAAAAAAAAAGGCAGATACCGGTCCTACTGCTGGGTTGTTGCTCTTCTACGTCCCTGTCCAGCTCTCCTCGTGTCTCCCAGCACATAGCTGAATTTTTTCAGCTCACATACATTTAACATATTCTAGCGGCCCCACAGACCATTTCCATGGCGACGCGTCATGCGACACTGCGCAGCCAAAACAGCACTGTATAGGTGCGTTCCATTCGACCGTAAGTGGACTGCGAAGTGGACTTCAGAGGGTATTCCGCCATCTCAAGTGAGATTCCAATCCAAAGGGAGCGAACATGCTCAGTTCGAAGGGCACTGCGAACGGCATAGGAAAGAAGGGAACATCAATACATCACTTCACAGGTAGTGGAGAGTGAAAATCACCCAACTGTCATTGCGCGTCGCATCACCTGTCTGAACAGAGCAGACCCGTGGAAGAGTTTTTTAACAGCTCTGCGATGGAGGAGTTTACGTGTGCATTTGAATATTCATAGTTACTATACAAACTAGAGTATTTATGAATGGTTATGGCAATAACATATTAAATTTTATTTTATGAATATGTAAACAAATTAAATTGTTGAGAAGCAGCTGACGGCTATATTTTTTTATATTTTACTTTATTTACCTCAGGAATGTTTACTATGCAGCTGTGCTTGGGAAAGAAAGCGCACGAGATGAGACTGCTACAAAGACCATTGATTAAGAATAGCCTACATTTATACATAGTTAACCAAATCAAAATATATTTTCATATTGAATGACAGGTACAGCTTCAAATCTGTTCATAGTCAATACAGGTATATGTAAACTAATAAAACAAATGGACAATGTTTTGATTATACACTCACCTAAAGGATTATTAGGAACACCTGTTCAATTTCTCATTAATGCAATTATCTAATCAACCAATCACATGGCAGTTGCTTCAATGCATTTAGGGGTGTGGTCCTGGTCAAGACAATCTCCTGAACTCCAAACTGAATGTCAGAATGGGAAAGAAAGGGGATTTAAGCAATTTTGAGCGTGGCATGGTTGTTGGTGCCAGACGGGCCGGTCTGAGTATTTCACAATCTGCTCAGTTACTGGGATTTTCACGCACAACCATTTCTAGGGTTTACAAAGAATGGTGTGAAAAGGGAAACACATCCAGTATGCGGCAGTCCTGTGGGCCAAAATGCCTTGTTGATGCTAGAGGTCAGAGGAGAATGGGCCGACTGATTCAAGCTGATAGAAGAGCAACTTTGACTGAAATAACCACTCGTTACAACCGAGGTATGCAGCAAAGCATTTGTGAAGCCACAACACGCACAACCTTGAGGCGGATGGGCTACAACAGCAGAAGACCCCACCGGGTACCACTCATCTCCACTACAAATAGGAAAAAGAGGCTACAATTTGCACCAGCTCACCAAAATTGGACAGTTGAAGCCTGGAAAAATGTTGCCTGGTTTGATGAGTCTCGATTTCTGTTGAGACATTCAGATGGTAGAGTCAGAATTTGGCGTAAACAGAATGAGAACATGGATCCATCATGCCTTGTTACCACTGTGCAGGCTGGTGGTGGTGGTGTAATGGTGTGGGGGATGTTTTCTTGGCACACTTTAGGCCCCTTAGTGCCGATTGGGCATCGTTTAAATGCCACGGCCTACCTGAGCATTGTTTCTGACCATGTCCATCCCTTTATGACCACCATGTACCCATCCTCTGATGGCTACTTCCAGCAGGATAATGCACCATGTCACAAAGCTGGAATCATTTCAAATTGGTTTCTTGAACATGACAATGAGTTCACTGGACTAAAATGGCCCCCACAGTCACCAGATCTCAACCCAATAGAGCATCTTTGGGTTGTGGTGGAACGGGAGCTTCGTGCCCTGGATGTGCATCCCACAAATCTCCATCAACTGCAAGATGCTATCCAATCAATATGGGCCAACATTTCTAAAGAATGCTTTCAGCACCTTGTTGAATCAATGCCACGTAGAATTAAGGCAGTTCTGAAGGCGAAAGGGGGTCAAACACAGTATTAGTATGGTGTTCCTAATGGTGCGTTCACACCGCCGCTGGCGAGAGCGTCAAAGTGGCCGGAAGTCATTCATTTTCAATGAGAGCCCGGCGGCGAGCTCCCGCGAGAGCGGCGCGGCGCGTCTTGGACGATTTGGGCGTCGAGGAGAGTTGGAATCAGGTCAACTTTATGGTAATGAGCTATGACGCGGTTCGGCGGCAACCAATGGGAATATAGAAGTGTTCCGCTTGAGAGGATTGCAGAGAACGCAGTGCTGTAAACTTTGGTTCCGACCACATTAGTTCCCCAGCAAAATAGAGGAGAGGTTGATCACTGCGGGTGCGGCGGGTTTGATAAGAAGACGCGCAACATTATTTATACACCACACAAATGGCTTTTAATTGGTTTATTTCGTTAGCAAACATGTAACTATAATTGTTAAGTTCTTTCCATCGATCTGCTTTTTAAAAACTTTCACATTTAAATGATCTCATGAGGTTATAGTATACGGTTATACCCTACCTGTGGTCAGTCTGCACAAACGTCGATCAACATGATTGTTTGCTTTGCAGCCCCTTTAAATGCAGTTTTAAAAAAGACCAAGCATTCGATCTAAGTCAGAGCGGCAGCGCGTCCACGAATCTTTCTACAGCGTCGATGGCAGGGCAGCCAGAGCGAAGTTTGACGCTCTCGCCGGCGGCGGTGTGAACGCACAGTAATAATCCTTAAGGTGAGTGTATTTGTCGAATGGAACGCACCCTATGATAGATGGATCGCGGGGCAAAGGCTCACGCTTACGGGCGCCCGATTGACGCACTAGTAGTTAATTTAGGGATTTGTAGTATTAATGGTGCGTGCAATATACCTTTGGGCCAGATCTAATAGTACTTAGAAATTATCCTGCGGGCCAAAGATAGTTGCACAGCGGGCCTTGAGTTGGAGTTCTGTTGGACTACAGACTACAGGCATACATTAGAAAAGAGCAAAAGCTTGTCTGACAATACGGACGCTACTGTAAGATCGATGGATAAAAGTGGGGCTTAGTAAAGGGTCAAACAGAGGTTATGTTTTAAGAACTTTCAAAAACTTTCAAGGATGAAAACATACCCAGCAGAAGGTAAATCAAAAGCAATATTTTGAAAGCACTTGAGTTATGCAGAAGATTGTCAGCCTTGAAAATTGAACTCATATTAGCTGAAAGTGAAAGGCGTCTGGAACAATAACGCTTTTATGGGGATTGAGTTACGGCTGCAGCTCAATTGCCTTAAGCATTTGAAAAACGTATTGTAATAAAGCACGACAGACCAAGGTCGGCCTGTCGCTGCAGCAGATCTTCTTACGGCTTGTCAAAACATTTTGAAAGTCAGTTAAATTGTGTTTCTTTAATCAAATCAAGTCATTAAGCCGAAGTTATTCAGTCATGTGGTCGACACACAAAGATCTCAAAAGCAGAGCATCGTTAGTCCTTGATGGAGTCAAACACAACGAATGCAGGGGTGAAAATCAATCAAGAGTGCAACCCAAACCCAAGGCATTACCATGGAAACAAGTGCGACCCTGTTAATATTCCTTCTAACCTGTTTACCTGGAGCTTTTCACTTCTTTATAATGCATGATGCTGCTGTACGGTTTGTATGTTAGCGTCCGCATGCTTTCAACCACAGCAGACTCTTCCTTCTCATTTATACGAAAGCTCTCCTACTTCCATCTGATAATTACAGGACGGACATGGACAAATGTGAAGGAGTGTGGGAGACTGTCTAGAATAATCCCACCATCTGTCTCAGAAATGAAAAGTTCTCAAATTGTGTAAAGTAATTTGCTGCATGACATGACAAAATCACAGCCAATGAGAACACAGTTGATGTGTAAAATATAGTTATGCAGAGACAGATTTTGGACAAATAGGATTTCACAGTGGGCCACAGAAGTGCCTGAACAAAATGTTCTGTTGCTCATCACGGCTGGTTAGGACAAGAACTCTGACTTATTTGAAAGAGCTTTTATCACTTGTCATGTTATTGGTTAGGACAGCCTGAGTCTCCTTCTGGCCCTAAAAACACAAAGCCATGGCATGGTTTCTAGGATTTACTTAGGCTTGCAATGTTTTTGGAAAACGTAGCCCAGGACAGTTGACTAGTCACCCAACAACCTACTACTTTATTAGAGATAGACATCACCTACTTAGTTTATTTAGATGCTGAAAGGGGTCATACACACTCAAACAAACAAATCACAGTAAAATATGACGCTCCAACAACAATTAAAGGGATCATGACATGAGCATATAAGAGGTCTTTCTATCATTAATGAGTGGTATACAATTTTAATTGAAGATATGTCATAATAAAAAATAAAAAACATAGACCTAATATATTTTGTCATAATAGAAATCACTCAATTAATCTATATGTTTTAATGAAAGTGAAGATGCCTGAAATGTACATCTAATTCATGAAAATATTAAATAATAGCCCTGTTAATTACAATAAGTATTACATTTAAAAACAATAACACCAGTAACAACATGCCACTTGGGGCCTTCTGTGCCAAATATGGCTGGGTCATCTTACCCCAAGCGTCTAATTTGATCTTTTTTCTTAAAAATAAAAGCCAAAAATATTGTGTCCACAAATCCTTCATTAACAAATAGACACATAAACTTTGATATTCAACATAACACAATGTCATATATCACTATTTTTGATAGACACAAAATTAGATCAAAACTGTTTTGACTGACTAGAAAGAGTAAGAGAGATCATTTGTATGGACAAGCACCCAATCCTCAGGAACCAGCGAGCACACTGCAAACTGTAAGTAACACATTTCATTTGTAAACCGGTAATGACTTAAATTCATAATGAATAATCCTAGTATTTATTACTTCAAAGAATGCCTCTTTATAATGGCTGAATCTGTCGATCACGAAGCGCACGTTTATCTGGACACTTGCCAAAACTCCCATTATAGTGACGCTCTTCCACAACACAATCAACCTCTTACTGTATTTACATCGTGTTCGCATTAGTTATGGTGAAAGCATTCTTGAGAGTGCTGAAATCGTGGACGAGATCACTGCATTCATGCGCTCAACAGACTGTCAGTCATCGGCTCGATCCTCATCACTGCAACCTTCCATGTGATGGGAATAGATCGAAATATAATGCTATAATTAACACTTTTCACGATTCGTTAAGTTCGACAGCTGTAATAGTAAAAATGTAGTAACAGTATTCGAGAGGGTTCCACATGCAATACTTATTTCATATGCAAAGATGTCAGCCAATCACAGCAGTGGGCGTTTACACTGAAGTCTCGCAGCAGCCAATCACAGCAGTGGGCGTTTACACTGAAGTCTCACAGCAGCCAATCACAGCAGTGGGCGTTTACGCTGAAGTCTCACAGCAGCCAATCACAGCAGTGGGGCGTTTACACTGAAGTCTCACAGCAGCCAATCACAGCAGTGGGCGTTTACACTGAAGTCTCACAGCGGCCAATTACAGCAGTGGGCGTTTACACTGAAGTCTCACAGCGGCCAATCACAGCAGTGGGCGTTTACACTGAAGTCTCACAGCAGCCAATCACAGCAGTGGGCGTTTACACTGAAGTCTCACAGCGGCCAATCACAGCAGTGGGCGTTTACACTGAAGTCTCACAGCGGCCAATCACAGCAGTGGGCGTTTACACTGAAGTCTCACAGCGGCCAATCACAGCAGTGGGCGTTTACACTGAAGTCTCACAGCCGCCAATCACAGCAGTGGGCGTTTACACTGAAGTCTCACAGCGGCCAATCACAGCAGTGGGCGTTTACACTGAAGTCTCACAGCGGCCAATCACAGCAGTGGGCGTTTACACTGAAGTCTCACAGCGGCCAATCACAGCAGTGGGCGTTTACACTGAAGTCTCACAGCCGCCAATCACAGCAGTGGGCGTTTACACTGAAGTCTCACAGCAGCCAATCACAGCAGTGGGCGTTTACACTGAAGTCTCACAGCGGCCAATCACAACAGTGGGCGTTTACACTGAAGTCTCACAGCGGCCAATCACAGCAGTGGGCGTTTACACTGAAGTCTCACAGCGGCCAATCACAGCAGTGGGCGTTTACACTGAAGTCTCGCAGCGGCCAATCACAGCAGCGGGCGTTTACACTGAAGTCTCGCAGCGGCCAATCACAGCAGTGGGCATTTACACTGAAGTCTCACAGCAGACACACCCATTCGAGCAGAGCATTCAAGTCAGAGGCTAAAATCAGGGTAGAAAATAGCCATTTATTTCTAAATTAAAAACTTTTTTAATGCAAAAATCATATTAACATTATAAGCTCACTTCAGGAAACATTATTAAATAGTAAAAGAAATCCAGTGCATGACCCCTTTAAGATTTGACTGAAATATTTCACCCATCCCAACTTTCTAACATTGGGGATCTTTCAAAGGATCTGCAAAGCGGCCAGGAGCAACGAAAGCTTTGAAAGCATTTTACTCTTATCGTTAGCTCTTTTGATGTTTGGGAATAATACCATCTACTCTAATTCCACTTTATTACCTCACTGGGACCGGCAAGTTTAGAATCACCATATAGGCATCATTGACATGGAAATGCTCTAATGGTTGATCATGTGTTCTGATGTCTCCGACATCAAAGCTCTGGACTCATTTCTGCAGTTTCATTTCAATAAATGCTCTTTTTGGATTGGTGAGGAAGCTTGAGTTCTGAAAGGCAAATTGTTTTCCTTGTGAAATGATGCCTTTAAGACAATGTTAACATATTTGTAGCGTTAGTTGTTATCATAATGATAGAATAAAAGAATTGCCCATAATTTATGTTGAGCATGTTTTGAAAGCACAATGGCAAAGGTCTACACTGACTGGCTGTTAGCACGTAACACTGTCTCAGAAGAAAACAAGTGCTGCGTGGGTGAATTTCCGAAAAGGGCCTTGTAAAATGCAACATTTCCAAGATTACAAAGACTCTGAATTCAAGCCTTTAAAGCCATCAAAGCAGAACTTCTGCAACAAATTCATCACCTACAAATGTCAAGATAATTACTTTTGGACTTCAAATCATCTGCTGTGTTCAATGTTTTTGTTATAATGGATAATCCATAGCCTGTGAGGACTACTGGGTAACACTTTACAATAAGTGTAAATATATACTCCCTGTAGCAATATATATATATTGCCTCTAGCATTTTGAGTGAACAGATTTATAAACCCCTCTGATTGGTCATGGTCCTCACATGTTCAACATACATGTCTGTGATTGGCCATTCTGTTCACACGCTCAACATATATGTCTGATTGGTCATTGTGTTCACACGCTCAACATACATGTCTGTGATTGGCCATTGTGTTCACATGCTCAATATACATGTCTGTGATTGGCCATTGTGTTCACGCGCTCAACATACACGTCTGTGATTGGCTGTTGTGTTCACAAGCTCAACATATATGTCTGATTGGCCATTGTGTTCACATGCTCAACATATAGGTCTGTGATTGGCTGTTGTGTTCACACCGCCTCAATATGCATATCTGTGATTGGCCATTGTGTTCACATGCTCAACATACATGTCTGTGATTGGCTGGTGTGTTCACACGCTCAACATATACGTCTGTGATTAGCCATTGTGTTCACATGCTCAACATATATATCTGTGATTGGCCGTTGTGATCACACGCTCAACATATATGTCTGTGATTGACCATTGTATTCACGTGCTCAACATATATATCTGTGATTGGTCGTTATGTTCACACGCTCAACATATACGTCTTTGATTGGCCGTTGAGTTCACACGCTCAACATATACGTCTGTGATTGGCCATTGTGTTCTCACGCTCAACATATACGTCTGTGATTGGCCGTTGAGTTCACACGCCGGCTCAATATATATGTATGTGATTGGCCATTGTGTTCACACGCTCAACATATGTCTGTGATTGACCATTGTGTTCATGTGCTCAACATATACGTCTGTGATTGGCCATTGTGTTCACACGCTCAACATATACGTCTGTGATTGGCCGTTGAGTTCACACGCCGGCTCAATATATATGTATGTGATTGGCCATTGTGTTCACACGCTCAATATATATGTCTGTGATTGGCCATTGTGTTCTCACGCTCAACATATACGTCTGTGATTGGCCGTTGAGTTCACACGCCGGCTCAATATATATGTATGTGATTGGCCATTGTGTTCACATGCTCAACATATATGTCTGTGATTGGCCGTTGTGTTCACACGCTCAACATATACGTCTGTGATTGGCCATTGTGTTCACACGCTCAACATATATGTCTCTGATGGGCCGTTGTGTTCATGCGCTCAACAGATATATGTGTGATTGTCTACAATGATCAACGCTTCAAATACGTGTTGTAAATAGACATCTTTGACGCTATTCACAGAGTGCTTACACAGATACACACAGGAACGCTTGAAAGCAGCCGTCTTTCAGTGGATTCTTAATCCGACACTTCAGAAAAACATTACTGCTATGCATCTTGAGACATAACAATGGCACTGACATGTTTTAACATCTGTCAGTACGAGCTGATTTCTGTTAAAACAACTCAATAATGCACTTTAGTCTGGGACTAGACTTAAGCCTTGTCGGTGAAACCAGGGGTTGATTTAATAATGTATTAGGAAATATTGAAATTAACATTAACTAAGAGTAATAAATGCTTTAGATGCTAAATGCTTTTGTTGTTAACTAATGTAAACAAATGGAATCTTATTGTGTTACTGACTATTGTGCAAAATGGTCATAAAGATTCTCACTATATTAAACAGATAAGCTTAACATCCATATATGGTAATATGTCTGTACACGGAGGTAGGCATGGCCCTAAACTGGCCTCATTTTGCAGGGCGTTCTTAACACAAACTACCCCATTTGTCATTCAGACAACCTAGTAGATTTTTAAACTGTGCTGTTTTGCATGCTGGAATAATAGAGGAATATCTGTTTGTAAAGATTAAGAGATATACGTTTGACAAACCCTTGACAGAAACATTTCATACGGAAATGTTGTTTCGCTTGCTGACCTCGCTCTTAATGACAGATTTTGAGAACAAGAACGTATGAATAGATGACAGGTCACAGGTCAGCACAAAGCCAGCAGAGCCTTAACCTCCATACTGAGTGATATCAAACGCCACAGGCAATAGGTGATATTAAGCACATCTATCTCTGTCAAAGATATTCAATTACCACAGGGCAATTTCCTTATGCACACTGGAGAACTGGCCTCGTTGTCTGATCGTGTAATTCGGTTATTTATCTGAAATACAGTTTTCATAAAACAAACAATGAGGACACGTTCATGAATTTTCATTACGACACTAATTGTATGGTATTTTTTGCTTTCATTTTAAAAGCTCAATGAAACCTTGACCCTGTGCAAAATGCAGTTTCTACAAACATCCTTCTCATGATGAGTATTAAAGTCAACATGAAACGGCATTCGCAAACCCATGATGCTTCCCTAATGCGACAAATAACAGGATATTCAATGACAAAACAGTGTTAGGCAGGACTTGAATTTTTCCATGACTCGATCCTGACATAGCTGAGTGAAAGCCATGCCTAAATAGTTATTTGGGGAAATGAAAAGCTGTTTCAGAGTAGATTTCAGCCTTCTAATAAACAAAGTAATGAACAAATTCAACCCTATTAACCACTTAAACTTGGGTGGCGCCAGAGTAACTTCAGAACCACTAGCTTGATCAACGAAAAGTAGGTGTCAATTCTTAACAATTGCTTTTAAATTTGCTGAAATATTGTAGGTGTGTCATTTTCATAGTGAAAAAATAGTCTCTAGAAGCATCTTAAATAACAGATCATCTTGGGTCATATATCGTTGAAATGGTCTCAATTAGAAGAATAGAAAAATCTAATTTGTTTCAGTTTGTGACCAAACTATACCAAGTATTTGGATGAAAGATCGCTGCTGATGCACATAACAACAGTACACAGATTAGGCTTTTGCGTTACGTTTTGCTATAACTTTGCGAAACATCAGTAAAGCATAGTAAATCACACATCTTAATTTAGAGTAGGTTGTCCCGATTCAAACAAGCCAAACACTACATATTATAACATGTAGATCTTGAGAAAATCCTCACAGAGTGGTTAGACATGCTTAGTAGTAGACATGCAGAGTCATTTGAAAGTTCAACCAATGGAAACTGGATGTCCTGTGAGGTGGGTGGGTAAAATGGGCAGGGACGATGTGTAGAGAGCCATCGAACACTGTTTTACAGCTGGAGCACGCTTGGATTGGGCTGATTGACAGGTCTGGATGTAACGTGTGCCATAGAATAGGAGAGCACGCTAAAACAGCGCTGGAAGATCATCACTCATCGACCAGGATATTATCACTTGTTACTTATTCTGTGTAATTATAAATATTTGTATGCTTTATTGTGGCATTTACACATGCAAGTAGTTTTTATGTTCAGTAAATCACTCCGATCTCTTGTTTGGAGTTTTTTTTGGACTTTTGATAAAAGGGCTACCTTAATTCTAAATGCCATAACTTGTTGCCACCTGTGCAATAAGTCCATTCGGGACATTTCCTCACTACTAAATATTCCACGCTCAACTGTTAGTGGCGTTATAACAAAGTGGAAGCGATTGAGAACAACAGCAACTCAGCCACAAAGTGATAGGCTATGTAAAATCACAGAGCGGGGTCAGCGCCTGCTGAGGGTCACAGTGCGCAGAAGTCGCCAACTTTCTGCAGAGTCAATAGCTAGAGACCTTCAAACTTCTGTGGCCTTCAGATGAGCTCAAGAACAGTGTGTAGAGCTTCGTGGAATGGGTTTCCATGGCCGAGCAGCTCATCCAAGCCTTACATCACCAAGTGCAATGCAAAGCGTGGGATGCAGTGGGGTAAAGCGCGCCGCCACTGGACTCTAGAGCAGTCGAGACGTGTTCTCTGGAGTGACCAATCACGCTTCTCTGTCAATTAATCCCAAGGACGAGTCTGGGTTTGGCGGTTGCCAGGAGAACGGGACTTGCCTGACTGCATTGTGCCAAGTGTAAAGTTTGGTGGAGGGGGGATTATGGGGTGGGGTTGTTTTTCAGGGGTTGGGCTTGGCCCCTTAGTTCCAGTGAAAGGAACGCTTAATGCTTCACCAAGACATTTTGGACAATTTCATGCTCCCAACTTTGTGGGAATAGTTTGGGGACGGCCCCTTCCTGTCCAAGCAAGACTGCGCACCAGTGCACAAACAAAGTTCATGTGCATGTAAAAGCAGGCGTCCCAAAACTTTTGGCAATATAGTGTGCTTTCTAATAGTCACCATGTCAATCTTCAATAATGATACAATACGTCAATTAATTGCATAATTTTTTTTTCTTTTTCTCAGCAGTTATGTAACATAAGAACTTCCAAACATGATCAATATCTATTTGAAAGGTTTTCTATCAAATGAGACCATGCACTTTATATCTTGTGAGAGCTCTAAGCCATTACCTTTAAGAATGCTATCATTAAGAATGCCTTAAGGGTGTAAGTGGCGAATAAACGTGTGTTGTGATCTGCACTCTGTTAGTCTGTACATGCGTGTTTCCTTTTCAGACATCAAAGATATTGAAGCAGCTGGTGTCTGTTGGATGTGCTGGTACATAAGCATGTGTGTGAGAGCAGCTCAGGTGATGTGAAGTGACCTGGCGCACATCAAAAGGTAGAAAGATCAAAACCGACTTAGTTTTGCTTGTTTATCAGGTGGGTGGAGAGTGTGTGTAAAAGTGTGTTCCCACAACCTAAATGTGACTCCTTGGCATTTTCCTCAACATGTCATTAATGGCATAAAAGAGGCAGAGATGTGTGATTGGTTAGTGTGTGGAGGGGTTATTATAAACTCTCTGTAAACACAGCTGTCACTTTCCCATTGTCTCTCTCTCTCTGTGTTTTAGAGTAGACAGCTTCATTCTTTATAATGGGAGCGATTCAGTTTTGACACATTGCAAGCGTGCCACTTTGCGAGGTCCAAACTAATTGTGTGGCCAACTGAGGAACCTACCGGGCCGGCCATGAAACATTTATACTTTGTCACTATGACAATGGCTTGTTTTTCTCCCCCCACACACACACAGGCAATTACTGTATATGTCATTCGCAGTATCGTATATGTGATAAGTCAGCCTCCTCAGTAAAACCACACTTGTCAGAAAGACGTTAACACATCAGAAACTTGTCTTTGAATAAAATGGGGGATTCAAGGTTTACAAAAGTGGCCCTGACAAACGACGACACGTTCGCAGTGCAAAATTGAACAGGAAAATTGCATTTCTCAGAAGAAAAAATGGCTTTGCAACATTTTTTATAGCACAATATAATAAGTAGTCGGCAAATAGAGCTGCTGCTAAAAAGTTCTAAAACACAAACAATCTCTTTATGAGCACAGTGATAACGCAGGAAGATTGTTTGTGCCTGGTGAATTAAACTGCCTTCTTTTTGAGATCAACAAGAAGCTGGGTGTTCCTCCGACCGCTATGAGAAGCCCTAATATTGCTAAAACCAGAAACACTCACCATGTTGGCCTTTTTTTAATGTAGATACAAAGTTCTGCTCCAAACCCAAGGGAGCTGCATCAGCAGGGTTTCCATCCAATTTTGATGCACATTTTGAAAGTGCACATAAGAAATCCTGAATCTAAACGATTGAAATGTGAATAAACTTGCATGAAAATTTGCATAAAAAATGGGATGCACTTGGCAGAAGTGGATTATCTAGGAAAAACTACATTACCCATGAGTCTGTACAGAAAAAGAGTTGCAGCAAACAAAAACTACGTCAAAATACATATATATATATATATATATATGCATATTTTGCAATTAACTTAAAATATGTACAGTACCGGTCAAAGTTTGAATACAGTTAATTTAAATTGTAATAATATTTCACAGTATTACTGTTTTTACTGTAAAACTACATTACCCATGAGTCTGTACAGAAAATTCCACCAATCAGAGTTGCAGTAAACAACATCTACGTAATCAAGTTGCTCTTACTATGCTGTCAAAATACTTATATATATATATATACATATACACACTCACCTAAAGGATTATTAGGAACAGCATACTAATACTGTGTTTGACCCCCTTTCGCCTTCAGAACTGCCTTAATTCTACGTGGCATTGATTCAACAAGGAGCTGAAAGCATTCTTTAGAAATGTTGGCCCATATTGATAGGATAGCATCTTGCAGTTGATGGAGATTTGTTGGGATGCACATCCAGGGCACGAAGCTCCCGTTTCACCACATCCCAAAGATGCTCTATTGGGTTGAGATCTGGTGACTGTGGGGGCCATTTTAGTCCAGTGAACTCATTGTCATGTTCAAGAAACCAATTTGAAATGATTCGAGCTTTGTGACATGGAGCATTATCCTGCTGGAAGTAGCCATCAGAGGATGGGGACATGGTGGTCATAAAGGGATGGACATGGTCAGAAACAATGCTCATGTAGGCCGTGGCATTTAAACGATGCCCAATTGGCACCAAGGGGCCTAAAGTGTGCCAAGAAAACATCCCCCACACCATTACACCACCACCACCAGCCTGCACAGTGGTAACAAGGCATGATGGATCCATGTTCTCATTCTGTTTACGCCAAATTCTGACTCTACCATCTGAATGTCTCAACAGAAATCGAGACTCATCAGACCAGGCAACATTTTTCCAGTCTTCAACTGTCCAATTTTGGTGAGCTGGTGCAAATTGTAGCCTCTTTTTCCTATTTGTAGTGGAGATGAGTGGTACCCGGTGGGGTCTTCTGCTGTTGTAGCCCATCCGCCTCAAGGTTGTGCGTGTTGTGGCTTCACAAATGCTTTGCTGCATACCTCGGTTGTATCGAGTGGTTATTTCAGTCAAAGTTGCTCTTCTATCAGCTTGAATCAGTCGGCCCATTCTCCTCTGACCTCTAGCATCAACAAGGCATTTTCTCCCACAGGACTGCCGCATACTGGATGTTTTTCCCTTTTCACACCATTCTTTGTAAACCCTAGAAATGGTTGTGCGTGAAAATCCCAGTAACTGAGCAGATTGTGAAATACTCAGACCGGCCCGTCTGGCACCAACAACCATGCCACGCTCAAAATTGCTTAAATCCCCTTTCTTTCCCATTCCGACATTCAGTTTGGAGTTCAGGAGATTGTCTTGACCAGGACCACACCCCTAAATGCATTGAAGCAACTGCCATGTGATTGGTTGATTAGATAATTGCATTAATGAGAAATTGAACAGGTGTTCCTAATAATCCTTTCAGTGAGTGTGTATATATATATATGGTAAAGCCTTATAGCAGCCATCCTTCAAGAACTCGGAATTAGAAGTGGTATATATATATATGTATGTATATTTTGCAAAGAACTTAAAATATGTACAGTACCGGTCAAAAGTTTGGGTACATAAAGGTTTTTAATGTTTTTGAAAGCAGTCTCATAATCTCACCAAGGCTGCATTTATTTGCTAAAAAATACAGTAAAAACAGAAATACTGTGAAATATTACTTCTATTTAATTTAACTGGTTTCTGTTGTAATACATATTAAACTGTAATTTATTTCTGTGATGCAAAGCTGAATTTTCAGCCTCATTACTCCAGTCTTCAGTGTCACATGATCCATGCCGATTTTCTTCTTATTAGAACAAATTCATCTTAATAATGTTTTGATAGAAAGGGATGTAATGGATTACAATCAACCAATCAGCTGTTAAACAGTACACAATTAGATAATACCAATTTAGCTCAACCAATGACCAAGCAATGCTTCATTTTGTTGTGGTGTCTGTGGTGTCAAAGGTCGCATTAGCATTTAAAGAAAAAACACTCCAGCAAAACATGCTCAGGTCAAAGTGTCTGAATCATTTTGCTCCCACATTTGTATCAGTTTCACTGGTAGTCGCTGTATGAAGAATTGTGGGTATAATGTGTCACAGTTGACTATTTTACTATCCTCACTTACACAAATGAACTATAGTGTCCTGCACACACGAGTGAAACATTATATCTGTGTCTGAATAATTTTTGGTTTGACTATTACAACAGAAACCAGTTCATTAAATTGTAATAATATTTCACATTATTACTGTTTTTACTGTATTGTTGAGCAAATAAATGCAGCCTTGGTGAGATTAAGATATAAGGCTTTAACAAAGACTGGGAAAAATGAACGACGCAAACAATAGCATTGGGAAAAGTGTGCGAGCACTTAAAGTGGGTCTCCACAACCCGCCAGAAGTGTTTTGAGCATGGCTGTTTCCAGATATACAGAGGCTGGTGACGTATGGGAATAGGCATTTGAGCCATCATTATGTGAGCTACAGCGACATCTCCCTCATGCAGCATTGTTTAATTGCCCTAATACAGCAAATACAACTCTCCCCAGAGAAATCAAGAAGGTCATTCAGCTGCTTCATCATGACAAGACGGGCTTCATCAGTATAATGTGGATGAAAACTGTTTTCTATAAGGCACATACCAACTGCGAAACATTTTGCAATGGAAACCCAGCTAACACAGGCAGCCTCTGACCTGAAATGGACATTTTCATTTAAGCATTTGGCAGATGCTTTTATCCATGGGCGTCGGAACCATTGTATGTGGGTGGGACAAGACCCACCCACTTTTTACGATCAATGATATTGGACCCACTCACTTTTACCGTCTCTAACATTCAGCACATGTCTGTTTACTTACCCCTAATCGATAAACACTTATTATTAAACACTTGTTAGATGCTTTATTTACACTTTTCTAATATTTTCTTCATTTAAAAAATAATAAATGCCTTTCCGATCTGATATGTGATGGGAAAATGGAGTGAGTTCGGCAAAAGGCGGATTCGAACCGCGGGTAGATTTGCGTCAAAACTTAGTGCTATGTGTCTTACCCCTAACACTATTGCCACTCTCGGTGATAATGCGATTTCCACAATTTTATCTTTCCCAACCAGACGTTTAGCAAACAAAGCCGTATATTTGCACAGTACTTAATGTAAATGGCCTCTCCAGTATTTTTTTTTTTTCTGAGAGGACCCACCCACATTTTTTTAGCTTCCGACGCCCATGCTTTTATCCAAAACATCAGTGCACTTAAAGTGTACATCCTGGGCCCTATGTTAATAATCTGAGCCCATGGTCTGAAGCTCTTGGCGCAGGTGCACTTGTCAGAATCCACTTTTGCTTGTTTAAACGACAGGAAAAATGTCCCTCGTCTCTTAATGAGTCATGGGTGTGTTTTGGGCGTAACGTGCCGTAAACCAATCAGAGTCTCATCTCCCTTTCCCTTTAAAAGCCAGTTGCGCTCACACCATGGCGGAGTCACTATTTACATGACGAGTCAGTTTAAATACGTGTGTGTGTGTGTGTATTGCCACAATTGGTCAAATAATTAGCCACTTTCATTCGTCATCACTGCAAATAGGTCATTCTGATACATGCAATGACTATCCATTATGACATGTAGGCATTTTTATCTTTATGCACATAATAATCTTTTACATTGTAATCCTTTTATTTTTAATATTTGGCATGTGTGTGTAATAATCAGAGTGTACGCGCGTTGTGCACCACCTATTCATAGTTTTCAGTCAAGTGACTGTCACAAAGCCTTGGAGGGCAAAACCGCTATAGAACTCCATACAACTGCAGCACAAGCCTGTCAAATTTCCATCTTAAAACAAAAATATGTGAACGAGATGCATGTTTTGGGCATTTATGATCCATATACTGCTCCTGCTGCAGTATTATAGTCACTAAAAACTGCAAGACTTTTTTAAAACGCTTAACGTGAAAAACACTATAGAGTAAGTTGCACCAATAGGGATTAAATTAAGCAAAGCTTAACGCTAATCAAGGATTTGTTGATCTGGGTTTTATTTTAAAGCGACCCTTTAAAATGCCTTAAAGGGATAGTTCACCCAAAAACTAAATGTTGATATTTATCTGCTTACCCCCAGGGCATCCAAGATGTAGGTGTGTTTGTTTCTTCAGTAGAACACAAATGAAGATTTTTAACTCCAGCCGTTGCAGTGTGATAGTCGTATAATGATGTCAATGGGGATATTTTAGAGTATGAGAGCAATGAGAGGAAAAACACACAGACATACCAATCCTTATTAAACCATGCGGCTCGTGGCGACACATTGATGTCTTAAGACACCAAACGAGAAACCCAACAGTATTTATGTTATTTTTTTTACCTCTTATCAGACGAATGTCATCTAGTGTTCCCAGCGCCATAACTTCCGGTGAATAAGGTCAAAATACTGGCGCGATCAAATATATATATACATAGATACCTCCTTCGACCAATCCGTACAGGCAATAATGAGGAATCTATGTATATATATATATATATATATATATATATATATATATATATATCTATGATCGCGCCAGTATTTTGACCTTATTCGCTGGAAGTTATGGCGCGGGGACGGCTGATGCAGAGCCAAAGAAAAAAAAAAGTTATAAATATGGGTATTTTTCTTACACAAACACATCGATCCGCTTCAGAAGGCCTTTGTTAACACCCCAGAGCCGCGTGGAGCAGTTATTTGACGGACAGATGCATTTTTTATGGACTTCACAAACAGAGCAACTATTACTGCCATTATAAAGCTTGGATTAGCCTGAACATTTGTAATATAACTCAGATTTTATCCGTCTGAAAGAAGAATGGCATATACACTCGGATGACTTGAGGGAGAGTAAATCATGGGATAATTTTCATTTTTGGGTGAACTATCCCTTTAATAAACTAAAACAGGCTTGAGAATTCTTATTTGTGCAACCCACCCTTAAAGTGCCGTAATGTACTAAAATTCAGTTTACACCCTTTTGATGATGCATCTATATACAGGCGAGCAGATGAGCCAACAATATGAACTCAACACGTTTTCTTTATTATGGTTTCTAACACACACTTTAACCCTCTGGGGTTCTTCATTTATGGGTCACACTCAGGACCTTCGGGTCAAAAATGACTCGGAGGGCAGGATTAAGATAAAAAAGATTTGAGTCAAATCAATTAAATATATTTTTGTTCAATAATATTTTTTCTTTTCTTTTTTGGTGTTTTTTATGATTTATAATTAATATTTATGCAATAATTATGACCCATTTTTTCCCATTGAATATAATAAAAAAATGTATATAATATATATATATATATATATATATATATATATATATATATATATATATATATATATATATATATATATATATATATATATATATATAAAATTATTATAATTTTTTTTATTAAAGCTGTATTTCATTTTAGAGTCAAGCCTAGGCCTCATGAAAGCAATTTTTTGCTTTCATTTTTGTAAACATCAAGAGTGCAAAACAGACAAAAAAACTCACACACACACACACTTATACACACAAAAACACACGAACACACAAATTAACGCGTGTCATTCCAAAAGCTAATTGTGTTTTTTTTGTTTGTGTGTGTGTGAGTTTTTTTGTCTGTTTTGCACTCTTGATGTTTTATAGATTCACCCCTTCACTGTTGAGTCCCTTTTTTCTGCATCCTGGCTGATTTGTAGATTGTATGCACACAAAAACTCTGTATTTTCATATTTTTGCCAATTTCCCATTAATTTCCAATGGGGGTCATTTTTGACCCGAAGGTCCTGAGTGTGACTATTTTTTTTTACGACCACTTGGACTTTTCAAATCCTGTCCACAATTTTTTGGGTGTTCATATACCAAGTACCAATAAAGTCACCAAGTTTCGGACCATTCCGATGAAGCCACGATTTTTAACATTTTTTATTTAAAAAAATTTGGGTCAGAAATGACCGAAGAGCCCCAGAGGGTTAAATAACACACAAATACTGCACTATTGACTTTAGAGCAGGTGTGTGTTGGTCAATGGTCAGTGTTTTCAGTTCCTCACAATAGCAGCGCTCCAGCAATGCTCCTGATCACACCTGGTGTTCAGACCAGACGCCCATGGGGGAACAGATGAGCAGTGCATTTGATATTTAAACAACGAGGAGCTGGACGTGAACATGAGAACACTAGCAGAACACACTTGCGTCGCATTGCGCCGGGTCTATGATGGGGTCCTTTGCTATTATGTGTGATCCGTAGGGATTGAACTCATGACCTTGACGTCGCTGGCGCTCTAACAGGCGAGCAAACAGATACTGACTGATTTCAATGGTTCTACATAGAGAGAAAGAACATTGGATTTCAATAAAGGCAACAGGAGATTTCGCCCTTTTCACTCCGATAACAGCAACAAATTCTGTGCTTCTACAAAATACACACACAGTGCTGCCTTAAAGAGTGATCCATTGGTTCATTGTCCATTATCAATAGTGTAGCGATGCATGAAGCACCGATTACTCAGGGGTCACGTCCAAGCAGAGCAGTTTTATATTGGTCAATGGGGCGAAACCTTGAATCTGACTCCTATTGCCAGCTGAGTGTCACTGAACAAAATAAAGGTGTGTTAGGAGACAGCTCAACAGGTTCCAGAACAGAGCAAAACCATGTACAAATCGTAGCAGGAAGACTATAATACTTATGTGTGTTACCTAACAGGGAATGACCAGAAGGACTGGATATTGTTCAGCATCAAAGAGGGCCGTCTGACATGCTCTGCTATCAGTGGATGCACACGAGGGCTTTTCAAAGGGTTGAATGGGCCTATCTTTTTGAAATGCTGAAGAGATTTGGATTTGCTGGATTGGCTTGTTCTATAAAAATCCTTCAGCTGCAGGGCTGATCAACCACATGGTGTCAAAGTCATTTAGCATTTGCAGAGGCAGGGCTCCTCCGTCCTCTTTATAACTTCCACAGAACCTTTTGTAGAGAGAAAAATAGCCTTTGCGCTATTGATGTCTTACTCTGTCTACACTCCCCTGACACATCTAATCCCACTATACTGAGTCTCATCGACACATTTAGGAAAACATCAGGCTCCAGAATTAATAAGCCAACGGACCAAGCCATATGGACCAACAGATGGTTAACTTTAATATCTTAAAGGGGTCATGAACTGCATTGTTGTATGTTTCCTGGGGGGGAGGTGCACTTATAATGTTAGTATGATTTTTACATCAAAAATTGTCATATTTTAGAAATAAAAGGCCCTGATTTTAGCCTTTGATTTAAATTCTCAGTTTGAAGGGTCGTGTCTGCTGTGAGACTTCAGTGTAAACGCCCACTGCTGTGATTGGCTAATGTGAGACTTTAGTGTAAATGCCCATTGCTGTGATTGGCCGCTGTGAGACTTCAGTGTAAACGCCCACTGCTGTGATTGGCCGCTGTGAGACTTCAGTGTAAACGCCCACTGCTGTGATTGGCCGCTGTGAGACTTCAGTGTAAACGCCCACTGCTGTGATTGGCGGCTGTGAGACTTCAGAGTAAACGCCCACTGCTGTGATTGGCGGCTGTGAGTCTTCAGTGTAAACGCCCACTGCTGTGATTGGCTGCTGTGAGACTTCAGTGTAAACGCCCACTGCTGTGATTGGCTGCTGTGAGACTTCAGAGTAAACGCCCACTGCTGTGATTGGCGGCTGTGAGTCTTCAGTGTAAACGCCCACTGCTGTGATTGGCTGCTGTGAGACTTCAGTGTAAACGCCCACTGCTGTGATTGGCCGCTGTGAGACTTCAGTGTAAACGCCCACTGCTGTGATTGGCGGCTGTGAGACTTCAGAGTAAACGCCCACTGCTGTGATTGGCGGCTGTGAATCTTCAGTGTAAACGCCCACTGCTGTGATTGGCGGCTGTGAGTCTTCAGTGTAAACGCCCACTGCTGTGATTGGCCGCTGTGAGACTTCAGTGTAAACGCCCACTGCTGTGATTGGCGGCTGTGAGACTTCAGAGTAAACGCCCACTGCTGTGATTGGCTGCTGTGAGACTTCAGTGTAAACGCCCACTGCTGTGATTGGCCGCTGTGAGTCTTCAGTGTAAACGCCCACTGCTGTGATTGGCCGCTGTGAGACTTCAGTGTAAACGCCCACTGCTGTGATTGGCGGCTGTGAGACTTCAGTGTAAACGCCCACTGCTGTGATTGGCGGCTGTGAGACTTCAGAGTAAACGCCCACTGCTGTAATTGGCGGCTGTGAATCTTCAGTGTAAACGCCCACTGCTGTGATTGGCGGCTGTGAGTCTTCAGTGTAAACGCCCACTGCTGTGATTGGCCGCTGTGAGACTTCAGAGTAAACGCCCACTGCTGTGATTGGCTGCTGTGAGACTTCAGTGTAAACGCCCACTGCTGTGATTGGCCGCTGTGAGTCTTCAGTGTAAACGCCCACTGGCTGACTTCAGGACAGCATTTATTTAGCTAAAATTGCAGTTTTAAGCCAATTATCAATTAAGAATTAAATTAATAAATAAAAAAATATCCCACAAAGCATGTACCAGTACAAATCTTCCCTCTCAGAACGGCTCCTCTCATGCTCTCTGTCACAGTCGTACATTACGCTGGATTCAGGGTCACAGGATTTCTCTGGCTGGAGGGCACGTGGAAATGAGCATAGCAATGTGAGGCAAGAGTGAACACAAGATTGGAATTATTACAATACACCTGTCTAATGTGCGCTTTCTCCAGCCGTGTTACATTAAGACAACATCCTGGACATCTGTGTGGAACGTATGAAGTTCAGGGATTCGGCATCGCGGTCTACCAAAGGTCTCATTGCATTACAGTGAAAGAAAGTCAATATCAGCGCAGCTATGAGACGTCTGATCCCAAACATCATGTCAGCAGAGAAAACACATTACGCTGTAGAAATGGAGGGCTTCTGAGGACACTCCTTTAATACATTTTTTTAAACATATTGACGTGATTGATCGGCTGTCACAGGACTGTGGTGTGTATGACCTTTACCTTGCATTTGCAAAGAGACGGAGCGATATTGGAATTTTTTGTGTTTTTATGATTTCTGCAGCTTTAATGATGCAACTGAAAGCATTGCTCTCTTCTGTTTTGTTTCTAATCAGTCAAAGGCACATTGACGCTGAGCTTATGTTCAATCCGGCACACCTGTGGCGAATCTCTCCTGTGTTTATCCTCCTGGGACCTGGCTTTTGTCCTCTATAGAGGATATTTGTTTTTGTGAATGTCTGCGACCATACATGCCACATTTTTAAAGCCACATGCCTGCTGAATTCTAATGTGGGCATCATGTTCGGGGGTTTGGGAATTAAACATTTTTTGAACCCTCTGGTGCTCTTCGTGTCGGTCAAAAGTCAGATTTCTTTCTTTTAAAGGTCCCGTTCTTCGTGTGTTTTTGAAGCTTTGATTGTGTTTACAGTGTGCAATATAACATGTGTTCATGTTTTGCGTGTAAAAAACACAGTATTTTTCACACAATTTACTCATCTGTGTACCGCTGTTTTCACTCTCCTAAAAACAGCTGATGAGTTCCTTGTTCTATGAAGTCCCTCCTTCAGAAATACGTAACGAGTTCTGATTGTGCCAGCGGTTCCCGTGTTGTGATTCGACAGCAGCTTAGTGCACGTTGCACGGAAAGGTCACGCCTCTTAACGGGAGATATATGCGCTCAATGATCTCTACAGCGTCCCTGGGAAAGCCAAACAAAGGTGATTTGACTCCGGGATGAAAATAACAGCGTCTCGACGACATGGCGACAAACACACTCAAACGCAACACTTCCTCTTCTCCACGCAACACTTCCTCTTCTCCACGTGGGAGAGCAACAAGACCACGCCCCCTTTTTTGCGCGTATTCTTGTGGGCGGAGGTTAGTCTGTTCTACTGACGTAATTAATGAAGGAAGTACCAGGATGTAGTCCAAGCCGGCCGTTCGCTGTAGGCTTTGAAAGGGAACTTCTGTTAAATAAAATATCTCGCTTGGCATTGAACTTTGAGCTTTATAATTTTACAGGTATTATTTATGCTCTAACAGCAACATTACACACTAACTAAAGTTTGAACAATGGGATCACGAAGAACGGGACCTTTAAATTAAATGAATGCACTATATTTTAGTTTGATAATGTTCTTTATATAATATTTTGCCTTTTTAGAGGATTTTATGGTACTAAATTATATTATATGCTGTAGTTATAATACATTTATTCACTTTTTGAGCATAAACTAAATTTACATCTTAAACTGTGGTAAATCTTGAATGCTTTAGAGCACAGAGTGAAGTTTGATCTCTTTTCAAAGAAGACAAAAGTTTAAAAAAGTGAACTTAAAAAAAGTTATATTTATTGTTATGAAAAATGCACAAAAATACTATTTTCAAAATCAAAGCCATAAATATAAACAAGTTGTTTCAAGTCAAGTCAAGTCAACTTTATTTATATAGCGCTTTTAATAATGTAGATTGTTTCAAAGCAGCTTCACAGTGTTAAACAGGAAAATAATGCAGCATAATTTTATTAAGCTGTATAGCCATTTGATGTCATCAGTTCATTTCAATTTCCATACGGTGACAGTGTGGGCTTTAGATCAATAATTAGATCAGTAATTTAGTTTATATGGTTAATTTAGTTTATTAATTAGATTTATTTCGATGTTTAGTTGAAAAATTTTAGTGTCCCCAACTGAGCACGCCAAGCCAGAGGCAACAGTGGCAAGGAAACCAAAACCCCATCAGGAGACCTAATGGAGAAAAATAAACCTTGGGAGAAACCAGGCTCAGTCGGGGTGCCAGTTCTCCTCTATAAATTTGAGCTTGATATCTTAAAAATGAGCTTTCAGTCAGATTTTGCTGACATTTTTGATGAATTGAAATTCGGCTCCCATTCGTTTCCAATGCAGGAGTAAAAGTGTGAAAAAAGTCCATTTAACATTTTCGAATCATGTCCATGATTTGTGTGTGTGTGTGTTCACATAGCAAGTGCCAAAACCTTTACCAAGTTTCTGCCATTCCGATGAAGTAAAAAAAAAATAATAATAATTTGGTCAAAAATGACGAAGAACACTAGAGGGTTAAATGTTATAAATTAGGAACTAAAATAAAAGCTAGCACGTGTACAACTCTTTTTATTATAACTCATTTCGTTGCATTGTACTTGTACATGTGTAATGACAATAAACTTGAATCTGATCTGAATCTAATCTAATTATGAAAAAGAAGGCATTACAGAAGAAATGTAGGCTAAAAATGTTGTTAATTATATGTAAATGTGCACCTGCAATATCTTTGTTTTCTTGAAAAGCTTGACGTATGAAATAATAGTTAATTTTTTAATCGGACAGTTTATTGAACCTCTAAAAAAGTGTTTTTGTTAATATTTGATAGATCACGCTTTTAAAACTGATAGTATGATAGTGATAATAAGAATATGGAACTCATACTCAATACTCAAAGATCAACGAGATCTTTATAACAGTATAGACTACTTGCATAAAATGCATTTTAAAATCAGCTGTCACTCATATCTGCCAATAATGTCTCGGTAAGATGATATTTAAATGCTTAGTTTTCTGATCAAAGCTCTGTAGTTTTAAAAAATATATAATGCAATGCAATACAGTGATGATTGACAGATGAACAAATAAATGTTCCTCGCCTGATGATCATATTTGATACTCTCACATTTTAAAATGATTTTTCTAAAATAATGATGCACGGATAATCAAGTAAAAAGATGCTTTGGTTCAGTGAGTGTTCATTTTGAAATATCAGTAAAAATATCACAGTTGTTCTTATGTTTACTTGATAAAAATCAGTGACAATTTCACAGCAAAAAGCCACGACCTGAACGTGGATGTTTTTATAATTAAAGACCTTCACCTTGCTAAAAAAGTATAAACCATATCCAGACGACAGATGGACTGTAGTAGATAGTGTGCAAGTTTGATCGTGTATAATTTATTGGCCGTAGAAACTTGCATATCAAATATGATATAGATAGGATTAAATCCTGGTGCAAAGATTTGTGCAAAATTCATAATTCATGTTTACGTCTTTGGCTGAGAATCTTCTCAAGATTGTATCGACTAGCCTCAAAATCAGTTTAGTTTGCAGCTTGATAGCATTTGTGCGCATACACTCTATAATACAGCATAAATGATGGATTATTACTGCCATAAACTGAAATGCTTATGAGAACACTACTCTTCAGCTCATCGCAGGTAATTATTGTGTGGCAAAGTTACATCCTCCATTTTCCACAGCCTGAATTTGCAGTCAGAGTGCATTCCTCTTCCGCTTGTGTGTGTGTCAGACTCACCCCTATAGGCTGGAAGATAAGACCGTCGACTTCATGGCTGACCTGCGAGGTGAAACTGCCCTCCAGGAGCTGTGAACAAAGCAAAAGACAATGAGAATGTATAATGTGGATTTGGCATAAAAACAACATGTAGCCTGTGGGCAGAGACAATCTCCAGGACAGAGGACAAGACATCAAGACATAGCTAACAATCAGTATAAAAGTTAAGTTTCCAAAACACTATCTCCCTTTGTTTAACATAGTTCCACACTCACAGACTGCTTCCACAAACACAGTGGAAGAGACTTGATGTTATATGGAAATCTTGCATATGAAACTGGGATATGTGAACGCATTTTAACATCCTAAAAATGTGTGTTTGCATGCAAGAATTAATGTCAGAAACAGAAGTGATTAAAAAGGATTTTTGAGTATTTTTTATTATTATTAATAAAGTACAACACTCCCAATATGCTATAACAGAGCTGCCAACATTGGAAACTCTGGACGTGTGCATGAAATATTCAAAGCAATACATTATATTGCTTTGAAGATATATTATATTGCCGAAAGTTTTGGGATGCCTGCCTTTACATGAACTTTAATGCCATCCCATTCTTAATCCGTAGGGTTTAATATGGAGTCGGCCCACCCTTTGCAGCTCTAACAGCTTCAGCTCTTCTGGGAAGGCTTTCCTCAAGGTTTAGGAGTGTGTTTATGGGGATTCTTCTAGAAGCGCATGTGTGATGTTGGACGAGAAGGCCTGGCTCTCAGTCTCCGCTCTAATTCATCCCAAAGGTGTTCTATCAGGTTAAGGTCAGGACTCTGTGCAGGCCAGTCAAGTTCCTCCACACCAAACTCGCTCATCCATGTCTTTATGGAGCGACGCTTTGTGCACTGGTCAGTCATGTTGGGACAGGAAGGGGCCGTCCCCAAACTGTTCCCACAAAGTTGGTAGTATGAAATTGTCCAAAATGTCTTGGTATGTTGAGGCATTAAGAGTTCCTTTCACTGGAACTAAGGGGCCAAGCCAAACCCCTGAAAAACAACCCCACCCCATAATCCCCCCTCCACCAAACTTTACACTTGGCACAATGCAGTCAGGCAAGTCCCGTTCTCCTGGCAACAGCCAAAACCCAGACCGGTCCATCGGATTGACAGACAGAGAAGCGTGATTGGTCACTCCAGAGAACACGTCTCCACTGCTCTAGAGTCCAGTGGTGGCGCGCTTTACCCCACTGCATCCCACGCTTTGCTTTGCACTTGGTGATGTAAGGCTTGGATGAGCTGCTCGGCCATGGAAACCCATTCCACGAAGCTCTACACACTGTTCTTGAGCTCATCTGAAGGTCTGGAGCTCTTGACTCTGCAGAAAGTTGGCGACTTCTGTGTCCCTCAGCATGTGCTGACCCCGCTCTGTGATTTCACTTCATGGCTGAGTTGCTGTTGTTCCCAATCGCTTCCACTTTGTTAGAACACCACTAACAGTTGAGCGTGGAATATTTAGTAGTGAGGAAATGTCCCGAATGGACTTATTGCACAGGTGTCCACCGATCATGGCCCCACGCTTGAGTTCTCTGAGCTCCTGAGAGCGGCCCATTCTCTCACTAATGTGTGTAGAAGCGTCTGCATGCCTAGTGCTTGATTTATACACCTGTGGCCATGAAGTGATTGGAACATCTGAGGGGTGTCCCAATACTTTTGGCAATATAGTGCACGTTAACACTTTCTATCACCCAGCCCTAGTGAGTATGAATTAGGACGACAGAATTTGGTTGAGTGAAGCCTTTAAATGTTCCTGAAAAAAATCTACATGAACCTGAATATTGAATGAGAAAATTGTAGTTAAGGACTATTTGACCAATTGGGAATCAATGTGGAGTGGATACAAACACAGGTATTGTTTAATCTGCACTGTTGAATCGACAGTAACACGTATAATAAAGTAAACAAAGTCCATTTTGATTTCATGTTGACTTAGCAGAACATCCTTGAGAAATGGCGTCCAATATCACATGTAACCAATACATTATAAATGGGAAGTGTGCAGAAATCAAACAGCAGAAAGTAGAGTGTGAAATGGAGCGAGCGGACGGCAGAGCGCTCAGTTTGTATTGTTTTCATTAGTGCGACCCCGTCTATAGAGCAGCCGCCGTAAATGAATTCCTTTCTAATAAATGTTTCAAAACCTTGAGCCTGTCGGTTTAAACGGATCTCTGCCGCCAAACTCAGACAAGGTCTCACTGAACTGAACTCTGTTCAATAGAAAAACTCTTGACTTCTTTCATTACCGATAATCTGTCCTCAGATGAACGTGCCGCTACCCATAATCCACAGGGACTTTTGTTATATTAGCACAGCACACAGGGCTACAGAGGCTTCACGATTGTAATGAAACATGGCCCTCCACTCCACATTAGCTGCCTTATTTTCTCCTTTTAATCTATCTCTCTCTCACACACACACACACGTCTGCTCTGCTGTTGAAAGAGCCTTGGATGGTGTATTAAAATTCTAGTCAGTCAGGCAGTCTGCAGCAAACAGCATCATTCATGCCTAAAGCTCTGAGGAGCGCCAGCCCTCTCCATGCTCTAGCTCTACCTGCAGTCTTCACAGTCTGTTCAGGTAAGTGGCTAGTTTCCATATCCGACCCTTTTTAATGAGGACATTAACACTTAATGAGATCATTAAATCCTGTTAAAGTCGCGCGTGAGATGAAAGGTTCGCTGCGAGCGCTGCAAACATGTGGAAAGAGTCTGAACCACTGAGGAACAGGTTGTTCATGTTATCACGGCACTCTTGAAATTCCCATCACAGATGAGCCTCTTTCTTTCTTTGGTTCTCTTCCTTTTTGTTTCTTCTTAGTAGTGTGATATGTCTGTATATCAGCACGGCTGTGATTGGGCCGTAGGTAATCACTCATATACAGCCAAATCACACGGGTGTGATAGTGCGTTTATACAACAGTTTGACGCCACAAGTGTGTAAATAAAGAAACAACAGTGGAGTGTCTTTAAAAACCCTCTTTTGTGCAGAACTACTTCCTTCCGCCACAGATTCAGATCTCAAGTTGACGGTTTAACAGTCGAGCTCAAGCCTCTGTTACTGATTCTGAAACATCACTTTAGATCTAGAAACGCAGGAACGCTGAGTCGCTTCAATGAAGATTATTGTGTTATGAGAGAGAGATCGACTAAACGAGTGCATCACCTGCATCTGATATAGCATTCATTCTTCAGCTCCATGTCCAGATTATTATATATATTTGAAAGTCCGCTGAGGAAAGCGATATCTTCATCCCATGACAGCACTAAAGCAACTTCCCTGTTTACAACCAGTCACTCATAAAGACAGTCTTTGCTGCATCTGATGGTGTGATCATGTGACTGTCACTGAAGTCCACATCACCATCACTAACGGACCCTTTCTCAATACCAAATACAGCATATTATTATTAAATGAACAACAATAGCCATTATAAAAGACAACAGGAAAGAAACACAAGCAAACAATTCAGTCAAGCGTCCAAAGGCAGCGATTTACGTTAAATATAGACTAAATATAAAGTTATGAAACTTAATTTTCCTCTTAACCCAAATGGGTTTGCTCTGGAACAAGTAATAGATTAATAAGAGCAAAGATTGCCCGTTTGATAAACCCCAAATGAATGATCTCTGATGTTTATCTCCATACAGTAAGAGCCA
The DNA here is from genome assembly GCA_023566225.1 of Romanogobio albipinnatus. Lineage (NCBI taxonomy): Eukaryota > Metazoa > Chordata > Actinopteri > Cypriniformes > Gobionidae > Romanogobio > Romanogobio albipinnatus. The sequence continues at coordinate 4,117,959 of CM042256.1, read as the reverse complement.
GTGGCAGATTCCTGAAGGACTGTCTGAGATGAAGCTGTTCCCTGCGGGTACATGAGCGCTGAACGGCCGCTGACGGCCTGGAGCTCGCGTCTGAGAAAGCGGCTAAATGTTTATATACAAGTCACATATTTCAGGTCTAAATAACTGCATTCTTGCCTAAAAAAACTTCTAATTCTAAATACTAATTCTGTGACACAATAACAGTAGTGTTTGTAAGAAATATGGTGGATTCGCTCGACCGCCATGACAGTCGTCTCAAGTGGAGTGATACACACATTGAAACGGTCCCAGTGCTGATACAGGGCGAATATCACACGACTCTCATCCAATCAGATTCGAGAACCAGAAAAATCTGTTGTATCATTTTCTTAATCCTTTAGCATTTGTTCTTTCTGTATGGTTTGTTCTCTCGTTGATTCCTTTTCTTTCGTTCACTCATTCGTTTCCGCTCATCTCTTCTTTTTCTTTTGATCTTTCACTCTTTTTTTCTGTTCGTGGTCATTCCCTAACCCATTCTGAACCCTTTTAAGGTCAGATCCATTCGGTTTGTTCTCTCTCTTTTGTTAATTTTGTTTTCTTTCATTAATTCCTTCTTTTTCATGAACTTTCTTTCATTGAATCCTTTTTTTGTCTCCCGTATTCTTTCATTCTCTCATTCAAGTGTTTCTTTTGGTCATTTGTTATCTTTCATTCTTTCCTTCTTTGTGCTCTTGTTCGTTTTTTCCTTTATCATCTAATTTCTCTTTTGTTAATTTTGGTCACTTTCATTAGTTCTTCTTTTTCATTATTATCATCATCATCATTATTTTTTAAATTTTGTTCTCTCTGTTTTGTATTTCGCTTATTATTTCATTGTTATTTTTTATTTGTGTTTTCTTGTTCTTTTTCTTTTTTCATTCATCTTTATCATGTGATCTTTCATGGTCATGAAAATTGTCATCTTTTGGTTAATTTTGTTATTTTTTTCATTCTTTTGTTTGTTCTTTCTTTCATTCTTTTTTTTGTTCTTTAATTCTTTCCTTGTTTGTATCGTTCTTTCGTTTCAGTTTTGTGTCCCACCCAATCCAAAGTTGTCACACTTTCCAAACAGATGTATGAAAAGTTAGTTACTTGAAGTACAAAGAGTAAAAATAAAAACTCCCTTATGTGACTGCTTTGAATGCCAGTAAATTAGAATATATGTTATTATAAAAATATGATTTCTTTGATCCCCCACCCGGCCCATCCTTACAGAGTGCATCTTAAAATTATTAAATCAAAATTGATAAAATAGTAAAGCCAAATCTTTCACAGGAGATACAGGTATTTCTGTCTCACCTTTCTGACAGTGCTTCATCAGTTTTTAATTGTTTTTAAATGTCACATAAGTTTAATGGTTGAGAATAAAAATGACTTTACTCTCAAGAGGATGTCAGAACAAAGCTAGGAATAGTATTGTCTTCTGAAAATAATGGATGAAGGATAGAGAAAACTAATTGAGAGGTGTCAGGATGTTGACAGGACAGTATTTTGCCCTTGACAGGATGACTGATCATGCCAGTTCATGGTAAGGAAATGCATGGAAAGGATGCACATAAATATGCAATAATTATAACTCAATTAGTGTCTGGATATTTACGTCTCGCTCACAGATGGGTTTTGCAGCGATGAATAGTATTTTAATGGAAAAACATTGTTTGTGCTGGCAGACACATATACAATGGTGGAAAAATGTCAAATCCACTTGCACTCGTCAGATGCATAAATAAATGAGAAATACCATTAATCAATTCACTAATGCAGAAATCATTAGCAACTGAATGAGGTCGTATTGTATCTGTAACTGAATGTACTAGTAAATGTAGAGTTGTTTGCATTTGTGCATCTGAAGCTTTCAAAACAGTGAGAATTTCATATCATACAGACTAGAGTTGAGCCACACGATATATCGTTAAAAGATCACAATCTTGACTCTAACACCCACGTGATCTTAAATGACAACGATTCTGCTTCGTCTATGACCATGTGTGTTTCGCCTGAGCGGCGTGTATTATGTCGCTGCCCGTGTTAATGAATGAAAGAGTCGGCTGTCACGCTTCCCATGTGAAGGCTCTCATTCATTGATACATTCAAATCTGTATTCAAACATTCAACATTCAAATCTGTGTTTGCTGCCGCTGATCCAGAGAGAGCAGCCGTCATGTAAATGTACACACATCATCGTTATTTATGTGCTGCAAACATTTAAATAACGGGACAAATGTGCACTGGGATACAAGATTATAGTTTGGGTATAAACTGTATATGATATCTATATGGTAAGCAAACAAACTTTTTTGAAAGTGTTTTGACACCTGTATGGGTTGTATCGCTTATCTTGTGATGCCAGGAGACAAGAGACTCTTGAGCTCTTCGCATATCGGTCAAAAATGACTGTAAAAAATTTTTATGTACTATATTTTAGTTCGATAGCGGGGTTTTTTTTTATTAAGATTTTGTATTATCAGGGGATTTTATAGTACTAAATTGTATTTATGGTGTAGTTATAATCCATTTATTCACTTTTTGAGCATAGACTGGAAAATTTAATTTCCAACTTAAACTGTGGTAAATCTTGAATGCTTTAGAGCACAGACTGAAGTTTGGTGTCTTTTCAAAGACGACCCTTGGCAGATTATTGCTGAAGTTATAAAAGTTTTACAAAGTGAACTTAGTTTGTGAAAAAGTTAGTGAAAAAGTTTATGTTTGTTATGAAAAATGCATAAAATACTATTTTCAATTTTTATATGAAATATATATTTTCCAAAAGACGTTTTACTCTAAGGACCCTTTCACACCTACCTTGTTTGGTCTGGATTTTCGGACTTTTCAATTTGATCCGAATCAAAATTACAGGAGTGAAACCTCCCCCCGGACACGGTCTGGACCAAACAGACGAAATTTGGTCAGATGAAAAGAGGTAGTCTCGGTCCGGCTCGTTTCTAGTGTGGAAGCATTTTCTGTATGGTTCGGACTTTCAGACCATTTGCAGAAAGTTCTTGTTTATATGTCAGAAGACAGAAGGTCAGAAATGATTTTGACCACTTCATTAAATTTTGTTTTGTAGAAAGCCTTTCTTTAAAGTGAATTTCGTTTTGTATAAATTGTATCTTAAATTTTTCATCAGCCAATTGCATGGATTTAATAAATAAGAAGCAAATAGACTATAGCAGACAATAATCATGACATGGAGGCGCCAGCGCGATCACTTGCATTGCTCTTGAACTTGTCTCATTAATAAACCAAAACTCAGAAGGCTACTGCCTCACAGACATGAGAAATATGTGTATAGAAAGCTTGAAATGTCCACTTTTAAACTAAATAATTCAAAAACGAGAAGAAAGAGTCAAGCAATGCGCACTGTTCACTAGTGGCAATGATATGACGCACGTCCGTTTACAAACCGATCAATGTAAAGATGCAGCCCACATAGATGAAGACGACAGGACGCAAGTATGTCATGTACAGTTCTTTAGTGCGCTCGCATAATTGCAATGTGAAACCAAAACTAACCGAATGTATAAAATGTTTCAAAACATGAACTTTGGTTCGGACCTTAGTGCGGACTTTCAGGTGTGAAATCGCCCTAAAACTGCAAGAAAATCAAAGCCATAAATCTAAAGTTGTGTTCCAAATTTGAGCTTGATATCTCAAAAAATGAGCTTTCAGTCAGAGGGCGCAGTACCAAACTCTTCCACTAGATGTGTAATTCATCCCCCAATGATTTTGAACACGTGTCTATTTTTTTCAAATCATGTCCATGATTTTTTTGTGTGTTCACATTGCAAGTGCCAAAACCTTTACCAAGGTTCATACCATTCCGATAAAGTAAAAAATTCAACAAAAAAAACCTAAACATACAAATTTTTGGTCAAAAATGACAAACGCGGATTCATCCAATAATGAAACAAGGCTTGATGAATGAGGCAGGACTTTTTGAATTACTTCATTCAAATGAAAGTAGTTTTTAAATAGACTTGAACATTTTGTCAGAACCTCCAGTAAATTACGTGTTATTTTGTTTAGTTGTCTAATGTTTTTTCTTCAAAATCGTGTGAGAATCGCAATCTTAATTTTAAACAACAAAAAAAATCGTTACTCTCAATTTATCCAGAATCGAGCAGCTCTATTATCATTCACAAGCTGCTATTTATGACCTAGATATCAGCAGATGTACCGTTTCCAGCTCATGTTCTGGACAGTCAGTCCTCAGACAAGAAGTGACATCGCTCATGACAACTGATGGAGGCTTCATATCTGATGAAATCGTGAGTGAATGATTGAGTGAACTAGACAAAAGCTCTTTGATCCTGACCGTAGTCCGCAGTAGAGATGCCATTCTGTACCGATTACTGATGGGAATCTTTTTCCACTCCTCTATTTTCCATTTCCTGTCCGCACATCAGATGACCGGAGACTACAACAATGACACCCTCTCAGTCCTCAACAGCTTGTCATTATGACTTCATCCAGAAAGACTTCATCTTCAGATCAGACCCCGAACGAGACAAAGCCGAAACACACAGATCCAGCACAAGTTCAGGGCACAGAGGAACCAGACGTATTCATGGTGAACAATGAACAGAGAATGAAATGTGGCTACTGCGGACATGGGGTGAAAATCTCTTCTAGCAGGAAATTTCTCCAGCATGTTAATTTCACAGAAAATGATCCCACTTATCCCTCATAGTTAGACACGGAGCAGAAAAGCACAGATTACCGGCTGATGGTCCTGAACTGTAAGGCCTTTGTAAGAGAGCAGGAAAAGGCCTTTTTGTTGTGGCTCATATCTGTGCATTACAGGTCTGAACAGCGATGTCTAATCACACCGCTACAGAAATCACCCTGACATGAATGGGATTTTTTTTTACATATAATTTAAAATCAATATTTATCACAATATTCATTTCATACCATTACCTGGGAAGATGGAGCACATCTTTGTTCGATCCTTGAGAATGAATATAAACATAACTAATTTGTTTACTCCACAGAATATTTTTAATCAAGAAATTATATTTTTTTCTCGATTCTGCATCATCAAAAATGGTGTCTAATGAAATAAATTCATAAACTTCAACAATGTAATCAGTCTTTTAAAAGGTAATTGCATTTATTTCGTGCAGCACAACAGAACATGTACACTGCAAACTGATTTTTCAAAGTTGAAATTATTATTGTGGGTTATTGGAGTGCATTTTACAAGAAAATACTATTTCAGTCTTTCTACTTCATAATTGAACATTGAATTCAATGTGTTATGTGGCGTTTATTTGTATATAATTGTGAAATTTATAAGCAATTATTATTATTACTTTGAGAACAGTAATACATTTCTGTCTTATTTTTTTCAAGTTAAAGTGAGTGGTAGTGAAGACTCGCCAGACTGTGGGTGGGACACAGACACAGATGCTCGACTGGATTGAGATCTGGGGAATTTGGAGGCCAAGTCAACGCCTCAAACTCGTTGTTGTGCTCCTCAAACCATTCCTGAAGCATTTGTGCTTTGTGGCGGAGCATTATCTGCCGAAAGAGCCACAGCCACCAGAGAATACCGTTCCCATGAAAGCTGGACATGGTCTCAACAATGCTTAGGTAGGTGGGACGTGTCAAAGTAACATCCACATGGATGGAGGACCCAAGGTTTCCCAGCAGAACATTGCCCAAAGCATCCCTGCCTCCGCCGCCACGCCTTCTTCCCATAGTGCATCTGGTGCCATGTGTTCGCCTTCACACCCCACATGCATCAATGAGCCTTGCACAGATTTACATCTGTGTCCTATCTCAAGCTACTCTACAGTCAGCTCAAGCTTTTGTCAAATCTGTCATGTTTCCAATAAACAAAACATATACACTCACCTAAAGGATTATTAGGAACACCTGTTCAATTTCTCATTAATGCAATTATCTAATCAACCAATCACATGGCAGTTGCTTCAATGCATTTAGGGGTGTGGTCCTGGTCAAGACAATCTCCTGACTCCAAACTGAATGTCAGAATGGGAAAGAAAGGGGATTTAAGCAATTTTGAGCGTGGCATGGTTGTTGGTGCCAGACGGGCCGGTCTGAGTATTTCACAATCTGCTCAGTTACTGGGATTTTCACGCACAACCATTTCTAGGGTTTACAAAGAATGGTGTGAAAAGGGAAAAACATCCAGTATGCAGCAGTCCTGTGGGCGAAAATGCCTTGTTGATGCTAGAGGTCAGAGGAGAATGGGCCGACTGATTCAAGCTGATAGAAGAGCAACTTTGACTGAAATAACCACTCGATACAACCGAGGTATGCAGCAAAGCATTTGTGAAGCCACAACACACACAACCTTGAGGCGGATGGGCTACAACAGCAGAAGACCCCACCGGGTACCACTCATCTCCACTACAAATAGGAAAAAGAGGCTACAACTTGCACGAGCTCACCAAAATTGGACAGTTGAAGCCTGGAAAAATGTTGCCTGGTCTGATGAGTCTCGATTTCTGTTGAGACATTCAGATGGTAGAGTCAGAATTTGGCGTAAACAGAATGAGAACATGGATCCATCATGCCTTGTTACCACTGTGCAGGCTGGTGGTGGTGGTGTAATGGTGTGGGGGATGTTTTCTTGGCACACTTTAGGCCCCTTAGTGCCAATTGGGCATCGTTTAAAAGCCACGGCCTACCTGAGCATTGTTTCTGACCATGTCCATCCCTTTATGACCACCATGTCCCCATCCTCTGATGGCTCTTTGGGATGTGGTGGAACGGGAGCTTCGTGCCCTGGATGTGCATCCCACAAATCTCCATCAACTGCAAGATGCTATCCTATCAATATGGGCCAACATTTCTAAAGAATGCTGCACCTTGTTGAATCAATGCCACGTAGAATTAAGGCAGTTCTGAAGGCGAAAGGGGGTCAAACACAGTATTAGTATGGTGTTCCTAATTATCCTTTAGGTGAGTGTATATATATATATATATATATATACCGTGAGGAAAATAAGTATTTGAACACCCTGCTATTTTGCAAGTTCTCCCACTTAGAAATCATGGAGGGGTCTGAAATTGTCATCGTAGGTGCATGTCCACTGTGAGAGACATAATCTAAAAAAAAAAAAATCCAGAAATCACAATGTATGATTTTTTAACTATTTATTTGTATGATACAGCTGTAAATAAGTATTTGAACACCTGAGAAAATCAATGTTAATATTTGGTACAGTAGCCTTTGTTTGCAATTACAGAGGTCAAACGTTTCCTGTAGTTTTTCACCAGGTTTGCACTGCAGGAGGGATTTTGGCCCACTCCTCCACACAGATCTTCTCTAGATCAGTCAGGTTTCTGGCCTGTCGTTGAGAAACACAGAGTTTGAGCTCCCTCCAGAGATTCTCTATTGGGTTTAGGTCTGGAGACTGGCTAGGCCACGCCAGAACCTTGATATGCTTCTTACAGAGCCACTCCTTGGTTATCCTGGCTGTGTGCTTCGGGTCATTGTCATGTTGGAAGACCCAGCCTCGACCCATCTTCAATGCTCTAACTGAGGGAAGGAGGTTGTTCCTCAAAATTTCGCAATACATGGCCCCGGCCATCCTCTCCTTAATACAGTGCAGTCGCCCTGTCCCATTTGCAGAAAAACACCCCCAAAGCATGATGCTACCACCCCCATGCTTCACAGTAGGGATGGTGTTCTTGGGATGGTACTCATCATTCTTCTTCCTCCAAACACGTTTAGTGGAATTATGACCAAAAAGTTCTATTTTGGTCTCATCTGACCACATGACTTTCTCCCATGACTCCTCTGGATCATCCAAATGGTCATTGGCAAACTTAAGACGGGCCTTGACATGTGCTGGTTTAAGCAGGGGAACCTTCCGTGCCATGCATGATTTCAAACCATGACGTCTTAGTGTATTACCAACAGTAACCTTGGAAACGGTGGTCCCAGCTCTTTTCAGGTCATTGACCAGCTCCTCCCGTGTAGTTCTGGGCTGATTTCTCACCTTTCTTAGGATCATTGAGACCCCACGAGGTGAGATCTTGCATGGAGCCCCAGTCCGAGGGAGATTGATAGTCATGTTTAGCTTCTTCCATTTTCTAATGATTGCTCCAACAGTGGACCTTTTTTCACCAAGCTGCTTGGCAATTTCCCCGTAGCATTTCCAGCCTTGTGGAGGTGTACAATTTTGTCTCTAGTGTCTTTGGACAGCTCTTTGGTCTTGGCCATGTTAGTAGTTGGATTCTTACTGATTGTATGGGGTGGACAGGTGTCTATATGCAGCTAACGACCTCAAACAGGTGCATCTAATTTAGGATAATAAATGGAGTGGAGGTGGACATTTTAAAGGCAGACTAACAGGTCTTTGAGGGTCAGAATTCTAGCTGATAGACAGGTTTTCAAATACTTATTTGCAGCTGTATCATACAAATAAATAGTTAAAAAATCATATATTGTGATTTCTGGATTATTTTTTTTTTAGATTATGTCTCTCACAGTGGACATGCACCTACGATGACAATTTCAGACCCCTCCATGATTTTCAAGTGGGAGAACTTGCAAAATACCAGGGTGTTCAAATACTTATTTTCCTCACTGTTTATGCAATAGAAAAGGAGCCGGCCCCCAGGTGTGTCCACAACATCGAATCTAGCCCCCTTTTAAAAAAGTTTGGACACCCCTGGTCTAGGTATTGTATATAAAATACCAAGTATGAAAAATGTCTCAGAAGTTTATTATCCATATTGTGGATTTATTTTTTCAATAAATATTGATAACAATTTATCACCCAGCTCTCGTGCAGGGGACAGACATATGTGTGTTAAATGAGCTGAATCTTTTCTCCTGGGCAATGAGGGTGGAAATGTTCGATGAAGCCACAGCTACGTGCCAATTAAAGTTGAAGTCAAAACCAGACCCGGATCAATAACAGACGTCCTAAGACCATCGACAAAACTAGGCCTACATCCAGAACCAGACAAAAAGATGTCGGTCCAAGCACAAGTATGACCATTTTAATGAACTGAAATGGGCACAATACTGAATATATCAACTTGAGAACTGTCTGTATGGTGAATGTACCAGCCAGAGTCAGACTACAGTTTGAGGTGATTATTGTCTTTAGTACACTGGAAATAGACTGTGGTCACTGACCAGCCCCAGCCTCCCCTGTGTCCTACTAACCATTAGGCCTGTGGAATAGCCAGACAACCGTTTCAAACTTTAAAGTGCACCTACTGTGCCATTTTAAAGGTTCCTAATTTAGTTTTGGCGTCTCCTACAACAGGTTTACATGCATCAAAGGTCAAAAAACACTTTCATTTTCTCATAATATTCATTGCACATCACCACAGTGTTTGAACACACACAGTTTGAGGTAATAGTGGCCCACAGCTGATGAGCAGAAGCATTTCAGTAAGACCGTAATAACGGGAGTTAGCCGGAAACGTACACAATATAAACACAAAACTACGTATTTTGAACACCCGGTAGAAAACATATACATCAATAATTATTCATAATTATAGGTTGTGATTCTTTAAAGAGCAAGTGTTTTGTGAAATCAGTAAAATTACGTTTGAGGGTCAAATTGTTCGTGGGTGGACGATGTACATACAACATAGACGGGCATTATGTGAATGCCTTTTCTAGTGACAGAACCGTAACAGTGAGATTCAAAATGCAAACGACTCGTTTAGGCGGTTCCGAGTCTATTCTTTCTTTTGGGAGACAATAGGTCTCGTTCATGAAACACGAGCAGAACGAATTTGTGTGTAAATCGTTCGTAAAGCCGCTCTGATGTAAATTTTCGGATTCACGAAAATGTTCGTATTTTCAAAATGTCAGTTGGTACGAAATAAATGTACACCTGCTCCCTACCACGTGTAGATGGTGCGTAAAACACTCGAACTATCGGTTCTCATTTAGGCAAACTGATGACATTGCATTTTGATGCACTACCATAATAATACTTCATGAGTTCATTCGCCCTGTTTTTTTTGTGTACTGTCCAACGTTGGGTAATGTGCAGCGCTCGCTACGGTCACTTTTTACCCGGTCGTCCAATCACAGTGGAGGAGGGGCGGGACAAAAACTACACCGACCAATCATCCCACTTGTACACCGACTGAACAACAAAGGAGAAGTTAATATTGCTTTTTACTGCATTTTTATATTCAGTAATATTCTTCAAAATGAGAGACTAGTAACACATTACTGCCATGGAAATTCTGTATCATATTCATAGAAATCAAAGTATCTCAGATGCGAAAGCGATCCCCTTGCAAATCCGCCAGCTGGCCGTTTCCAGAAGAGCACCAGGCGTTTTTTAGCTGGCTAAAATGCTTTGGTGGACACACGATAATTGAATATTTATTGCTTGGCATGTGGTCAATTAGTCTCTTTAGCATTTATGCAAAATACTGGAGCCGAACCTGAGAAAGAAGTCCAGAAGATTCCACAGCGTTCCTGCACACGTCATTTGCAGTTGTAACTCATGGGCGGCGATTATGCTAATTATGAAACACGCGCCCTTTTTCCGCATGTTTAGAATTCATTAATATACACACGTTTAACTCCTGAATCTGTGGTATACAAAGCGTTTGTGAATCTGGAGGAGAGTTTTCGTAAAGGTCCATTTTACACACATTAAAGCTACACTGTGTGATATTTTCCCCCATCTAGCGGTGAAAAGGTATATGAGCATCCAGTAAATATTAGTTTCTGTTCCTCCCAATTCCGATTTCGTTTTAACTCCTACGGTGGCCGATTTAGTCCAAGATTAACATGGCTTCCAGTTCGATCCAGCAATCCCCCTCTTCACATTCGACACGGTGCCATCGAGTGTTAAAACGCGAAAGGCGAAGCTTGAATTTACGGGTATGTCCCTCTTTGGCTAATGTACTTTCAAGATGGAGGGGCAACATGGCGACCCCCATTCGAACCCCTTACCCGTATGTATTTTCAATGGCATATTATAAACTTACGAGAATACTTTATTACTTGAAAGAAGTAAATATACATTAATGAGCACATATATTTTTGAAAGAACTAAGTGTTTTTAGCTAAGAATAAACTAAAAAAGTTACACAGTGTAGCTTTAAAAAACATAATTGGGGCACTTTAACAGGTGCTGCTATCCATTCGATTCTGTTGTGCTCTCTGAGCTGCGACCTTCAAAGTTTACATAACCTCTGTAAGAGCACCAGAGAACACTTGCACTTCTACAGTGTGTTTTACCTCACAGATGGATTCAAAGCAGCTTCGCAGAGAACAGCGTTTTACAAAGTGACTGAACCAATGGAGAACTTCATGAGATGTTTAGAAAGGTGGCTCGTTTAAATGTGAATAACCATAGCACATTATATGTTTTCAATCACGGACTCTTTGGTGGTATTCACATGTCCTTTCACAACACTACACCTGGCCACAGAAGTTTAGAGATGAATACCTTGCGTGCAACGTGGATGTCGAAGAAAGGCTTATTCCTGACGCTGAAGGGCTCCTTGGCTTTATCGATCTGTCCCAGCTTCATCTTCTCAAATCGCGGGGAGATGATCTCCTTCTCGATGCACAGCAGACGTCTGTTAAAGTCACACTGACCCACAGGCTGACCCTGCAAAACCAATCACAGAGTCACAATTCATACAAACAACTCAACAGATTCTGCATGACTAGTTCCACACTTATAAATAATAAATAAGATGATTAATCCAGTTTTATTACTCATCTATATTAATACATTTGACTACTACTTTTTGAAGGCATCTCATTCTACAGTTGTGCTCTCATGATGTTAGTCAAGGTTTCTTGGTCTAAAAATAAAAGTAATTTAGGCCTTCATGACCATTTTACACCTTTGCGACGTCTACATGTCCATGACACCTTGATTATAATTAGCAAACCTCTGTGTGTAGTTCATTACAGTGTGTAAATGTGGTTACGATGACAAGATGATTTTGCAGCTTACATCATGTACTAAACAGGCATGAGACAATTGTCATGTCTTAACAAGCCACGACCAAGGACAATTACAAGTGACAGCACATGTCACTGGTCTTTGTTGAGATCCTATTACAGTAATTTCCCCCCACAGTGATATTTCATTGGCCCGGGGTCAGATTAACAAATTCTCAGGAATAAAAGTATTCCTAACTACATTAAGGGGGGAAAAAGTTATAAATATATTGTATTTGCAATAAATATTTCTTAAGAATGTTCTGCAAATGCTCGTTAATGTGTTTTCCCATGTATTGACTGACAGCTCTCCTGTCCTCATGTTGAGGGAAATCGAGAGCAAGTGAAGAGGCGTTGTGTGCGCTCTGTAAACATGATGATTGCTGTAGATATAGAATAAACATGTGAGCATTTACTCATCTTACTTGCACATAGATTCAGTATTCCTCAAAACGAATAAAAACAGCGAAATACAAACTCAAAAGATTACGCAAACCTGAAACAATATCTTAAAGAATACTAATTATACTTTATGTATTTAATCTCACTTTATTAAAGGAACACTCCACTTTTTTGGAAAATAGGCTCATTTTCCGTCTCCCCTAGAGTTAAACAATTGAGTTTGACCGTTTTCGAATCCATTCAGCCGATCTCCGGGTCTGGCGGTAGCACTTTTAGCATAGCTTAGCATAGATCATTGAATCTGATTAGACCGTTAGCATCTCGCTCAAAAATGACCAAAGTGTTTTGACATTTTTCCTATTTAAAACTGGACTCTTCTGTAGTTACATCGTGTACTAAGACCGACGGAAAATGAAAAGTTGTGATTTTCTAGGCCGATATGCCTAGGAACTATACTCTCATTCCTGCGTAATAATCAAGCAATGATATTACACAGCGCCACAACTTCCATCATCATAACCAATGTGACAACCTGCTTACACAGAGAGCACTGGGGACTATTTTCAGGCGCTGTGTAATATCATTGCGCCGCTGCTCTCATGGAATGAGAGTCATTTTTTTGAGTGAGATGCTAATGGTCTAATCAGATTCAATGATCTATGCTAAGCTATGCTAAAAGTGCTACCGCCAGACCCGGAGATCGGCTGAATGGATTTGAAAACGGTAAAACTCAACTGTTTAACTCTAGGGGAGACGGAAAATGAGCCTATTCTCAAAAATAGTGGAGTGATCCTTTAAGCGATGTCTTTGACGCTAACCTTCGATGACTCAATTCTTCCATAGGAATAAGCAATAATAGCTTTCGTTAACCCCTTAACTGTCACCCCACTTTTTGAGAATACACTATCCAAACTTAAAGGGCTGTAATTCAAGAATGCTTTGGAATATAGACCTAAGTCTTGTTTTAAAGCAGACAATCGGCAGATTATTTCTAAAGTGAAAGCAATTCAAAATATGAAAGTATGAAAAAGTTATGGAAGTTTAAATTAAACATTTAAATAAAAAATACTGTACTAAATATTTTTTATTTTATATAAAATATATATTTTATAAGAATGTTTTAATCTAAAATTACTATAAAATCAAAGCCATATGTCTAACCAAGTTGTGTTCCAAATTTGAAGTTGATATCACAAAAATTGAAGTTCCCATGAGATTTTGTTTAGGCGCTGTACCACAAATAGCCACCGGGTGTCATTGAAATTCCATTGATTGTTTTTTTTAAGGCTTTTTCCTGTAATTTTCTGTGCAAATGTCACTTCCATCACAAAACGGTCACCAAATATGGACCCTTGAGACTCAGACCTTTCCGACGATATGTGTTTTGTCAAGATTGGAAAAGATTTTGATTATAAAGTAGTTAAAATAATTGTTGTAATATGAAACATGATGCCGCCCACTAGGGGAGGAGCCTGCTAAAAGAATTTAAAGTACCATTTCCATGGTAACGCAACGTCCAATTTTAAAACGGTTTTCACAGGATGAATTTTGAGTTCGTAAGCTTTCGAATGATACCTAATTTATGATAATTACTAAAATATATGATATGAAAAAAAGGTGATCAAAAAAAGAGTGTCAGGTGTCCCGCCAGCGGGACGGTGACAGTTAAGAGGTTAAACAATTGTGTTTAATTTTTTATAGTTGAAAAGTGCCAAACTTTCTTCTCCTTCATCCTATTCTTCTGCAACCCAGAATGGCAGAACAGCTGAAAGGTTTGTTCGAGTCGTGCCCTCTACTGTACAATAGTGATGTGATGGTGAGGACCTTTTCCCACCGGTTAATCGACGTGTGACAACACCAGTAATACCGGGGTGGGGGAAGACGTTGGAGTTTTTCCCTCTTTTGCACCTCGCTTTTAAATCTCTTTACGAATGGCCGTGCGGCTCGAATTAACAGCAAATCTTCGGCCATCGTCTTGTCAGTCAGCTCGCCTCACTTTCGTCACATGATAAATTAAATCTGACCCCTGCTGCGACTTTTGTTCGGCTCACACTGAATTGAGTAGATGCGTTCCGTTTTTAATTGTAGTGTCTGTTCTCTAACTGAACAAAATATTTTTTTTTACTATAAAGAGTCAAAATGACGGCAGAGGGCAGTGCCAGGGTGGGAAAGTGATGAAATCAGTGTGCGGCTGAACACCGTGTAACACATACTATCACAGCGTGAATTCACCTTCATCCTGTGGCATATTAATTTCACTTTAGGTGTGAAATGGTCTTTAAATTAGCCCAAAATATATTTTGTTATTAAAAAAAAGCAAGCAGCCCAGTAAAGTAAAATAACACATTACTTTCAATAAAAAGTAACTAACATAATTAGTTACTTTTTATGGGGGTAACGCAATATTTTAAAGGACACCTATTATGCCCCTTTTTACAAGATGTAATATAAGTCTCAGGTGTCCCCAGAGTGTGTCTGTGAAGTTTCAGATCAAAATTCATAACAGATCATTTAATATACCATTTTGAAAATGGCAATTTTTGGGTTTGAGAAAAAAAGAGCTGTTTTCTGTGTGTCTCCTTTAAATGCAAATGAGCTGTTGCTCCCCACCCCAGAGGGCGGAGCCTTCACAGCTCTTGAACACCAGTGAACATGGGAAGGAAAACTGAAACATGATACAATACGTTTGTTTTTATGATCATCTCTATCACAGACACGCTCATGTGACATTGCAGTTCTTCTTCATCATCTTGAAATATTTTTGACATTTTATCTAATAATGAGGACTTTTAAAATAATATTTTCAACATTTTATCTTATAATTATGACTTAGCATGTCGTATTTTTGACTTTTTGTCTAATAATGAGGACTTTTACAATCATATTTTCAACATTTGATCTTGTAATTATGACATTATGATAATTGAAATGAGCTGATCAGTAATATAGTTGAATATTTAGTGTCCCCAAATGAGCAAGCCAAAGCCAAAGGCGACAGAGGCGACGGTGGCAAGGAATCAAAATTTGATTGGATGTGATTGGATGACCGGACTATGCAGTGGGCCTATTTCATTGCTCAGCATCTCAAGTGTTGGTTTGATCATTGGCCTGAGTCAAAGTCTGTCATCAGAAAGATTGGGTTCCCTCCAAAAGCGTCTCACAGGATTACGTTCCCAAACACCAGCATCCCAACGCAACAGAACATGACAGCATTTATTGTGTTGTTTATTAATGGAGGAAAAAAGAGCCACAGTTTCTTCCCCAAATGCAGCAACTTCTATTTTTATTACAGATATTCTGCTGCAATTTCCCAGGATGTGGCGATTTTGTTCTCTTGAAACCATGGGATAGAAAGACTGCTTTATTTGCAAATGTTTTATGCAGTATTCCAACTGTGTTAAATTCACAACTTTGAATGGAAATATAGCTACAGACACTTCACATGGCAACAAACTGGGCATTCGGTGACATGATCACAATTTGCTGTATTCCCACTTGGTTTCAAAAAGACCTGAGACTGTCCAAAACCTCATAACGGATTTTTCTTCATTTCTTTACATCAAACTCAAATGTCAAACTATCTCCAATGTGAAGGTCTCTGGGTGGAATGGGGAGTTTAAATGTTATCTACACCACACACAAAAAAACCTTGTATTTGAAAAGACCAGGGGAAATTCGATTTATCTTGATATGTTCCCTTTAAGCGCGATCAGGGACCGTGTTGAAGGAACAGACGCCGTGTGTATACATGCATCAGAGCGGCTGCGAGGAGCTCTGGAAATAATCCACCTCACTCTCTTTCCATCACGACCGCAGCAGCCGTCTCCATGGAAACATCTCCACATAACGCTCTCTAGTCTCGGACGCATCGCAGCGCTCCGATGGGACCACGATCCACGTCACCACGACTAACTCAAAGCTTCACCTCGTCACTTAACGCCTCAAAAAAAGGCTGAGACTTGGTTAACAAATTGGATTTGGAGCTCTCCTTCCCGCTCTGAAGGGGCCTGATCCTGAACCCATTCACCCTTGTGTAGACACAAGACTTGTGTATTACACACTCGTTCTGATGGATCACACACATGCTGATGTTATGTTGTCTGTAGCATGTAGAGTTACGCTCGCTGGTTTGCTTGTTTGGTTTATATGCTTCTATGTTTACACTTTGGCGAAGGCAATATATAAAGTAAATGTATATATATATTTTTTTAGTACTAAAGGTGCAGTATGCAATCTCCCAGAACTGTAGATGAACACTGTTTATATTTTAAAATCAACCCAAACAAACCCAGCCCCTCTTGTCTTTGCTCGCCTCCAAAATTCACAAGGACTTTACAACCCCTATAACCGTCTTGCTCTGAGCTGGTCTCGAACCCCGATCGCCGGCGCGCTAACAAGATGGCTAAACACAGCCTTCTCTAGTCAAGCATCACTAGCTGTCCTCCGTTACACACGCAATGCAAAACCAATGATACTCACATATGGAACAAGCGGCAACCTCCCGCGGTCTCTCTTGAAGCCAACACGGAAGTGACTTAAACTGCAGTTCATGGGCTGGCCACTAGAGACAGACTCCAGAAGGAGCAGAATCTCATTGAGCTCATGTTAAAATGCCCAACTTTACAGCAGAAGAACACATGTTTACAGTCTGGGACACATTGTGCTTTTGGTCTATACGGCTAATTTTGCCCTTCATGACGACTGTGAGGGGGGGAATTTATTTATAACTAATTTAAATGATAAACTAAGCTAGAGGTCCTAATCTGAAAGAATGTCTTTGAGAGAGAGGCTGCAGATCGCGCATCATGTTTGTTTTCTTTATTTGGCAAAAAGCAAAACATTGTTTTTATTGAAACTGTACACAAAAAAAATAGAAACTTAACAGATTATAATGATGTATAACACTTGTCTGAATGATAAAAAAACGACCCTTTGGCACTGATA
Source organism: Romanogobio albipinnatus (assembly GCA_023566225.1). Taxonomy (NCBI): domain Eukaryota; kingdom Metazoa; phylum Chordata; class Actinopteri; order Cypriniformes; family Gobionidae; genus Romanogobio; species Romanogobio albipinnatus. The sequence goes on along the minus strand of CM042256.1, from coordinate 4,100,669 downwards.
AGAAAAAAAGAGAGCCGATCGTGCCGGCGCAACCACCGACTCGAGAGGGATAAGCCTTAAAGTTCTGCATAATTAAGGGCGTGGCCACTTGAGTGACAGGTGGATTGCCCTATGGTCGAGCTAGGCGGGCGTGGTTTCAGCATCCAGGTACCTGAGCTCCACCCGCGTCCCGCCTCTTTGCCCATTGTCAGTTATCCGGGAGTGGACCGCGGTGACACGCTGCCAAGATGACACGATTTTAGGCTTCAAAAATGCTCTTCAGAAACCTACAGGTGACTTCACGGACACTACGTCCATATTTTTTTACAGTCTATGGCAGGGGTGTCCAATCCTAGTGCTAGGTGGTTATCTTTTTGCAAGATGGCTGATGTTGATCAAGCATTCATCGAGAGATTCACTGCTCTGTATATGATCTGGAGAGCAGAACATCTGCATATATTTATATATATTTACATTTATGTATTTGGCAGACGCTTTTATTCAAAGCGACTTACAGTGCCCTTATTACAGGGACAATCCCCCTGGAGCAACATGGAGTAAAGTGGACACACTGGTGATGACCGCTGGGATCGAACCAGCAACCTTCTGCATATCAGTTCCACGGTTTAACCCACTGGACCACCATCTCACGTAGGGGTCAGCGTAGGGGTCAGCGTTGCCGTTGCCGCACTTGGGTCCACCAGACCCTCCGGAGGCGTACCCAGTTTGGCGAATTTCACCACTTGCTCTATGAGCTGTGCCTGGATGACAGCCGCTTTCAGCGGTAATTACGCCTGTCCCGCACCCAGTTTGATGACCTGTTGTCCCGCATCGGAGCAAGTGTCAGGGCAGGTCTGCTGCCATTTATCACAAGCAGGCTCCTGATTGGTTAACACTGCGTGAACAGACGCCAATGTTCAGATTTTTCAACTCAGGCGTCAGACGTGAATTCGCTTCAAACCATAGACTGTAAAAAAATATGGGCGTAGTGTCCGTGACGTCACCCATAGTGCAGTTTTGAAGCGTAAAGTAGGGTCGAGCTGGCCGTCGCCCTCTTGGCAGCGCGTCACTCCCAGATAACAGAAAATGGGCAAAGAGGCAGGACGTGGGCGGAGCTGAGGTGACGTGATGACTAACAGACACCAGATAAATGGCTATCCACCTGTCACTCAAAGTGGCCACGCCCTTAATTATGCAGAACTTTAAGGCTTTATATAATGTAAACGAATGAGTTATAAATAAATTCCCCCCCTCACAGTCGTCATGAAGGGCAAAATTAGCCGTATAGACCAAAAGCACAATGTGTCCCAGACTGTAAACATGTGTTCTTCTGCTGTAAAGTTGGGCATTTTAACATGAGCTCAATGAGATTCTGCTCCTTCTGGAGTCTGCCTCTAGTGGCCAGTCCATGAACTGCAGTTTAAGTCACTTCAGTATCGGCTTCAAGAGAAACTGCGGGAGGTTGCCGTCCATCGCACCACTCTAAACGCGTCTATCGCACAGCAGGACCTCCAGATGCGCGTCAACACATCTTTACATTGACTTAACATTAAAATCACTCGCTCCAGACGCTCTATTAGCGTTCAGCTGAGCATTAGGGTTAGGGGTTACTTACCTGCAATATGCGCAATAAGAACAGTGATCCTTGACTTTATTAATAGTGACCACCACTGATAATGACAAGTCATTTTAAAATAGATTAAATTAAAAGAAACATCTAAGAGACTTAAAATCCCATGGTTTACAGAATAAAACCTAAAACATATAAAATGTCTACAAATATCAAAGAAATAGTTCTAAAGGTAGATTTTTTTGGGGGAAGAGATGAGAGTAGACACCAAAGAATGAGATTTAACAGCAGACCATCTTCTAAAACCAGCCACTATAAATTTTACATCTTATTTGCAATTTTCCAATTTCCCAGTTGCCCTATCGCAAGAACACACACACACACACACCGGCAGCCTGACTCTCTGCGGGCAACTTTCAAACGCAAAGCGAGGAATAAAACACTCGTCTATATTTAAGAGACTCTCCAGACTTACACATTCCATATCAAAAAGTAATGAAAGCTTCTATAAATCCAGGGCCTGACGGATTAATGGAAACATTACGAGAAAAAGGAACTGAAAATAATAAGATTCAAAGGTGAATTATATTAGATAAGCAGAAAAGGTTAGCATTAAAGACAACAAGCATTCCCATTTCCTCGGTTTCCAATGACAATGGAACTGATTTTGTGACTCAACAAACCTGTCGCACTGCAGTATTTGTTCACGAGTCACACTGTTTTTGAGAACATCCAAATCATTAAACCATCCCAAGCTTTGATGTAATGATCAGAAAATTACATTTATAATAAATACTATGAACAACAATGAATTCACATGTTGCAAAATGTTTTTATTTAATCCAGATGAGTGAAGTGACTGAGAGCTCCACAATCCTTAATCATAGACTGTAAAAACATATGGGCGTAGTGTCCGTGACGTCATCCATAGGATCTGAAGAGCAGTTTTAAAGCGTAAAGTCGGGTCGAGCTGGCCGTTGCTCCCGGATAACAGAAAATGGGCAAAGAGGCGGGACGTGGGCGGACGCGATTCGCGCGAGTGATTTACATGTTAAGTCAATGCAGAGACGCGAAATGGCATTCTGCGCGATTGATGCGGCGCGAATGACGCGAATTGAGCGTTTTGAAAAATCTGAACTCTGGCGGATATTTCGCGCCGCGTTAACCAATCACGAGCTTGCTCTAGTAGTGACGCATTTACAAGCGGAGGCAGAAATCTGAACATCAATGGAGGACAAGATAATCGTGGCCGTATGTGGATACCCGGAGCTGTATGATACATCATCCTATCACTACAGGAACAGGACTAAAAGGAATAAAAAGGATCTTGCTTGGAAGAAAGTGAGTTATTGTGAGCCATTGTGAGCCAAGTGAGCCATTTCACAACGAGACAGGAGCAGAAAAAAAGAGCCAGAGCCAGCGGCAAATGTGAGAAGGACTAGCCGAGGAAAGGCGGGTCTCGCCGGGTAAACGAGCGCTGAGCGCCGCTGATCCCCTGGATCTCACAACTCCGAAAACGCCAGATAAAATGCTTAAATAGGCTCTTTTTATAAAATAACCACAGATTTGAGCTTTAAACAACTATATTATCGCCTGAAAAAGTCTTTAAACTACGTTTTGTCACACATTAATAGTAGTATTTTTTACAAAAAAGACGAGCTGGCTCATATAGGGCAGAATACCCTCACTTGACGCGAATTCGCATCTGTTGTGTAGTTGTCACACGCGAATTTCACGCGCGAATGAAGCGAGTAAACTTAAAATGTTCAAGCGTCCACCTTCGCGCGAATCGCGTCCGGTGTGAACGCACCATAACAGACAGCAGACAAACGGCTATCCACCTGTCACTCAAAGTGGCCACGCCCTTAATTATGCAGAACTTTAAGGCTTTATATAATGTAAATGAATGAGTTATAAATAAATTCACCCCCCTCACAGTTGTCATGAAGGACAAAATTAGCCGTACAGACCAAAAGCACAATGTGTCCCAGACTGTAAACATGTGTTCTTCTGCTGTAAAGTTGGGCATTTTAACATGAGCTCAATGAGATTCTGCTCCTTCTGGAGTCTGCCTCTAGTGGCCAGTCCATGAACTGCAGTTTAAGTCACTTCAGTATCTGCTTCAGGAGAAACTGCGGAAGGTTGCCGCTTGATTGTAAGGCACAGCATTAAGGCCCTGTCCACACGGAGACGTGTTTAGCTGTATACGTAAAAATGATGGTATCGTTTCTGCGTTTCGTCCACACAGATCCGCCATTTTGAGAGCCTGAAACCACTATTTTTTTTAAACCAGAGTGGATACATCGGAAAACGTCACTCTTGCGTTTTTGTGTGTACAGCCAATCCGTATATTCTGTGAAACGGTGATCACCCCACATCTCTGTGGCAGAATTACAGCGGCAAATACTGGTCTGGCATATAAACCACATCGTCCGGACGGGGAAAGCTCTGTCTTCGTGTGGATGTGTCCCAAGTGTATGCTAAATTTGTTTTTGAACAAATTTCTTTGTTAAATCCAAAAGGACATGTAATTGAAATGACCATGTTACGGTGGTTCTGCCAGATTTGAGAGAATGAGAGGCTCTGACTCACGGTGATTTGGTCTGTTCGGCGTCTGGCCAGAGCTCTGAAGTGCCATATTGAACATTTGGTTAAATCCAACCACGTCACACACAACCGACAAGAGAAAACAAGGAGAATTAACAGTAGATGTTAACAAAAGAGTGGTGCTTTTCAATGACCCGGCTGGGGCATTTCTATGCGGTTACTAAGGGGTTGTTCTGGGTGGTTGCTAGGTGGATGTTTACTGCACTAGATCTCTATGATGTTCTGCTTTCTGGATATGGCTCAAGTACACAAGTATGGCTTTTTTCCACCCATGTTACAATCTGGCAGGAGAAAAAACAAGTCTAATCACTTGGAAAAGTAATAGCACAAATCTCTCAACAAATGCACAATTGAAAGTGTGATTCACGTCCGCAGACCCAGTTCTACAGGCATGCTTGAGGCAACATATAAAGCAGTGTATAAAAAATGCACTTATAAGCCATGGCAAAGTTTTTGACAAATTTACATTATATATATCTTTCAATGACATACACTACCGTTCCAGAGTTTGGGGTCGGTGCAATTTTTTTAATGGTTTTGAAAGTAGTCTCTTCTCTTTCTCTTCTTGTTTTCTATTATAATAGATTTGTGGATGTAATTTATTCCTGTGATAGTAAAGCTGAATTTTCAGCATCATTACTTCAGTCACATGATCCTTCAAAAATCACTCTAATATGCTGATTTGCTGCGCAAGAATATGATCAGTGTTGATCAGTGCTGCTTCATATTTTTGATGAAACCAGGATAGTAAGTTTGAAAGAACAGCATTAAAGAAATATATTTTTTGTAACATTATAACAGTATTCACTGTCATTTTTGATCTATTTAATGTGTCCTTCCTGAATAATCAAATCATTTTTGTTTTTATAATATTACAGACCCCAAACTTTGAATAGCAGTTTATACTAGTAACTATTTTTTTTTGTATCGAAAGTGTGGTTTAACTAATGAATAAACAATGTTGTGTTGCTGCAAAGTGCCAGACGAGCAGAAAATGACAATATAACGGAGACATGTTTTGAGACCTGCGGAGACGACGGCACAGGATAAAGCCGCTCATCCCAGCCTCCTACGGTTCTGTCGCTGCCTCGGAAGACGCAGTCGTCCAGCGCGGCGGATACACATTGTCATGATGTAAATAAGACAACATCTCTATTGCAAACCCCTCCATTTTGCAGTTGTTGTTTTTGGTGTATACAAACCAACGCAATGTCAGTGCCATAGAAACCAACAGACTTGGTCGTGTCGTGTCATAGATGGGGGCGTGGCATGGGGGAAAACAGTCCATTCCCCTACACCGGAAAAGCACAGTGTTAGCCTATATAGAATCAGTTCTGCTGCTTGACAGAGCAAGAATACATAGAAAAACTGAGCCGTAAAGGGTCGGATTGTTCGTACAGTACCTGTGACTGGAAAAACCACCCAACGCAATGGCCAGAGGTGTCATTTTCTAGTCAAAATGCATGCTGCTCCCCCAAATATCACACTTAGACATGCCTACTTAACATAAATCACCGATAAAGACGTTTATTCAGTGATCCTAAATTGATTTGATTGTTTTTTTCTGAATACGCCGTGTGCAATGCAAATGCCGTTTGTTCATGTATTATTTTGGGCTAGAATATAAACATGAAATGTGCAGTCTAATGTCAAACGTGATTTTACCGCAGTGCCACGTTTAAAAAAAACATTTGTCAAAAGCCTAAAATCCAGTTAGCCAATATGATGAGCTGTTTGGCATTTTGGCATAGATTTAGACAACCGTCAGTTTTCTGTTGTTTTGTAGCTTTATATGTTATTTATTTGTTAGTACAGCCATGCATGAATTTATTAGTTCAGCGTTTACATTTTACAAAGCAAATTTGGAGTTGATATGTCAGTGTCACAATACTATTCTCAAATTACTGACAATAGCAAAGTTTTTTGCTTTTTTTATAGCAACCATCTTCTAGCGATGCGCGGTATACCGGTACTGGGGAATACCGGTAGATATTTTATTTAAAACGGTACAATATCATGATTTTGCTCAATTCAGTATATATGCTGCTGTTCGCTACCCAAACTGACACGAAACTGGCAAATGTGGCGACATAGAGGAACAAAAATGAATACAGCAGTTGAATCGCACTCAACACGCACAAAACTAATTAAGAAAGAGAGGATTAGACGTGACATTTGGAATTACTTTGCTTCTAAAACTGCTGAAGAACCATCAAACCTTGCCAAGCATCTGTCACTTGCCATTCCTGTCTTGTACAAGACATTAAGAGATCGACAGGTGAGTGCATCATTCAAACGATCTAATTTAGACATTTATTTTCTTTTAACACTGATCAACGCACATACATAAGATCGTATCGTTTAAATATAACGAAATCTTCAGCGTTCGTTTCAACCAGTGATTTCATAATATTTGCAAGCATAGGCTACTATTGCACTATTACATTTACATTTATGCATTTAGCAGACGCTTTTATCCAAAGCGACTTACAACTTGGGGGTACATGAAGCGATTGGTCATGAAGAGTCGAGAAGCGCAATAAGAGCCTGAAATCCTGAGACCGTGTACATTGCTCAGTGTAACACAGACTAGAGTAGGGAGGGAAGAAGGAAGAGAAAGAGGAAAGGAAAGTGTTTTTTGGTTTGTTTTTTATTATGAGGTTAAGTGCTCATGGAAGAGCTGAGTTTTAAGTTGACTTTTGAATGATGTCAATTATTCTGCGTTTCGGATGGTGTTGGGAAGATCGTTCCACCAGCTGGGAACGTTGAATGAAAATGTTCTGGAAAGGGATTTTTTCCCCATCTGTGATGGTACCACAAGCCGTCGTTCCTTTGCTGAGCGAAGGCTTCTGGTGGGGGTGTGGATTTGTAGAATGGGGTCAAAGTAAGCAGGAGCTGAGCGCGTGGTGGCTCTGTATGCAAGCGTCAGCGCCTTAAACTTGATGCGAGCAGCGAGTGGTAGCCAGTGCAGGGAGATGAAGAGAGGTGTGACGTGGGTCCTTTTGGGCTCGTTGAAGACAAGACGTGCTGCTGCATTCTGGATCATTCGAAGTGTTTGGATTGCACAAGAGGGGAGTCCAGCCAGAAGCGCATTGCAGTAGTCAAGTCTAGAAATAACCAGGGCCTGGACAAGAAGCTGTGTTGCGTGCTCTGTTAGGAACGGTCTAATCTTCCTGATGTTGTGGAGCGCAAACCGGCATGAGCGAGCCGTCTTAGAAATGTGTTCTCTGAAGGACAGCTGGTCATCAAATGTTACTCAGAGATTTCTGACTGACTTTGATGGGGAAATCAAGGATGTACCTAACTGGATGGTGAAGTCATGTTGTATGGTGGGACTGGCGGGGAAGATGAGAAACTCAGTCTTTGCCAGGTTGAGCTGCAGGTGATGTTTTCTCATCCATGCAGAGATGTCAGCCAGACAGCTGGAGATTCGTGCAGCTACTGTGGGGTCGTCTGGGTGAAATGAAAGGTAGAGCTGAGTGTCATCAGCATAGCAGTGGTATGAGAAGCCATGTGCCTGAATGATGGGTCCCAATGAAGTAGTGTAGATGGAGAAGAGGAGAGGACCAAGCACTGAGCCCTGGGGAACCCCAGTGGTCAGTGGATGTGCTTGGGATTCCTCTCCTCTCCAGGCAACCTTGAAAGACCTACCTGTGAGATAGGACTCAAACCAAAGGAGTGGAGTCCCTGTGATGCCCAGTGATGAGAGGGTGGACAGAAGAATCTGATGATTGACCGTGTCAAAGGCCACAGATAGATCGAGCAGGACGAGGACTGATGATTTGGAGTTAGCTTTAGCTATCCGCAGGGCTTCAGTGACCGACAGTAGTGCAGTCTCTGTGGAGTGGCCCCTTTTGAAACCTGATTGGTTGATGTCCAGCTGATTATTCTGTGATAGGAAGGATGAAACCTGGTTGAAAACAACTTGTTCAATAGTTTTTGCTATGAATGGTAGGAGAGAAACAGGTCTGTAGTTATCTATGAGTGATGAGTTTAGTGTGGGTTTCTTAAGCAGTGGAGTTACCCGAGCCTGCTTGAATGTGGTAGGGAAGATGCCGGTGCAGAGAGATGTGTTGATGATGTGTGTGAGTGCTGGTAGGATTGTAAGAGAGATGGCTTGAAGGAGGTGTGAGGGAATGGGATCAAGAGGACAGGTGGTAGGATGGCTAGAGAGGAGAAGTTCAGATACTTCTGTCTCAGTGAGTGTAGAAAATGAGAACATTTACATTGGCGAAAGACATAACCAACTGTGTCTACTCACTAAAGATGGACATTTTTGACATTTAGTGTGTGTTTGACTTTAGGCTTGTGTGTTTGTTGTTGGTATGAGCACAAAGAAAACTCTCTCAAAAAGCTCCCATCCCATGTATTATGAAATGCTATAAAATCGCTTGCATGTTCAAATTGGCAAGGTGGGCAAGAGATTTCCGCCAGCTCTCCTGAAAGTGTTGAATCTGAGCGCGCAGATTGCTCTAGTGCAGGTACGATGTCTTTTAAAGCCAGAAGCAATTTGCAAATTTTGAGAGCTAGAGAACGGAGACGCAAAAAAGAAATTACTTCTTGCAAAAAAGTTAACAAATGCCTGATTTGATGTGATTAATCTTTGTTGATTAATTTAATAATAAACATTTGCGGTAATTTCCCGCTTCAAAAAACCCCAAACTTGCAAGAGTGAGTAAAAATATGCCCAAAACCTGTGCCAAAATTCAGACCCTGTATGGTATCGATCTGTCGATATGGATATCTGTGCTTCGTATTAGATTGTGGTACCGTACCGAAGCCAAAAGTGTGGTATCAAGCCATCCCTACCATCTTCATCGAAAGACTGGATGATTTATGAAGTAGGCTTTATGTCTTGTAGAATGTATTCTGACGAGAAAATGTCATAGCCTACATGTAATGTGACTACATCAGCTTGTAAGCTTGAAGCACAAGCATGAGCCCAGCCCTTCCCATACTGAAATAAAGAAGACTTTTGAACGTTTTGTACATTAATAACCTCACACACTATGTGATAGCCTGCGTAAAAACTGCTTTTTGACGCAGTTCGAGTCCTATATTGGCTATATTAGCATTTTTGTTAAACAAACTTTTGCCATTGCAGTAATGAAATCTCTTATTTTTCAACTTTACAATAATACCAGCATCATGTGGGGCAATTGTTTAATTGTAATGACGTATTGCACAGGCTTTCGGTATTAACAAATGGCTCTGTTATTCGGCAGTATAAAACTTCAGATCGGGCTTTGCAGCAAGCAAAAATCATCGTAATCATTACAAAAAGTAAAGAAAAAGCATCTAACACGGTCTAAGCATGTTCATTCGAATGGCTTGTTTTCCCCCACGGCATAAACGGATTTGACGTTTTTGTGGGCGTTCCCAGTAATGCCGACCAAGTCTATGCAGATATTCCGAAAAACGTCAATAATGTAGATCAGATTCCAATCGGATACACAAGTAATCAAATTTGGACTGACAGTGTGAACATAGCTTTTGTATGTCTCCCTTATTCAACACACTGGGAAAGAGCTCCATGAACTAAACTGAGATAAGAGAGACACAAAGAAAATGTGCAGAGCGGTGGGTCCCCAGGACCAGGATTGAAAAGCATGTGAAATAATAAATACATTGAAACGGTTTATTTGTTTGTTGTTGTAAACAGCAGCCGTTGTCAACACATTATCTGAGGATAACTTTGCAGAACCAAGCAAAAACGCATATATCATAAACAACTACCGTTCAGACACAGCAGAGAGCATCTAATAGAGTAGCATTTTGCTGCATACCATATACTGGGATCATCCACACATGATCTCGCTGACCTTCTTCAATACATCTGAGGTATAGAAAGAACTAAAAGCCTCACTTTTGCATCTGCTGCGTCCTCCACAAACTAGTTGAAGAGGAATTATGTTGTGCAATTTACATTCAGCACTAATTTCATGGGTGTGTTTGCACTGTTACTTTATTTGCATTTTTCCTTTAGTAAACCAGGAGCTAAAACAACTCCAACCGTGCTTAAAAATAACTCTAACAGCAGGCACAATCCATCCTGTAGTGTAATAAGAAACATAAAAGACAGGACTATTAGCTTTCATTTCTTCTACATCCCAGAGGCCACAAATCTTCACTACAGGAATAGAAAGTAAGAACCGGTGGGAAACTTTGAGCCTAAATCATAAAGAATATACAAAGAGCTTAGGTATTTTAAAATAAGTGCTGTTCGTTCAGTATTGCTGAGGGCCTCCAAAGGCCAGAGACTGCCAAATGAAGCAGAACATCAGGACCCCCACAGTGCAAGCTGGCCGCTTGGGCCCCTGGGAGCCTCGGTGCATTTAGTGGTGCTGACCACTGACGCATTGAGTGCACTTACCACTAGAGACCCCACTACTATTTTCAGAAATCAAAAAATGTGCCTCCCAAATCAGCCTTTTCCCTAGATTCTTCTTCTAAAGCCAGCCACTTATCATACAGCAGGATGAGGGGTGTTCAGTGCCATGTGGTGTGTTTGCAAGGCAAAGACGTTGTGCTTGAACATCAGAAACGAAAGCATCTCTGGGCTTTACAAGATTAGATGCCAGATGGCAAAACACGGCCAAATCTGATGCTATGTCTCTGCCTCGCGGTCTAATAAGATGCATCTCAATTTAAGATGAAGGAAGAGTTGAAAGATCTACTCCAGTCCAAATGCAAATCTGACTGCACATAATAATCAGTTCGCAAGGAAAGAGTGTTTACAAGTTACTGGTTTCTTACAATGAGGACACTGGCTCTTCTAATGATATTCTTTTCATGCGGTCGAGGTGCTCAGTAAACAGCATATTAGATATCCATGAGCACTGTATCTGTGACAATCAGTTTTACTTTATTTTAATGTGTCCGTGTTACAGTGTAATTATACATTTAAGTAATGAGTAATATTATTTAACTACATGTACTTACCATAGGGTTAGGGTTTGGTTGAGAGTTAGTTGCATGCAATTATGCCTAATTTATAGCTATTACTATAGTAAATACATGTAACGTGTAACAAGGACACATTAAAATAAGTTGTTTTACAACCCATTTATTTGGTGTTGCCTGTATAACAGTTTTTGAAGAGCTGTATCAGTACTGCACATCAGTCGGCTATTGCAGTTTGATCAATGTCAGATTAGTCTATCCCTAAACGAGGGACGAGTTGAGTCGGATTCAAGACAGAGACCAGAAGAAGGTTGAGCACGAGTCAAGACCAAGACCAGAAGAGGGTTGAACCAGCGTTAAGACCGAGACCAGAAGAGGGTTGAGCACAAGTCAAGACCAGAAGAGGGTTGAGCACAAGTCAAGACCAGAAGAGGGTTGAGCATGAGTCAAGACCGAGACCAGAAGAGGGTTGAACCAGCGTTAAGACCGAGACCAGAAGAGGGTTGAGCATGAGTCAAGACCAAGACCAGAAGAGGCTTGAGCACAAGTCAAGACCAGAAGAGGGTTGAGCATGAGTCAAGACCAAGACCAGAAGAAGGCTGAGTATGAGTCAAGACCAAGACCAGAAGAGGGTTGAACCAGAGTTAAGACCGAGACCAGAAGAGGGTTGAGCACAAGTCAAGACCAGAAGAGGGTTGAGCATGAGTCAAGACCAAGACCAGAAGAGGGCTGAGCACAAGTTAAGACCGAGACTAGAAGAATGTTGAGCACGACTCAAGACCGAGACCAGAAGATGGTTGAGCATGAGTCAAGACCAAGACCAGAAGAAGGTTTACCACGAGTCAAGACCGAGACCAGTAGAGCGTTGAGCACGAGTCAAGACCGAGACCAGAAGAGTGTTCAGCATGAGTCAAGAACAAGACCAGAAGAGGATTGAACATGAGTCAAGACCAAGACCAGAAGAAGGTTGAGCCCGAGTTAAGACCAAGACCAGAAGAGGGCTGAGCACGAGTCAAGACCGAGACCAGAAGAGGATTGAACATGAGTCAAGACCGAGACCAGAAGAGTGTTCAGCATGAGTCAAGACCAAGACCAGAAGAAGGTTGAGCCCGAGTTAAGACCAAGACCAGAAGAGGGCTGAGCACGAGTCAAGACCGAGACCAGAAGAGGATTGAACATGAGTCAAGACCGAGACCTGAAGAAGTTTGAGCCCGAGTCAAGACTGAGAACAGAAGAAGGCTGAGCATGAGTGAAGACAGAGACCAGAAGAGGGCTGAGCACGAGTCAAGACCAAGACCAGAAGAGGGTTGAGCATGAGTCAAGACCAAGACCACAAGGGGGTTGAGCATGAGTCAAGACCAAGACCAGAAGAGGGTTGAGCATGAGTCAAGACCAAGACCACAAGAGGGTTGAGCATGAGTCAAGACCAAGACCAGAAGAGGGTTGAGCATGAGTCAAGACCAAGACCAGAAGAGGGTTGAGCATGAGTCAAGACCAAGACCAGAAGAAGGTTGAGCATGAGTCAAGACAGAGACCAGGAGAAGGTTGAGCACGAGTCAAGACAGAGACCAGGAGAAGGTTGAGCACGAGTCAAGACCAAGACCAGACAAAGGTTGAGCACGAGTCAAGACCAAGACCAGAAGAGGGCTGAGCACGAGTCAAGACCGAGACCAGAAGAAGGTTGAGCACGAGTCAAGACCGAGACCAGAAGAGGGCTGAGCACGAGTCAAGACCAAGACCAGAAGAGGGTTGAGCATGAGTCAAGACCAAGACCAGAAGAAGGTTGAGCATGAGTCAAGACAGAGACCAGGAGAAGGTTGAGCACGAGTCAAGACAGAGACCAGAAGAAGGTTGAGCACGAGTCAAGACCGAGACCAGAAGAAGGTTGAGCACGAGTCAAGACCGAGACCAGAAGAGGGCTGAGCACGAGTCAAGACCAAGACCAGAAGAGGGCTGAGCACGAGTCAAGACCGAGACCAGGAGAAGGTTGAGCACGAGTCAAGACCAAGACCAGAAGAGGGTTGAGCATGAGTCAAGACCAAGACCAGAAGAGGGTTGAGCATGAGTCAAGACCAAGACCAGAAGAAGGTTGAGCATGAGTCAAGACCGAGACCAGAAGAAGGTTGAGCCCGAGTTAAGACCAAGACCAGAAGAGGGTTGAGCACAAGTCAAGACAAAGACCAGAAAAAAGTTGAGCACGAGTCAAGACCGAGACCAGAAGAGGGTTGAGCACGAGTCAAGACCGAGACCAGAAGAAGGTTGAGCACAAGTCAAGACCAAGACCAGAAGAGGGTTGAGCATGAGTCAAGACCAAGACCAGAAGAAGGTTGAGCATGAGTCAAGACCGAGACCAGAAGAAGGTTGAGCCCGAGTTAAGACCAAGACCAGAAGAGGGTTGAGCACAAGTCAAGACAAAGACCAGAAAAAAGTTGAGCACGAGTCAAGACCGAGACCAGAAGAGGGTTGAGCATTAGTCAAGACCAAGACCAGAAGAAGATTGAGCACAAGTCAAGACCAAGACTAGAAGAGGGTCAAGCTTGAGTCGAGGCAGAGACCAGAAGAAGGTTGAGCACAAGTTAAGACCAAGACCAGAAGAGGGTTGAGCACAAGTCAAGACAAAGACCAGAAGAAGGTTGAGCACGAGTCAAGACCGAGACCAGAAGAGGGTTGAGCACGAGTCAAGACAGAGACCAGAAGAAGGTTGAGCACGAGTCAAGACCAAGACCAGAAGAGGGTTGAGCACAAGTCAAGACAAAGACCAGAAGAAGGTTGAGCACGAGTCAAGACCGAGACCAGAAGAGGGTTGAGCACAAGTCAAGACAAAGACCAGAAGAAGGTTGAGCACGAGTCAAGACCGAGACCAGACGAGGGTTGAGCAGGAGTCAAGACCAGAACAGGGTTGAGACCGATTCAAGGCAGAGACCAGAAGGTGGTCAAGTCCGATCTGGAGTACTACAACACTGATAAAAGCAGTCCAGTCCAGCCTGAAAGGTGATTTATAGAAAAATATAAAATTAAATTATATATAGTCATTCATCACTCACACACATGCACAAATTCTCATTTTTCCACCGCATCTGTGAGTAGCTCACAGCAATGACAACATGGACAGGTACAAGAAACTATATTATAAACATAGATTATAAATTAAATTTGACAGCTCAGGCATGCAAACAAATGAGCGGTTTCATTTTTAGGCCTAACTTTGTGTTTTTAAAGCTAAAGAGCAGTGACTGTTTTATTCTTTTTATGGTCAATGTCGTTTGATTAATGTTCCCCAATTACTAGTTTATGTAAATGCCTCTGGTGAAAGAATTTAATAAATTCCTATTTGTTTTCCCATATCAGTAATTAAAGCAGCATATTCTAGACTTTATTAAATACAGAAGATCAAGTGCAGCACGTGTGCTCTCATGGGTACACCAAGGTTTAACGGAAAAATAAAATGGACCACCATGGCATGTGTGTTTTTCCTATGAGCGACCCATCAGAGAGCGTTTCACATCCTCAGCAAAGCAAAACACTGGATGGCAATGCCAAGATATGCATACATTCTAAAAATGCACATTAAAAAAACTATCTGATAAGACATGCGCATAAATTGGTAACACATTTACTGAATAAATCTCTTGAAGAGATCCCTTGACTCAACATGACTGCCTCAACAGAGGATGTGATTGGATAACTGAACTAACTCGTGAACCAATCGCATCACAGCATCTCAAGTGTTGGTTTGGTGGTTCTGAAATGCCTTAGTCAAAGTCTGTCATCAGAATGCTTTGGCATAATTACCTCCCTGAACACACAATTGGGTTCCCAAACACCAGTATCCGAACGCAAGAGAACATGACAGCAAAAAAAAACAAAAACAACAAAATAAGTTCTTTAAAATGTTTCAAAAGATGTATAAAAAAGCTGCTTTGTAATTGTGTTTTTTTTTGGTTTATTGATGTCTCATGCACTTTATATGGTTTGTTTTTTGAGTATATCATTATCATTTTCATTATTATTTTTATATACATGCTGTAAATAACTTGTTGCAGTTATATACATTCATATATTTACAATTAAGTTTTTTGTTGTTGTTTAGGTGGAGGCTTTAAAATAAGCCCTTTGGGTCTTTTGCCTCTCCCTGCACAGTATGTGGATTGTACTTTTGTTTTTTATTGTGTATATTTTATATTTGTGCAAATAAACTAAAACCTAAAACCTAAAAAACAATGTTTATTGTGTTTCGTCTGACGCTCTGAGATGCAAGTCATTAATGATGGAGGGAAAAAAGAGCCACAGTTTCTTCCCCAATTGCAGCAACTTCCCTTTTTATTACAGATATTTTGTGCCAATTTCCCAGGATGTGACCTTTTTTGTTCTCTTGAACACATGGGATAGAAACATTGCTTCATTCCAATTTTGTGCCCAAGTTAAATCCGCAACTTTGGCTGGAAACATAACTAACATTGGAAAGGGTTTAAATATGCAGATGCTGCTATAAAAGCAATGAATGTGAAATACCTGGAGGATTTTTCTAAAGAACAGTGAGCAATTTAACTTCTCAGGACGAACAAAGGGACTTGTGAACAATCTATCAAAACATCCAAGTAACACACAGTTTTAAAGGTCCCGTTCTTCGTGTTTTTTTGAAGCTTTGATTGTGTTTACAGTGTGCAATATAACATGTGTTCATGTTTCGTGTGTAAAAAAAAACTGTATTTTTAACACAATTTACTCATCTGTGTACCGCTGTTTCCACTGTCCTAAAAACGGCTGATGAGTTCCTTGTTCTATGAAGTCCCTCCTTCAGAAATACGTAACGAGTTCTGATTGTGCCAGCGGTTCCCGTGTTGGGATTTGACCGCAGCTTAGCGAACGTGGCACGGTTCCTGTGTTGTGATTCGACAGCAGCTTAGCGCACGTGGAAAGGTCACGCCTCTTAACGGGAGATATATGCGCTCAATGATCTCTACAGCGTCCCTGGGAAAGCCAAACAAAGGTGATTTGACTCCGGGATGAAAATAACAGCGTCTCGACGACATGGCGACAAACACACTCAAACGCACCACTTCCTCTTCTCCACGTGGGACAGCAACAAGACCACGCCCCCTTTTTTCGCGTATTCTTGTGGGCGGAGGTTAGTCTGTTCTACTGACTGACGTAATTAATGAAGGAAGTACCAGGATGTAGTCCAAGCCGGCCGTTCGCTGTAGGCTTTGAAAGGGAACTTCTGTTAAATAAAATATCTCGCTTGGCATTGAACTTTGAGCTTTATAATTTTACAGGTATTATTTATGCTCTAACAGCAACATTACACACTAACTAAAGTTTGAACAGTGGGATCACGAAGAACGGGACCTTTAAGAATCGAGCACATGTAAACTTCAGCTATAATGCTGAACGCTCTGTGTGCCAGAGACAGCACACCAGCAACAGCAAGAGATATTTTAGTAGCTTAATTCATCTAGAATTTGACCGTCTCCCACAGTGACCCAGTGCAACAGTAATTGTTTGTACTCGGCCAGAAAATCCATCAAATTCATTAGCAAGTGCATAAATTGTTACTTGTACTAAGATGAACAAATGGCTTCCAAAAGCTGTGAAATGTAGCCTGCTATCCATGTAAATAGTGTTATTTTGCACTCCAATTGTCTCATTTTCTCCATTCCAATATTTTCCATGTACTCTACTGTTGAAGTTTAGAATAACTGAAACTGTTTTTAAAGAAACCAATTATTCAGGGTTGCATTAAATAGATTAAAATCAGAGGCTGATTACAAATGACTTTCAAATCAATTCTGTTCTTCAAAAATCCTCCTCACAGCCATGCTCAACTGTGCTGATATTAAGCACCACATTAGCATATTTTAAGGGTGAGATGATACAATATTTCCTTAAGAGACTGGAGTAATGGCTGCTTTGCCATTACAGGCAAAGAATGGATTATAAATGTTTTAATTTTTATCATTACTAATGTCTTTGGCTGTATTGTTAAACATTTAAATGCTGCTACTCTTGAGTGGTTCACAGAGGACACATGATTTTTTCCATTGTTTTCTAGGAAAACATGCACTAGACCAACACCTTTCACTGTTAAACTTGTGTCTCACATCTTTCTCAGCACCTCTAAGTTAAAAAAAGTGCATCTGCAGACCATTCAACCAGCCAATCATAGGAAGAGTCTAGGCATCGCTTCCTCTCAAGTAATATTCATATTCATGTCAGTTATAGGACCTCAAAGGCCGCATTTACACAGGTTCAAGTGACCCAATTCAGATTTTTCTCCTCCCATGTGGCACAGATCGGACCCACGAACGTGTAAGCAGGAAAAAAGCGCATGGATTCCGATATTCTCAGATCGGTTTCAGGCCTCATTTAGCCTCGAGTCGTCATACTCAAGATTCTAGTCAGAATATGAGTCTGCTCCTGCTCCATTGGGCTGTGATTATGGGGTGTTTCAACCGAACCAGGAAAGAAAATGCCTCTGCACTCAATTGGATAGACCTACAACCAATCAGAGCAACTGGAGTGAGTGACGTGTTGAGTGACGCATAGTTGTCAACAGAACTCAACTGCACGCACACTGGAAGAAGTAGTAGAAGAAGATGAGTGTAAACGATCTGTGCCGATGTTGTAAAAAGAATTTAAGGATACACGATCTTGAGAGAAATAAAGTGAATGCATATACAAACAAGTTCTCCGTTTAGTGAACGAATTCAACCCGAGCGCTCTTTGGTGAAGCGGATGATTACGTCACTGTTGATCATCTGTCCATCATCGTATAAAGCCCGCCCTGACAATCTGATTGGTCCGAACAGCTCTGGTTCCAGCATAGTTGCTCCACAACGGATCAAGTCCAGACCGAACTTTCCGACCTCACATGTTGTGGGCGGGGCTAAGTTCGGCTGGCATCCAGGCTAGGCCTCATTCATATGTGGAAACAAATCTGATATGAATCGGATGCGTGCATGAATCGGATTTTCCCGTTGTGACGAGCAGGACGAGCGAGAGCCGTGAGAGAGCGACGCGAGGCCGGTGAGTGATTGATGATGAGCGCCAGCTGCGTGTCACACCGGTCTCGGATCTCACACGGAGGAGCTCGGACGCTTAAAAGGAGGAGAGATGACAGTGAAGGACGAGAGAGGACCAGACCTGGACTTTAAGTTGTTTTGTTTACTTTTTGTTTAGAGTTGTTCCGATTCCGATACTAGTATCGGAAATATCACCGATACCACAAAAAATTCTGGCATCGGTACCGGCGAGTACTTGAACCCATGAACCGATCCGATACCATTTTCTAAAACAAGACCTCGTTATGACCGCAAGCTTTGCCTAACCACTGCGCGGTTCTTCTTCGGTGCTCCGAATGCATTGCAAACACAGGAAGTTGTGCTGTTTTGCCTCAAGGAACCACTGTTTAGAGCAGCGAAGAAGAAATGAAAACGCGTTAGCAGGAGGCTATGTCCGCTGTTTACTGGCTGTTTAGCAGGATTTCGTCTCTGTGTGGATGGCGGGCGCCCGCGCACACATACACACACACACGCGTGACACTCGCTCGCTGTCTTTGTAATCTCTGCCGTGTGTCACTATCAAGCGCAACCTCCCCCAGTTTCTCTACGTCCATATTCACAGTCTATGGTCACTATATGAGGACACAAACGCATAAACTGTCACTTCATGAGAATTTACCGTTTCATTTGGGAAAACTGTCATATAAGGAACACAGACACTGAAATATCTTCATGGCAACCCGTCAAAATAAAAGTTCGGTTTAAAACATTTTAAATTGACAGAATATATTAGGCTCCTGCTGTACAGTAGATTTAGCTACTTCTGTAATAATAATATGTCTCTACTACTACTAATAATAATAATGCCTAGATGGTTGCTTATATATAATATTCCTACATATATATGTATAATATTCCTACATTTATTTGTAGCACTGTTTTTTATACAGTTATATTGTACAACTAAAATACCATTTTCAGTTTGCAGTGTTAGATTTGTGGCTGCATTTGAAGTTCTTTTTCGCTTAAGAAAAATAAATAATATTACTGTCAAATGCATGTCAGATAATAAAAATACTGTAATAAATACAGTAGTTCACTGTATGTATTTGTTCATGTTTTATTAAGGGATAATTCTGAAGCACACCATAAAATAATTCTAGCAATTCATACAGGGCTAGTAGTGTATACAGCTGTACATACAGATACACACCCAGGTATCGGATCAGTACTCGGTATCGGCTGATACCCTGAGCCCAGGTATCAGAATCGGTATCGGGAAGGGAAAAAGGGTATCGGAATATCTCTACTTTTGTTATGCGTGTGCGCAGCAGTCGTCCGTGAGGGGCTGCCGCTTTTACTTTCAGTTTGTTTGTTTTATTATTAAAGTCTAGGCCTGGTCCTCTCTCGTCCTTCACTGTCGTCACTGTTTTGAAATCATCCTGAGTGCTCGTCGTCGCTGTTATCAGTGACGGCGGCTCACGCTTCAGTCCTTGTCGTGGGGACTCTCTATTCGTTCCAGTGAAATCACTAAATAAAATGCACATAAACATGTCTCTTGATATACAATCACTGATGAACACATTTGTGACCCTGGAGCCCAAAACCAGTCATGCGTCGCACGGGTATATTTGTGGCAATAGCCAACAATACATTGTGTGGGTCAAAATTGTCAATTTTTCGTTTATGCCAAAAATCTTTTGTAAATTAAGTAAAGATCATGTTCCATGAAGATATTTTGTACATTTCCTACAGTAAATATATCAAAAATGAATTATTAGTAGTAATATGCATTGTTAAGGACTTCATTTGAACAACTTTAAAGGAGATTTTCTCAAAATTTAGATTTTTTTTTGCACCTTCAGATTCCAGATTTTCAAATAGTTGCATCTCGGCCAAATACTGTCCAACAAACCGGAAAGCTCAATTATTCAGCGCTCAGATGATGTATAAATCTCCATTTAAAAAAAAAATTTGACCCTTATGACTGGGTTTGTGGTCCAGGCTCACCTTTGGTTTAAAGGTGTCATGAACTGGCTTTTTTTTTCAGTTATACTGTTGTCTGAAGTCAACTTATGAAGTTCATGTGGTTTTTACCCTTATTGTTCTCTGAAAAATGGTCGGTTTTGATGGGCGTGCCGCACTGAAGACTTGGAAGTAAACTCCCATGGCTACGATTGGATAAGATTTGCATATTTAATGAGCTTCTGCTCCCCTGTCAGTGACAGCGTGTGGCAAACAGCAACCGGAATGAATCGCCCAGCCCACAGCCTGATGTAAAATGTCTTTATCAAACACAAAATGTCTTTATCAAACACACACACAATTCATCTCTCATTCACCGGCGATTGATTGGAATGTTATTTCTGTATCATTTCATCAGTCATATAACCGCGAACTGTACACACATACACACACACACACACACACACACACACACACACAAGCAAGAAAGGAATGTTATTTCACTAAAGCCCTTCAAGAGGCCGGTGATAGCCGGTCTGAAAAACACATAGCCCCGGGACTTTGGGCTTTGCAAGCTATAACATCTTCTCCAGCCTGTAACCGCGTGCTAAGGTATGTAATCAATAGATATCAAACGATCTGTACCAATGCAATACTAACACATATAAAAACATGTTTTACTCACATAAGTGTGTTGCACCATTCCTGTTGGATCCAATATAGAAGGCACAGCATTGTGTTTTAATCTCAATATGTCTGCAAATCAAGTCTCTATTTTGTTTACAATCGATTCCGTGGTGAAATGAAGCGAACAAACGCGCAATGTCTTACACACATGAGCTGGAACCGGCATGTTTATTGCTTGGTAGCGCGACCCTTTTAGCTCCATGAGTTGTGGGCGGGCTGGAGGCGGTGCTTCTGCGTCAGTGGTCGGCATATTGTGAGATCTCTCGTTTTCTGGGCCTGGTGTCTATTAAAGCTTTTCTTTGACTAACAAGGACGTTTTCAGCTCTGAAACTTACAGGATATTCTTATATCACGATGAACTTTTATATATCAAAGGCTCAAAGGAAAGTTGATTTCTCAATTCATCACCCCTTTTTAATGAGGAAAAAAACATATAAAATGGCAGACATGCTTAACAAAAGTTCTACCACTAGACCATTAGTGCACACTAACTTTATAGCAGATTTGTGTACATAATCACTGTCTTGAAGAATTTGTACTATATAATGATTTTGATATAAGGATGAAACTAGTGCATTAAAAATGTCAATAAATTAAACTCACTGTACTATTGAAATTGATTTCTTGATATCATTATGTTATTTTTTGTTCGTTTCGCCAAGCGTATTGTAAAAGCAGATATCAGATATGGGTCACTTTTAAAACAAGATGCAAGCGGGTCGTTAAAAAAAAAAAAGTATATTGCTAAAAAAAATTGGAATCAAGACCTGCAGGGTAAATGAGCTAAAGAGAGGAAAACGAGATGCTGATTTCCTCTGCAACTTTATCTGCCGTTGCAAAATAACTGCTTTACACACCATTTGATCTTATATTTTTTTACTTTTTTTTTTTTTTTTGTAGTCAATTATTTTCTCATTTGAATTTTCCTGAGACGCCACTTCCTCAGAGAAAACAGCCCTGCTCAGAAAATCAGCATAATTATGTCGCTTTTCTTTTGGAACAGGCTTTGAGTCGCATGATTGTGATTCCTTAAAATGCTGTCTAGGGAGGCGAAGTTTTGGAAGAGAGTCACAGAGTCAAATCTGCACATAAATGCCAGTTCTGTCAAAGCAACCATTACAAGACTATCAAGAAGATGTGTGAGAACAAATGACGTATTCAAATCCAATATCCCTATGCAAGATGCAACTATATTTTTGGAAACACTGATTCATGAGAAAGCAGGGGTAAGGTAGAGCCTGCCAAGCCCAACAGGGAGACACAAGAGAAGCAGAGCTACAACAGGCCAGAACACAGCAGGACCGACAGGAAGTCTTTGCCAAGGAAAGAGTAAAGCGACAATCCTTTGTTTTCATACCATATGCCACACGTCCAAGACGACAAGCTTAACTCTTCACACAACAGGGACTCTTTGAAAGAAATTTCATCAAACAATATTTTCATATTTTACAAGAAAAATGTAGCGGTGCTTGACCTTGCCAAAGCCGCCACATTGCTACTGTGTTCTGAATGGTCACAAAAACATGCAAGGATAATGTGCAGTGTTGGTTCTTACAGGGTTTTTGTCTTTTGAGGCAGCAAATATAATGCAAAAAGCAATGGGTTCAAAACAAAACCCACATGACAGATGTTCTGTTGATGAGGCATTAACTGAGAAAGACCTGTCTGAGAAATATGAGGAAAACCATTTCCAAGCTGTTCCAGAGATACCAACCTTGAGCCGCGCAAATAACGTGCTGTGAGTGTCAAACAGTATCAAAAGCAGCAGTACGGTCTAGGACAGGGGTGTCCAAACTCGGTCCTGGAGGGCCACTGTCCTGCAGAGTTTAGCTCTTACTTGCCTCAACACCTGTCTGGAAGTTTCTTGTATGCCTAATAAGACCTTGATTAGCTGGTTCAGGTGTGTTTAATTGGGGTTGGAGCTAAACTTTGCAGGACAGTGGCCCTCCAGGATCAGGATTGGACACCCCTGGTCTAGGAGAACCAATACAGAACATTTCCCTGCATCATGTGTTGTTTTGTTCTGATGAGCGGGCGGCTCATGGTCGTGTGTTTTCATGTCATCATGTTCTGATCGCAGTCGGTGAGAGCTTTTATTGGCTCTTATTCGTTGTTTTGTTTGTTTCTATGTGCTCCATTAGCTGCGTTTCCACTGTCGGGTCTAAAGTGGGTGTGTTAGTGCATGCCAGAGCCAGTCGTGTTTCCACTGTCACTTCCAGGGCTTGATCAGGCCTCGCCGGGGCTTCCTCAGGGCCAAAGGTCAGGGTTTTTTGGCCTGCCAAATACCTTGGTCCAAAGCGGGCCAGCTCAGGCTTGAGGAGTGGTAACAAAGACAGAGTTTATCTGAGTCTGGAGACGCCGCATCACAGGTGATTTCATACACCAGCAACCTCAGCATTAAAGACTTTTACAATCATTTCAGCTCAAAACTCCTTTTCAGACAGCAGCGAGTGTTTGAAATAACT
Organism: Romanogobio albipinnatus; assembly: GCA_023566225.1. Classification (NCBI taxonomy): domain Eukaryota; kingdom Metazoa; phylum Chordata; class Actinopteri; order Cypriniformes; family Gobionidae; genus Romanogobio; species Romanogobio albipinnatus. Next base: position 4,077,492 of record CM042256.1, on the reverse strand, counting down.
TCTGTTTGTGATCCGATATGAATTCTGATCAAGGCAGAAATATTGATATGCGATGCAAAAGACTATGCGCGCTACTACTCAGTCCCTCCAGAAAAACGCGATTATGCGATCGCGTGATTTAACGCATAATCAGCCAAAGTCCGCATATTTATGCGGGGGCCGCATTTTTTCAAATACGCCGCACTTTCGCCACATAAATTGCCTATTTCCGCGTGCAAAATATGCGGGGCTAGCATGATTTCATAATCCCGGCATTTTCGTTGCAAAAAAGTCATATATATATTAGCAGAAAGTTGAAAAATGTTTGTTTACTTCATACAAGAGCCGCCATTTCCCCCTGTTGCCATGGGAACGTTTTGAAGTGACGTAATTACCCGACGTGAACATCATCGAAAAGCTGCAAACCCCCCTGGAGAAACATAGATATCAGTGGAACCATGATGAAGCGCAAACTCCCATTTGCAACAAAAATAACAGCAAAAGAGCAAAGCAGTTTCCCTGTGATGACCGATTTCAAAACACAGCATCATGAAGCTTTGAAGCGTTATGAGTCAATGAGTCGATTCAGCGGTTTGAAGTGTTATGAATCAGTGAGTCGATTCAGCGGTTTGAAGCGTTATGAATCAATGAGTCGATTCAGCGGTTTGAAGCGTTATGAATCAATGAGTCGATTCAGCGGTTTGAAGCGTTATGAGTCAATGAGTCGATTCAGCGGTTTGAAGCGTTATGAGTCAGTGAGTCGATTCAGCGGTTTGAAGCGTTATGAATCAGTGAGTCGATTCAGCGGTTTGAAGCGTTATGAATCAATGAGTCGATTCAGCGGTTTGAAGCGTTATGAATCAATGAGTCGATTCAGCGGTTTGAAGCGTTATGAATCAGTGAGTCGATTCAGCGGTTTGAAGCGTTATGAATCAATGAGTCGATTCAGCGGTTTGAAGCGTTATGAGTCAGTGAGTCGATTCAGCGGTTTGAAGCGTTATGAGTCAGTGAGTCGATTCAGCGGTTTGAAGCGTTATGAATCAGTGAGTCGATTCAGCGGTTTGAAGCGTTATGAATCAATGAGTCGATTCAGCGGTTTGAAGCGTTATGAGTCAATGAGTCGATTCAGCGGTTTGAAGCGTTATGAATCAGTGAGTCGATTCAGCGGTTTGAAGCGTTATGAATCAATGAGTCGATTCAGCGGTTTGAAGCGTTATGAATCAATGAGTCGATTCAGCGGTTTGGAGCGTTATGAATCAATGAGTCGATTCAGCGGTTTGAAGCGTTATGAATCAATGAGTCGATTCAGCGGTTTGAAGCGTTATGAATCAATGAGTCGATTCAGCGGTTTGAAGCGTTATGAATCAATGAGTCGATTCAGCGGTTTGAAGCGTTATGAATCAATGAGTCGATTCAGCGGTTTGAAGCGTTATGAATCAATGAGTCAATTCAGCGGTTTGAAGCGTTATGAATCAATGAGTCGATTCAGCGGTTTGAAGTGTTATGAATCAGTGAGTCGATTCAGCGGTTCGGATCGTCAATGTCACGTATTTCAGCAGTTTGACACGCGATCCGAATCATGAATCGACTCACTGATTCATAGCATCATGATGCTGTGTTTTGAAATCGGTCATCACTATATAAGTCGTTATTTAGAGACGAACGGAGGTCTGACGGGTGTCCAACGACATGAGGGGACGTCATTAATAACAGAATTTACATTTTTGGATGAACTAACCCTTTAAGAGATTGCACTTTGTGCATTGGAAGCACTCAAATGTCTGTTTTGTAAAGCTACCTCTGTAAAACAGGAAGTTATTTATTCATTTTTCAGAAGTTGTAGCATATTCCTTTTGTAAAGCTACAGAACTTGTTTGACTCAATGTTTTGTAAATTTGAGCCGTGTGTTTATTAAGGTCTTCAATAAAACAAGATGGGAACTTAAATATTCCCAGCACTTTCTGTGATGTAGTGCTTTTTTTCTCTTTTTCATCAAACCGCAGTTTTTGCAAGTTCCCGCAATTTCCTCGCATAAAATTGCATAAATATCCCGCATTTTTCATCGCATTTTTTAAGAAAACATGCCGCATAATCAAGGATTTTTGCCCGCAACAATCACACAAAAAAGCCGCATTTTTCTGGAAGGACTGATATAGTAAACGTGGTAAATACGACCACTTGAAGAAACCAGACAAATCATATGGGCGATCCCAATCTTGTATTTATTTAATCTGTCAGTACGTCTCGGCTGTGTATAATTTTATGGACAAATAATCAATAACTATTTTTAATATATGAAACTCAGAATGCCAAAAACGGAATTCCATGGGAGGAGTAAGACAACCTTTAAAAGATTAGTTCACTTCAAAATGAAAATTTCCTGATAATTTTCTCACCCCCATCTCATCCAAGATGTCTTTTTTTTTTTCAGTCGAAAGTAAGTTTTTTGAGGAAAACATTCCAGGATTTTTCTCCACATAATGGACTTCAATGGCCACCAACGGTTGAAGGTCCAAATCAATGCAGTTTCAAATGAAGGGCTTCAGAGGCTCTGACCGATCCCAGACGAGGAATAGAGTCAGATCTAGACAAACCATTTTCAAGAAGAAAAAAAAAAAGTACCGCCCCCGTGTTTAAGAAGCGCTCGTGTGAAGACTAATACAAACACCCTTTAGCAAAAAAAAAAAAAAAAGAAAAGGTAAAACAACGATGTCAAACGATTTTGAAGTTGGAGATGGAGGTTTTTTTTGTAAAGGGCATTTGTATTAGTCTTCGCACATCCGCCTACATCTAGTGTGACCTTTCCAACGTAATTGCGCAATCCGTGGCACATCACAGAGCAGCGCAAGATGAGCAACTTAGGTTAAAAAGTATATCATTTGTAATAAAAAAATAACAAAAAGACAAATGTTTGTCTAGATCAGACTCTATTCCTCATCTGGGATCGGGCAGAGCCTCTGAAGCCCTTCCTTTGAAACTGCATTGATTTGGACCTTGGACCCATTGAAGCGCAGAAAAATCCTGGAACGTTTTCCTCAAAAAAACGTATTTCCTTTTCGACTGAAGAAAGGAAGACATGAACATCTTAGATGAGATGGAGGTGAGTAAATTACCAGGGAATTTTAATTTTGAAGTGAACTAATCCTTTAACTCTTACCCCTCCCATTGACGGAAATTTCTGGCTTTCTGCGTTTTCACTGTTATACGGTAGGGGGCGCTATTACACATCTCCTGAACGAGTACAGAATCTCCTGATCAAAACACAGGCAAAGAAAGCACAGAAACAAGCGATATCATATGTGATCATATGCAAATGTAAAATAACGTGATCATCAACATTAAACATCATACAGTGAGGAAAATAAGTATTTGAACACCCTGCACTTTTACAAGTTATCCCACTTGGAAATCATGGAGGGGTCTGAAATTGTCATCGTATGTGCATGTCCACTGTGAGAGACAAAATCAAAAAAAAAAATCCAGAAATCACAATATATGATTTTTTAACTATTTATTTGTATGATACAGCTGCAAATAAGTATTTGAACACCTGTCTATCAGCTAGAATTCTGACCCTCAAAGACCTGTTAGTCTGCCTTTAAAATGTCCACCTCCACTCCATTTATTATCCTAAATTAGATGCACCTGTTTGAGGTCGTTAGCTGCATAAAGACACCTGTCCACCCCATACAATCAGTAAGAATCCAACTACTAACATGGCCAAGACCAAAGAGCTGTTCAAAGACACTAGAGACAAAATTGTACACCTCCACAAGGCTGGAAAGGGCTACGGGGAAATTGCCAAGCAGCTTGGTGAAAAAAGGTCCACTGTTGGAGCAATCATTAGAAAATGGAAGAAGCTAAACATGACTGTCAATCTCCCTCGGACTGGGGCTCCATGCAAGATCTCACCTCGTGGGGTCTCAATGATCCTAAGAAAGGTGAGAAATCAGCCCAGAACTACACGGGAGGAGCTGGCCAATGACCTGAAAAGAGCTGGGACCACCGTTTCCAAGGTTACTGTTGGTAATACACTAAGACTTCATGGTTTGAAATCATGCATGGCACGGAAGGTTCCCCTGCTTAAACCAGCACATGTCAAGGCATTTGGTATCTGTACCAAATATTAACATTGATTTTCTCAGGTGTTCAAATACTTATTTGCAGCTGTATCATACAAATAAATAGTTAAAAAAAGTTTTTTTAGATTATGTCTCTCACAGTGGACATGCACCTACGATGACAATTTCAGACCCCTCCATGATTTCCAAGTGGGAGAACTTGCAAAATAGCAGGGTGTTCAAATACTTATTTTCCTCACTGTATAAATCAAAACGGCCTAATGTTTATGAATGAAATGTCGCCCCAGGACGAGCGACAGGACTGTGAAGCTTTGGGGTGTTGATGGATTGATCTACTCTCATCGCTCTGAATCCCATCTGGATGTAGTCTTTGACAAAAACGTGATTTTAGCTCATAATGTTGCTTTTTTTAATGAAACGCACCCACATTCAAGTGTTGATAAAACAAGAATGTATGAAGCTAGAATAAATCAGTGTGGTTGTTGTTTAAAAGCAGAGGCTCTGTTCTTTCTTTTGATATATTGCATATTCAGACATTCATGCAACACAAATTCTGGGGGCCATGAAACTTGTGAAAATGATTTTAAAAAATGCTGGCGCTGACTGGCATCTTTTTTTTTTTTAAATGCTGGCGGGGAAGAGTTAAAAACTATCCACAACACATGCAGAAAGAAGCTAAATGTAGCAAACTCAAGAATCTCCTGCACGCCGTTTGTAAATGAGGACTCCAGCAGAGCTCGGCAAAACCATATTTTAAGAGACATATCTGCATTACTCTTTATTGCACTCATATTTTAAATAAAAAAAGCAATAAATAAAGTTGATGACGTGTGCTTAGTGCATACGCAAGCACTATAACTGAATTGAGTATTAGTCTCCTGAAGCATCACTGGACAAGCTCAATTAATGTGCCGTCTATATTTATAAACTGTTTGCCTGTGGCATCAATCTTAAAAGTGACGGATCAGCGTTGCATTTTTGGAAAAATGTTCTTTTCAGTAGCCAAGCAAGACCAATCCAAGCGTCCTGTCTCAGATGCACACTGTGTAAAGACGATTTCCTGGATTTATTTGATGTATACTGCAGTGCAATGAGCAAAAGATGATGCAAGAACGTCCTAAGATAGACTCATTCCCTCCCAAAACTGATGAATTATGACTTAAAATGAACTGATCTACACAATTTATTGATATCAAATCAAAATGAAATCAAAACGGACCCTATTTTCTGTCCTAATACACATTTCTGGTCTTATTGTGAATGATTCAGCACTGCATGCTATTTCACAGAGAAAAGTAAAAGACGATAATTCTCACCAATTCTGATTTAGGGAGAAAAAACCTACAGAAAATCAACCTTACCTTAAAGCTCCTCTGAAACAATATGTGTGTGAAAAGTGCTGTACAAATCAAACTTACTACAAATCATTTCCTTTTCGCTTGAAAGGACCAAGCTGATATTTTTATATATATATATATTCCATTTAATGAAGAAATATGTCGCATTATAGACATAAGAAGGGCTGCATATGCAGTTTCATGACATATATGACTTGATTTCGTCTGTGCATAAACACAGATAGATATTTTGAATGGATGACAGGATAACACTTAAAAGTAGTCCACTTGATTTATGTGCTATATTCAAAGGTATTCTGAAGCCATAGATCATAATTTGGCTGAGGGGAAGAATATATAGGGGGAAATAATAAATAAATTCAAGCCTGCCATGTCTAAAGGTGCCATTTTTGATTTGAAACCTACTTGCTAATTAAATCTGAGAGAAGAAGTAGCTATATGAACTACTTTTATGATGCTTTTATTTCTTATGGTGCTTTTTGGAGCTGATAGTATCTGACACTAAACCTTTCTTTTCGTGTTTCATAAAAGATATGTTTGGAAAGGCATGATGGATAGTAAACAATGCCAAATTGAATTGCTGGGTGAGACACCTCTGTTCTTGCTCATTGTAATTTTGCATTAGGTCCACTGCCAACAGTAATTCTTGATTAAATAAAGAACAAATGGGAGTGTGTTTTTGTTATTGCTGCTAAGAGGCACTCACGTTGAATTTAATGATGTCGTAGATGAGATAGCGTGGGACGGGCTGGCCGTTCACTTTGTCGATAATCATCTCCTGCAAAAAAAAAAGATGACGACTATAAGAAATCCAGATATACTGCCCATGAATCCAGCCAATTAAAATCAACATGACGGAACAATGTGATTTGAATAAACACTCAAAATTAAGATATTTAGCTTGAAAGCTCAAACACAGGCACAAATCAAAGTATTGTTCGGTTAATAATGTCTGAGATCCCTGAAATCTGTCATGTTTTTTCATTTAAACCTGTAAATAAAAAGATTTAGGACTTTCAAAATTGCAGAAAATCATCCGATTCCAGGTCCTGGTCGGTCAATCGGTGCATCTCTAAAACTAGGCTTTCCTCAAGGTTTAGGAGTGTGTTTATGGGGATTCTTCTAGAAGCACATTTGTGAGGTCAGGCACTGATGTTGGACAGCTCTAATTCATCCTAAAGGTGTTCTATCGGGTTGAGGTCAGGACTCTGGGCAGGCCAGTCAAGTTCCTCCACACCAAACTCGCTCATCCACTGGTCACTTGTGCACTGGTCAGTCATGTTGGAACAGGAAGGGGCCGTCCTCAAACTGTTCCCACAAAGTTAGGTGCATGTCTTGGTATGCTGAAGCATTAAGAGTTCCTTTCACTGGAACTAAGGGGCCAAGCCCAACCCCTGAAAAGCAACCCCACCCCATAATCCACCCTCCACCAAACTTTACACTTGGCACAACGCAGTCAGGCAAGTCCCGTTCTCCTGTCAACCGCCAAACCCAGACTCGCCCATTGGATTGGTCACTCCAGAGAACACATCTCACTGCTCTAGAGTCCAGTGGCGGCACGCTTTACCCCACGCTTTGCATTGCACTTGGTGATGTAAGGCTTGGATGAGCTGCTCGGCCATGGAAACCCATGAAGCTTTACACACTGTTCTTGAGCTCATCAGAAGTTTGGAGGTCTGGAGCTCTTGACTCTGCAGAAAGTTGGCGACTTCTGTGCACTGTGTCCCTCAGCATGCGCTGACCCCGCTCTGTGATTTTACGTGGCCTATAACTTCGTAGCTGAGTTGCTGTTGTTCTCAATCGCTTCCACTTTGTTATAACACCACTAACAGTTGAGCGTGGAATATTTAGTAGTGAGGAAATTTCCCAAATGGACTTATTGCACAGGTGTCCACCGATCACGGCCCCACGCTTGAGTTCTCTGAGCTCCTGAGAGCGGCCCATTCTCTCACTAATGAGTGTTGAAATTTGTATCTTGAGCCAAAAGTGATTTATTCAAGCCCTTTCCGTTCTGTGCATGTGTCTTCTCTCTCCAGCTAAAGTTGTAAAGCGCCACATTAAGAGCTGCGGACGACGCGGTTATTTTAACAACAGTAACAGAAACAGGGTGAGCAGCAAAATAGACACTTTCGCTAAAACAATCATTTTTATCTGCCATACAGATGACTCAGAACGTTTAACTAAACCAGGTTTGAGACTAACGTGTGACGTTTTTTTCATAGCCTACATTTAGCATTATTAATCAGCATATAAAGAGCATTTCATAATAAACAATGGTAGAATTTGGATAATTATTTAGAGATGGCAAGAGAAGACATTCGAAATTACCAGTTAACTTTGTTTTATCCTCATGATGAGAGTTTTGATTATTAGATTATGTAAATTGTACTTTATTGCTTTGAGCAAAATATAAAAATGGTCCATGTTTTTCTTGCTTTTCACAAAGGTGTCTAAATGTAAAGTTGGACTTCTTTATCTTAGACATCACTGCATTGGCTTTCTGGGCCCAGGATTCTCATCCTTGATTACTATTTTGAGCGTTTAGGATTTGTTTTCTTTACAAAGTACTACGGCTGCCTCAGTGGAAATGTATCCTCCGCTGGGAAGGAAATTCAGAGACCGGACCTCTTGTAACTTTAATTGAATACCCCTGCTGTAAACTAATGATCCATCATCGTGTAGCGTCAGTAGAAAATTATACATTACACTACACATAATTGCTTAACCTGCATGAGTTGATATTTGTATTTGTCTACTGCAATAGTTAATCCATCATGCCAATCAAAATGAATTGCATGTTTTAATGTTAAAATGTGTTGAGTTGCAACACAACTCAAGACTTAAACTCAGCTTAATCGAACCTTTAAACATGAAACCCACCCTTGTTATCTCTCCAGTTTTGAGTGAGCTAGTAAATGCTTTGAGAGCAGGATCCTCTTTAACGTTTCAAGAATTAGCTAACAACACTGGCTTATTTTTGACCATCCCATGTAAGCCAAACCTGTGGGCATCCATTTAGTATAGAAATAGAGCAGATCCTCTCTTCCTAACCCGATTAACAGGCTTTCAAACCATGCAATAACTCACCCCATCCAAAAGCGTGTTAGAAAGGTGGATGCGAAGATCCTTCCGGAAAGGAAACTCCAGGTTGTCGATGTGAAAGACCGAGTTGTCTCTGTCGATCATATAGACTTCGTTTTTTCCGTCTATCAACATCATGTACCTGTAAAAACACAAGAGACAGAGTGAGGAGTGCTGACCAACTCAAACCTTTCAGTAACCATAACATGAACATACATGTGCACACCAGTGTTATTTATGTATTAGTAAGATACTATTATATTTTATTCATATTTAGGGGCCAAGCGCCGAAGGTGCGTATGCAACTATTATAATAGGTTAGATTTCTTCTTCTTCCCATTCCACCATGGGACTCTATGGCAGCCCATAGAACCTCTTGCGGAAAAGTTGTGAAATTTGGCACACTGATAGAGGACAGTCTGAACTGTCACCATAGCAAATTTGGAGTCGCTAACTCAATCCCTCTAGCGCCACCAACTGTCCAAAGTTGCACTCATGTTTATGCTGAATGACGCGATCCGCACGAGTGATTTACATGTTAAGTCAGTGCAAAGACGAGAATAGACATTCTGCGGTGCGATTCGCGCGAATGACGGGATTCGTGCAGATGACAGGGCGCGAATCAATCAATTCAATTCAATTCAATTCACTTTATTGTCACACAGCTATATACACAAGTGCAACAGCAGGTGAAATTCTTGGTGCAGTTCCGAGCAACATAGCAGTCACGACATGACATGTACAACATTTAAGCAACAACAGATTACACATCTGATGCGCCCACAATTACTCACAGCACAGTAAACTCTACAATAAACAATAAATAATTTACACAATGTGAGTGTAGTTCTCACAGCTTTAGCCAATATACACATACTTACAATATACATATACTTTAAACAATATACACTAAACATACATTAAACAGTATACATTAAGCTATAATAATAATAATAATAATATACAATGTACAGTATACATTATTATTCACAGTAGAGATCCAATTATGTACAATAGGTGCTATATGATAAATGATAAATAATAAATGATACATAAATGTGTATGCAATGTGTGTGTGTATCTACAGTGGGTTGTGCGGAGTGATATTCTGTCCAGTGTGTGTTATGATCCTGATGGATCAGGAGTTAAGTAGTCTGATTGCTTGTGGGAAGAAGCTGTTCTGGAGTCGGCTGGTGCGTGTTCTAATGCTGCGGTACCGTCTGCCTGATGGCAGCAGTGAGAGCAGCCCATGGTTCGGGTGGCTAGAGTCTCTGATGATCCTCTGAGCTCTCTTCACACACCGCCTGGCGTAAATGTCCTGGAGGGAGGGAAGCTCACCTCCGATGATGCAGCTGGCCGTGCGCACTACCCTTTGCAGGGCTTTGCGGCTGCGGGCGGTACTGTTGCCGTACCAGGTGGTGATGCAGCCAGTCAGCAGGCTCTCGATGGTGCAGGTGTAGAAGCGTGTGAGGATGTGGCGGTTCATTCCAAACCTCCTCAGCCGTCGCAGGAAGAAAAGGCGCTGATGAGCCTTCTTCACAACGGCCTCGGAGTGGACGGACCATGAGAGTTCCTCTGTGATGTGGACACCGAGGAACTTGAAGCTGCTGACTCTCTCCACCGGTGCTCCATCGATGGTGATGGGGCGGTGTTCGGTGTTCTGAATTGAGCGTATGGAGCGAATCACTCGAGTTGAAAAATCTGGCGGATATTCCTGCCGCGTTAACCAATCAGGAGCTTGCTCTAGTAGTGACAACAATGAGGAGAAAATCTGTATATTAATATCTGGTTCAGACAATATGATTATCACTGTGATAACATTAAATGACATGAAACACAACCCAGTCTCTTTTTGTTAAATGCAAGTTTATGTTTGATCAATAATACAAAAGTATAGGTAAAAGGTATAATAAGCTATACAGGAAATAAAGCAAACAATTCAGTCAAACATTAAAAGTCAGCGCTAGTCGGCTACAACTGTAACGTAAAGTTAAATAGCCTAAAAATAAAAAAGTAATGAAACTTCACTTTGCCCTCAGCCTAAACGATTTGCCAGGGAACAAATGATAGATCCATGAGACCAAAGATCGGCCGTTACATCTACACAAGACGAATTATAGCTCGAGACACCACAGAGACATCAGAGCCAGCGGCAGACGGCTGAAGGGCTGGCCGAGGAACGGCTGCTCTCGCCGGGGTTAATGAGCGCTGAGCGCCGCTGATCCGCTGGAGCTCACAACTCTGAAAACGCCAGATCAAATGTTCAAATAGGCGCTCTCTTTATAAATAAACCACAGATTGGAGCTTTAAACAACCACATTATCGCCTGAAAATGTCTTAAAACGGCGTTTTGTCACACATTAACAGTAGATTTTAACAAAAAAAGACGTGTAAACACTAGGGGTGGGAGAAAAGGTCGATGCATCGCGATTCGTTATCTAGCGATTCAGAATCGATTCTCAAAAATTCAGAATCGATTCTGTGTTCAATTCAAAGGGCCACTTCACCACTGTGTGTGTGCGCGCGGTCACCGGCCAAACAGAACAACCCGTTGATAGACGAACGTTCGTATGCTGGTGAATTGCCTTCTTTTAAGATAAAAAGGACAAACTACGACCCGTGGGGACACTTTTCCCGGTGAGAGGGTTCAACACCCGCACGTTTTATGCAGTTTTTCTGCAGTTTTGCACAAACGCCTCACAGCAGTCGCTCCTCCGCTTCTCTGGCCGCTCTGTGTCTGCGCTCGCTGCGGCTGCCTCCCCATTTCAAAAATTTATTTTGCTTATTAAATGCAAAGTTTTTCATTTCAAAAGCATTTCTAAATTACAACAAACGAAATTCTGAGCCAAAATAACGAAGTGGTGCTCAAGTTGGCTATAAGGCGCTTTCCTTGCCATTAATGCTTAATAACACTCCTGTGTCTCCGATGCGGTGGCCGGGACATAAACCTGCCAACATCCGTGGCATAATTTTTGGAATGACTTATGGAATATTTCTGAACTACTGCACGATGTTTCAAACGAATGGAAAACTCTGAACAAAGATTTTGTTTTGGCGAGTGATTGGTTAAATGTCTCATGACTGTTGCAGCTCGGCAGGTTTTCTCATGTGAGATGTTATGCGCACGCACTGAATTTGGCTTCTCAGCGAGCGCTAAAGTTGTTTTTCTTCTGCATTAGCCTATGTTTTAAATATTTTTTTGTGGCTCTAACCAAAGTAAACTTTTTTTTTTGCTTTTAAAGACATTTTTTGTTAAAATGTTCTAAAGAAACTGAAAAATTGTCACAGTTGTAAATTGAGAACTGTTTATTCTTAATGATTATTCTTTGCAATTGTATGGCTTACTATGTTTCATTAGAGCTTGTTAATCTTGAATATAACTTTGTTAATAAATTAATATGGCAATACTGTCAAACAGATATTCTAACTATAAACAAAAAACATATTAGCTGCAATTTTGGTTAAAATGTAAAGTTCATGTATTTGCACAGCAGGATATTTAGTTACCAAAAATGTATGTTAAGAATCGTTTTGGGAATCGGATCGTTACTCCCAGAATCGGAATCAGATCGAATATAATTTAGCTATTACACATCTTCTGAAAGAGGATCTCCAGATCAAAACATATTCTAAGAAGAAGCAGAAACGAGCGATATCATATGTGATCATATGCACATGTAAAATAACGAATATTAAACAGCATATAAATCAAAACTGCCTAATGTTACTGAATGAAATGTCGCCCCAGGACGAGCTACAGGACTGTGAAGCTTTGGGGTGTTGATGGACTCGATCTAACGTTACTCCATCTGTGTTTTGATCATCGCTCTGAATCCCATCTGGATGTAGTCTTTGACAAAAACATGATTTTCTCAGCTTTTTGCTCAAAATTGAGCTTTTTTATGAAACCCACATTGTTAAAAAAAGAATGCATGAAGTTGGAATAAAACATTCATTTTCTTTTGATACATTGCATATTAAAATATTCATACAGCAAAATATTCTGGGGGTAAATTTAGTGAAAAGCATCAAAAATGCTGGCAGTGGCTGGTAACTTAAAAAGAAACGCTGGCAGGGAAAGAGTTAAAAATATGTCTATTTACTCTTTTTATGATTATTTTTTATTCCAGTTAAGTTATTTTAGCCATTCCTAGGAAATTGGCTGAAATATCAGTAACAAAAATGTTGTTCCGATAGACTGTTTTCTGTTTTCCCTGTCAGTTTGCATGTAAACTTGGAACGCTGGCAAAACGTTTGGATGGTCGTTTCTATGTGATGGTACTACTAATTTTGGTAAGAACTGGAGAAGATTTGTAAGAAACATTTCGATCATATTGCTGAGTGATGGTTTCAAACAGAATTATGTTTCTTAGGCCAGACGTTACAAAGTGAAAATGAATGGTGACGCAAAAAGGTTCGGCACAGAGACCACCAAACAATAACAAACAATATGAAGGATTTGCTGTGTAAGAACCCAGATGTCACAGGTAAATGGTAGAGGTTCAAGAAAAAAAACAAGGTGGAACCATTGAGCAGCTCTTCTCTGATTATGAGCAGAAATTAGCGGCTGAAAAGAGAAGCACTGATTGAGAACACACATCCCCGGTGGCACTGAAACTGCAGGAACTGATGAGCTCCAATGATTAACAACAATGCCTTGTTTGGTGTGCTTCACTTCCTTTAGAAAAATTAAGATAAACACTTGTCATAATGGGTATAATTGAACAAAGAAAGAGTCAGGTGAGGTTCAGTCTAGTGAAGTTTAGCAATCACTGCAGGGGTGTTGTTTTCAGATATTCTTCCAGCATAGATGATAGAGGTAAGATGATAATCTCTAAAAGCATAATACAAACAGGACACAAGGCAAAAGGAGGTCCTGCTCAAAAGAGAGGGGCATAAGTTTAGGGATACAAGCTGTGCATCACGGATGCACCAATATGAACAATTTGTCTGATACCGATAACCGTCTCAGTGTCCCAGCATATGGAAAAATACATTCTTTATCGGCTTTAATACATCAGGAAAATGTTCTTAGTTATCGATGTTATCGGACTGATAACATTCAAAATGAACATATATTGGCCAATGTATTGTGCATCCCTATATATGTGCTAATTTTTATATGTGCTAAAAAAATCACCTGTTTTTAAACCTCAAAGCTTAAAAACACATGCAAACGATAAGCTTTTGTGACCGCGCATGATCACAGCAACGTCACACGAGCGCAACCGCGATAGAGACGACTAAAAATATCTACCGGTTAATCGTGTCTACCGGTACCCGCCCACCCCTAGTGTGGACGGCGTTGAGATGTTCGCTAACACTATACCGTTTCTCAGTTATTTCACATAAAGGGATAGTTCACCCAAAAATGAAAATTACGTCATAATAAACTTAATTTGTTCCAAACTTGTATGCATTTCGTTCTTCTGCTGAACACAAAAGGAGATATTTTGAAGAATGTCTGTAACTAAACAGTTGATGGACCCCATTGACTTCCACAGTATTTTTTTCCATCAACTGTTTGGTTACCCATATTCTTCAAATATCTTCTTCAGACAAATTCATACCGGTTTGGAAGAACTTAAGGATGAGTAAATGATGACAGATGATGTCCCTTTAACTACTTTTGACCCCTAAGTGAAAAACGAAAACAAACTTGGCCATATGTATATCAGGGCCAATCAGAGCTGTCAAAAATGTGCTTATGGAAAGTCAAAAGAGCCATCCTGGTGTGGACAAATCCCAGACCCACTAGGCAGAGCTCATGAGTAGGCTTCTCACATATCAAAAAGCAAGATATCAAACCGTTTTATTAAATAAGTGATTAAATCTGCAAAACAAAGCTAAGAAACGTCGCCTTTCTGACGTGTGGCTGTAACGCGATAACTCCCACTCACCGTTAAGCACAGCGCTTGTCATTGTGAATGTCACAGGACATCAAATTTATATTCAGCGCGCATGTCCACGTCATTATGCGCCATTGGCCTTTTAGATGTGAATAAAGGTGTCTTCAGGGAATTATGCGAGAGAGCAATATCCCAGTCACGAATTGTACCGACTGATTGGGAACACTTTAAACTTCAGTCAATAGAGTCGTCGTCTCTCAAATGCTTACAATGTCTGCACACACGCCGAAATGAAAAGTGCTTTTGGAGAGATTCCCACTGGCATCCAAAAACAATTGTTCAGCCCTTCTTTAAAAAAAAAAAAAAAACAGTCCTTGTCTTTAATATCCTCTCGTTTGGTCATTATTTTAGAGCGCTCCGCTGGACGTCCCCAGAGCGAACGCATCCAAGTGGCCAAAGCACAGGATAATGGGCTTGTTAGAACGGATCTCCCGTTAAAGAGATCAGCTGCGCCTTTTGAACATCTCCGCGATGGAGCCAAGTGTGTTTCAATCAAAGAGCCACGGATGTTCTGCTCAACTTTCAGCTAATTTTGGATCACTATGACACACCAAACCAGCTCATTCGCTGCTGCCAGGGCATTAAACATCCTGCAAAGTGCCAACTGTGGTGCATCTGAGATCCGTCCTATGGATGAGTGTTTAATGATGTTCATGCAGACGTTTGAGCGCATGAGCCAGCAGGAGTGAAGGGAGACAGATCACATCATTACAGCAGACAAGCTCAAGCCGAGCTGCCATAAAATGACCTGTCGCATCATTAAATGGCCCTCTATGCGCACTAGACTCCAACATTATGGAATCTGCACGAGAGAATTATACTGAAGATCATTTGAAAGGGTGATACAACATCAAAAGAATGAAAACACTCAACCCGTGCTGGATGGTCGGATTTAATTCATCTCCTCTAGGCCTGACTTCTGGCTATCGGTGTATTAGACAGAGTCTGAATAACACATACAACAACCAACCACACTTCACTATGACCTACAGATCTGGGTTTGGACTACCTAAAAAGGCCCATTAGGGAAAGTTAAATCTAAAATCTATGATAACACAATAATAAAGCAGTGTCTGTGTGAATTGTTCCACGTCTTTCATTGGTCTAAACCAAAATCGAAGGATATATATATTTATTTATATTTATGCGTTTGGCTTTTATTCAAAGCGACTTACATTGTATTCAAGGTACACATTCTACATTTAGTCAGTTCTTGCTTTGGAATCGAACCCATGACCTTGGCATTATTAGCTCCACGCTCTAGTGTTTGAGCTACAGGAAAGCTATATATATATTATTAATTATAATAATAACACTATGTTCAAAAGTTTGGGGATAGTACGTTTTTTTCATGTTTTTATATGCTCACCAAGGCTAGGAAGATTGGAATATTGTGAAATATTATTACCATTTTAAATAACTGTTTTCTGTTCAAAAGCATTTTAAAATGTCATTTATTTCAATGCCATCAAAGCTGAATTTCCATCATCATTACTCCAGATCCTTCAGAAAACATTCTAATATGTGACCCTGGACCACAAAACCAGTCATAAGGACAAATTTTGTAAATGTATACATCAATCTGAGTAAATAAGCCATTGATGTGAGGTTTGTTGGACAATATTTGGCCGATCTATTTGAAAATCTGGAATCTGAAGGTGCAAAAAAAATCTAAATATTGAGAAAATCTCCTTTAAAGTTGTTCAAATTAAGTCCTTAGCAATTCATATTACTACTAATAATACATTTTTGATATATTTACGGTAGGACATTTATTAAATATCTTCATGGAACATGATCTTAATATCCTAATGATCCTAATGGCATTTATAATTTTGACCCATGCAATGTATTGTTGGCTATTGCCACAGATATACCCGTGAGACACAGGACTGGTTTTGAGCTCCAGTGTCACAAATGCTGATTTGCTGCTCAAGAAACATTTATGATTATTATCAATGTTGAAAGCAGTTCTGCTGCTTCGTGTTTTTGTGGAAACCAGGATACAAGTTTTTCAGGTTTCTATGATGAATAAAAAACATTTATTTGAAATATAATCTTTTGTAACATTATAAATGTCTTAAAGGTCCCGTTCTTTGTGATCCCACTGTTCAAACTTTAGTTAGTGTGTAATGTTGCTGTTAGAGCATAAATAATACCTGTAAAATTATAAAGCTCAAAGTTCAATGCCAAGCGAGATATTTTATTTAACAGAAGTTCCCTTTCAAAGCCTACAGCGAACGGCCGGCTTGGGCTACATCCTGGTACTTCCTTCATAAATAACGTCAGTAGAACAGACTAACCTCCGCCCACAAGAATACGCGAAAAAAGGGGGCGTGGTCTTGTTGCTGTCCCACGTGGAGAAGAGGACGGTCGCGTGGAGAAAAGGAAGTGTTGCGTTTGAGTGTGTTTGTCGCCATGTCGTCGAGACGCTGTTATTTTCATCCCGGAGTCAAATCACCTTTGTTTGGCTTTCCCAGGGACGCTGTAGAGATCATTAAGCGCATACATCTCCCGTTAAGAGGCGTGACCTTTCCACGTGCGCTAAGCTGCTGTCGAATCACAACACAGGAACCGTGCAACGTGCGCTAAGCTGCTGTCGAATCACAACACAGGAACCGCTGGCACAATCAGAACTCGTTACGTATTTCTGAAGGAGGGACTTCATAGAACAAGGAACTCATCAGCCGTTTTTAGGACAGTGAAAACAGCGGTATACAGATGAGTACATTGTGTGAAAAATACTGTGTTTTTTTACACACGAAACATGAACACATGTTATATTGCACACTGTAAACACAATCAAAGCTTCAAAAACACACGAAGAACGGGACCTTTAACTGTCACTTTTGATCAATTTAATGCATCCTTGCTGAATATAAGTACCTTTTGAACAGCAGTATTCATATTTTAAACCAACAATTGTAAAATCAGTAATAACTATGTATGCAAAATTCGAACTAATTTAATCTAAACTGAAATCCAAAATACGAGATGAATTAACTATAATGACCCTAATAGTCGTACTGTAACCACAAACCTCTCCAGATGAAAGCATTAGTTAAAGGCACAGTATGTAATTTTCACCACTAGAGGTCACTAAGGTGTAGCTCGATGACGCCTTGATTTCGTGGAATCATGGGAGTTGTCGTCTTCACCTCTACAGCCGGTGGGAAAGAATCAGACGGGACTCAGGCAGAAATCATACTCATGAGTGAATGTATTACGGCTTCATGAGCGTTACTGTAGTGTGAAGCAGGAGCGGGACGAGGCGCTGGAGCGATTGCTAATGAGAGACGAGCGCGACACACGGCTCGAGAGCAGTGGAGCTTTTATTCTGTCAGACGAGCGCTTCCTCTTCTTCTGCTCATGTGTGTGTGTAACGCAGCGCTGCTTTATCATATCACACACATCTGAGTGTGTGAGAGTGATGTTATAATGCTACTCGGCGCTGCTATGAGACACTTGTTCACACTGCAGTGAGAGATCGATATTAGGCGGTAAAACACGGCACTCTGTGCGGTAAATCAACAACACCAGATTTAAACAATAAGACTAACTGTGTTGAGCTGGAGAACAATGATCAGTTTCTGTCCATCAATGATCCAAACAGTTGCTCTCCTGTCTAATAAAACACATCAGATATTAAAGCAGCTTTGGCGTTTCCATGGTTTCTACAAAATAACACCGGAGGGTGACGCGGGTATGATGTCATTGATAAGCGACGCACGGTCCGTGTCCTGGTTAAAATCACTTATTTCTCTGGATTTAAAACGATTGGAAACATTTGTGATAATATACACGAGTCAACAAAATATATAACATTGTTCTAGTGGATATTGGATATTTTAATCCAAATATCTTACATATTGTGCCTTTAAAGCTACAAAAACAACACAGGCACAAAAACAGTGCGTTTCATTGTAAGGGTCAGAGAGAAGATGGAAAATAGCAACAACAAAAAAGTCACAAAATTAACAGTGAAATAGTGAATGCAATTACAAGAAACTTGAAAATACTTCAGGATTTCAAGAAATAAACGGCTACACAAGTGTAATATCACACAAACATTTGCAATACACAAGTGTTATTTTGTTTCTCTAATGAGATCTTGCAGCAGAGCTTCTGACATTTTGGAACGCAGCAGCAAATCTGCAAGCACATAGCTATAAGCGTTTGATGCATTCGCATAGCGTGTGCTTCAGGCCATAGAATGGCTGGACTCACCGTGTGCCGTCCGCTTTCCAGCTGACTTTATAAGCGTTCTTCTCCAACAGACGAATGTTCCTGCGGTCCATCGATACGGGCTGAGCACCAGGAAACCCAGATCTGACAGGCAAGCACATAAAAAAAAGTGATTATGGGACACATTGCTGGGTGGTTTTAATTGATCTCCACTCATCAATGGAAGTAATAATGTCTGCTGCTTTATCAGGATAATGAACTCAGCTGTGACTCTTTCAATTAAAAGGCTACAAATATGTTTCCCATTACTTATTAGGCGCTTTAAAGGCACAAATGTCATGTGCTTTGGACTATTACAGTTGGAATTAAATGAAAATTCCCCCTATCTATTTTCTAAATGTCCGTTATTAATTTACGATTCATCCTTGCAGGTTTCATTTTTAAAACTTTAATTTAATAGTACCATTAAACCACCCTCTGGTCTTCTCGGAATTAGTCAGCTTAAACCCCGCCCCTTTCTTACAACCAACCGCAAGCTCACATTCAGATCTGCCTCCATCCAATCGTGCCTCCAAAACGTTTTCTTTTTCTTTTCAATAATTCGTTTCACTCGATACAGAATAAAAGCACTGACTTTCTTTAGTTTCATCGCAACTTTAAATCTTATGTCAAATTAATATAGCATGAAAAACGGGTTATTTTAACATTTACATTAATCACACTTGTAACCATGCATTCAAGGCTGATCAATTTGTTCCTGTGATGACTTAATTCGAGCTCTGTTACCAAAGTAATGGCATATAATCAAATATTTTCTCTTACTTACTATTACTCTTACTATTATCTTACTTTAGGCTAAAATATGCAACCCTTTTTTTCCTAATCTGGTGTATTTTTATTTATTTTATTCTTATTTTTTGTTACATTTTTTAACGTTATTTCGTTTATAGGCTTATTTAATGTTTATTTCTAGAAAATCTTTAAATGTGTTAACACGGTAGCAAAAATTCCCAACCTCAGTAAAGAACTGTATTGTTACAAATATAAGAATGTTTTTTTCTAAGAAATACTCCTAAAAAACAGGTTTGTCTTATATTCAGGGTCTAGACCAGGGGTCTCCAAACTCAGTCCTGGAGGGCCGCTGTCCTGCAGAGTTTAGCTCCAACCCAAATAAACACACCTGAACCAGCTAATCAGTGTCTTACAAAGCCCTAGTTAGACACTGATTAGCTGTTTCAGGTGTGCTTAATTGGGGTTGGAGCTAAACTCTGCAGGACAGCGGCCCTCCAGGACTGAGTTTGGAGACCCCTGGTCTAGACTTTTACATGTCAATAATACACCCGCAACAGTAGGTGGCGCCACATACGCATAAAACGAGTGTGCCAGAGTGTGACCGTCTTAAAAACGCTAACAGTCAAAGAAAAGCTTACCGTCTAAGACATGGGCGTCGGAAGCAAAAAAAATAGTGGGTGGGTCCTTTCTCAGAAAAAAAATTTACTGGAGTAGACGGCATTTACATTAAAGGATTAGTTCACTTTTAAATTTATTTTAGGATTAGTTCAACTTTTGCTGATAATTTACTCGCCCCCATCTCATCCAAGATGTCCATGTCTTTCTTTCTTCAGTTGAAAAGAAATGAAGGTTTTTGATGAAAACATTCCAGGATTTTTCTCCATATCATGGACTTCAATGGGCTCCAAACGGCTCAAGGTCCAAATGACAGTTTCAGTGCAGCTTCAAAGGGCTTTAAACGATACCAGACGATGAATAAGGGTCTTATCTAGCGAAACAATCAGTTTCTGCGAGAAACAGAGCAGTATTTATGCTATTATTTTACCTCTTATCAGACGAACGTGATCATCTCTGAGCTCAGCCATAACTTCCGCTAAGTGAGGTCAAAATACGAGCGTGGTCATAGATGTATCGATCGTAGATGCCTCATTAGCACCTGCACGGATCAGTAGAATGAGGCATCTACGATCGATACATCTATGACCACGCACGTATTTTGACCTCACTTAGCGGAAGTTATGGCTGAGCTCAGAGATGATCACGTTCGTCTGATAAGAGGTAAAATAATAGCATAAATACTGCTCGGTTTCTCACAGAAACTGATCGTTTGGCTAGATAAGACCCTTATTCATCGTCTGGTATCGTTTAAAGCCCTTTGAAGCTGCACTGAAACTGTCATTTGGACCTTGAACTGTTTGGAGCCCATTGAAGTCCATGATATGGAGAAAAATCCTGGAATGTTTTCATCAAAAACCTTAAATTCTTTTCGACTGCAGAAAGAAAGACATCTTGGATGACATGGGGGCGAGTAAATTATCAGCAAAAGTTTATTTAAAAATGAGTACAAATATACCACCTTGTTTGCTAAACGTCTGGTTGGACCAGACAGAATAACGGAAATCACTGTATCATTGAGAGCGGCAATAGTGTAGGGGTAAGACCCATAGCATCAAGTTTTAACGCAAATCGACCCGAGGTTAAAATCTGCCTTTTGTCGAACTCACTCCCTTTCCCATCACATACAAATCGGAAAGGCATTTCTTTTCAATAAAAATGAAGAAAATATTAGAAAACTGGACATAAAGCTTCTAACGTGTTTAATAATGAGTGTTTATTGGTTAGGAGTAGGTGAACAGACATGTTCTGAATTAGAGACGATAAAGTGAGTGGGTCCGATACCATTGGTCGTAAAAAGTGGGTGGGTCTTGTCCCGTCCACATACGATGGTTCCGACACCCATGGTCCCATGACTGTCACGTTTGCGTGCCTTCGCTGATGGGACCAAACTTGCCCCATTCATGATTTTAAAGCATAAAACGGTACCCAGATTTCACTTCTATATAATATTTAGCTTGACCTCCTGAGGTTGATGAGCGGCATATCCTGTCGGTTAAGCACTTTATTTCATTGAGCATTTTTTAATATAAAAATGGAAGTTTAGTTCTTATTTTGTACCATATTCATGCCCCACACACATTCCCATCTGAACACTTTCGATTACTTGACATATCAGTGACACTGGTAAGCGTCTGTGGGGGGTAAAACACACACACACACACTCACCTGTCCCACTCTGAGAACTCCTGACATTTGCGCTGGATGGTGCCGAGCTTGGGCTGTGACGTGATTTGAGTGACTCCTTTGACAGACACCCCCTCCAGAAACACAGCGCCCTGAGACACACAAACAAACAACCAACCGTCACGTCTGCACACTTCATCACAACAGTTCAATTGGACAGGAAGCTGATACCCAGAACACTAAAGGAAAGCAGCATCAGTGATAAACTGAACCGTATTAATATCCCAGATGAGCTGTGCTGTATTGAACCAGGGATATTCCTTTAAGACAATGAGCTGGGATGAGTTTTACGCACCACTTTTAGTCGTTCTTTCTTCTTCTTGCCCTGACTGGGCTGAGAGGAGCTGGGCTCGGACCCCTGAGCGATGGCGTTCCCGTCATCATCCACATCTTCATCCTCGTCATCATCAAAGCACCATTCGGGGAGAGCAGGGGCGGCTGGGGCGTCCTCTACATCCCCATAGCGCCGGAAGAGCTCCTTAAGATAGTCTCCTTTATAGATGCCTGGGGACCGAGCCTGAGCGAACGCCGCCACCGCCGCCTCGATACTGGCGTGAGAAAACACACAATCATTCACGGTGTGTATCACCACTCAGCATACATGACAGATGAAATGAACCGCTTTAAGCTACAGCACTTTGGGCCAGATTTACTAACAGCTAGCGCCAGTGCAAACCCTCTTTGGTGTTAAAAACTTCTGTGAGGATTGACTAAAGACACGCATTAGCGCTGAAAGGCGTGGACAGGGTTATTTCTGCGGCTGATCTTATTGCATATGCATTTGTAGGAGTTTCTCTTTCAGACGCAGTATTTATGGGAGGAGAGTATTTACATGAACCATGAGGTGATTTACTAAGGTTTACACTTGTAAAATTACTGATGTTTGCGCCTAGCCTGAGAAGCCAGACCCACATCAAGATGTTGGGTCTGGGAACACACCATTGGCAGGGCTCAATCTGAGGGGCGGGATTAACGGTTATCTTTCAAATTCCCTTTGCACGCAATAGGATAGCGCTATAGCTAGTTGATAGATTAAACTTTCGCCGTATCCAATCGGAAAAACTCCGAACACATCTTCCTTTCTTAAGAATGACTGCAGTGCCGTTCTTTGTTAGCAGGGAATTCACACGGAACCGCCGCAACTCTGCCGTCGTTATGTTAAGCCCGCCCACTGACTATAAACGATGTGATTGGCCTGACTAGAGTTTGGTTTTTCAAGCTCGCAAGCTAACGGAGATTTTTAATTAGATTTGCTACCGCTAGGTTGTGTCTAGATTTCTAGGCTAGTTTGCGTCATTATTTACCACCCAAAAAAAGCATGTCTTAAAGGAACACGCCGACTTTTTGGGCCTTTAGCTTTTTCACCGTATCCCCCAGAGTTGGATAAGTCCATACATACATCGTGTACTAATGCTGCGTTCACACCAAATGCGAATAGAGCGTTAAAATCGCGTCTACCACATCTAGTTGGACGCTTGAACATTTTGAATCCATTCGCGCGTCCGTATAAATCGAGCGTTTGAAGCGAAATAGATGTGCGTTCAAGGCGCTCCAGGACAAATATGTCATAAAACACCACTCTGCCTCTTTTCATTTTCATTAAAAATATATATTAAACATTAATAGCCACACAAATGTGGTCCAGGCAACTCCTACATTATCTTCACTGAATGTTTATTTAAATATCCTAAATAATAAAGTTATGAAACTTCTCTTTGCCCTCAGTCAAAACGATTTGGCAGACAACAAATGATGATTCATGAGAGCAAAGATCGGCCGTTAGATCCACACAAGACGAACCACTACAAGACATCAGAGCCAGCGGCTGAAGGACTGGCCGAGGAAAGGCTGCTCTCGCCGGGGTTAATGAGTGCTGAGCGCCCGGTGATCGCCTGGATCTCACAACTCCAAAAACGCAAATATTTTTTAAATAGGCGCTCTCTTTATAAATAAACCACAGATTTGAGCTTTAAACAACTACATTCTCACCTGAAAAAGCTTTAAAACTACATTTTGTGATACAATAGTAGTATTTTTAAATTACGCGTCTATCGCGCCGCAGGACCTCCAGACACGCGTCAACGTGCCTTTCCATTGACTTAACATTGAAATCACTCGCTCCTAACGCTCTATTCGCGTTTGGTGTGAACGCAGCATAAGACCGATGGAAAATGAAAAGTTGTGATTTTCTAGGCCGATATGGCTAGGAACTATACCTGCGTAATAATCAAGGTACCATGAGTGCAGCGGCGCAATGATATTACACAGTGCCTGAAAATAGGCTAACTTCCGTCAACATAACCAATGTGACAACCAGCTTACACGGAGTGCACGCTGGGGACTATTATCAGGCGCTGATACACAATGTAACTATACACATCACAACATGTAAATGGTAAAATGTTGGCGTTATTTTGTCACTTATTGAGCAGTAGGCTAGCTGGAGCCGTTTACCTCCAGTCTTTGTGCTAAGCTAGGCTAGCGGTGGGTGCGTCAGACAGAAGCTGCGTTCGAAATTGAATACTTCTCTACTATATAGTACAGGTGCTGGTCATATAACAACTAAGGAACTAAGGAACTGACAACTAAGGAAAATCCCAAATTCAGTATCTCAGAAAATTAGAATACTGCTTAAGACCAATACAAAGAAAGGATTTTTAGAAATCTTGGCCAACTGAAAAGTATGAACATGAAAAGTATGAGCATGTCCAGCACTCAATACTTAGTTGGGGCTCCTTTGCCTGAATTACTGCAGCAATGCGGCGTGGCATGGAGTCCATCAGTCTGTGGCACTGCTCAGGTGTTATGAGAGCCCAGGTCTGATAGTGGCCTTCAGCTCTTCTGCATTGTTGGGTCTGGCATATCGCATCTTCCTCTTCACAATACCCCATAGATTTTCTATGGGGTTAAGGTCAGGCGAGTTTGCTGGCCAATTAAGAACAGGGACACCATGGTCCTTAAACCAGGTAATGGTTGCTTAGGCACTGTGTGCAGGTGCCAAGTCCTGTTGGAAAATGAAATCTGCATCTCCATAAAAGTTGGTCAGCAGTAGGAAGCATGAAGTTCTCTAAAACTTCCTGGTATACGGCTGCGTTGACCTTGGACCAACATCAGCAGATGACATGGCACCCCAAACCATCCCTGACTGCGGAAACTTTACACTGGACCTCAAGCAACGTGTATTGTGTGCCTCTCCTCTCTTCCTCCAGACTCTGGGGCCCTGATTTCCAAAGGAAATGCAAAATGTACTTTCATCAGAGAACATAACTCAGCAGCAGTCCAGTTCTTTTTGTCTTTAGCCCAGGCGAGACGCTTCTGACGCTGTCTGTTGTTCAAGAGTGGCTTGACACAAGTAATGCGACAGCTGAAACCCATGTCTTGCACACGTCTGTGCGTAGTGGCTCTTGAAACACTGACTCCAGCTCCAGTCCACTCTTTGTGAATCTCCCCCACATTTTTGAATGGGTTTTGTTTCACAATCCTCTCCAGGGTGTGGTTATCCCTATTGCTTGTACACTTTTTTCTACCACATCTTTTCCTTCCCTTCACCTCTCTATTAATGTGCTTGGACACAGAGCTCTGTGAACAGCCAGCCTCTTTTTTTTTTGCAATGACCTTTTGTGTCTTGCCCTCCTTGTGCAAGGTGTCAATGGTTGTCTTTTTGGCAACTGTCAAGTCAGCAGTCTTCCTCATGATTGTGTAGCCTACAGAACTAGACTGAGAGGCCATTTGAAGGCCTTTGCAGGTGTTTTGAGTTAATTAGCTGATTAAAGTGTGGCACCAGGTGTCTTCAATATTCAACCTTTTCACAATATTCTAATGTTCTGAGATACTGAATTTGGGATTTTCCTTAGTTGTCAGTTATAATCATCAAAAAAAATAAATAAATAAACATTTGAAATATTCTAATTATATGACCAGCGCCTGAATATTAAAAATAGTACGCCAACAGAATAGTGTGTCCAAATTCATAGTATTCGAAAAACAGTAGGCAAAAAGTACCCGGATGACCTACTACTTCCGGCGAGATTCTGAAGTGCACATACGATGGACAATTTACTATCCCATGAGGCCATGGGAGACGGTTTATGAATGGAGGTGATGGGACGCAACTGATGCTGGTAGGTCACATGATCATGATCACAATATGGCGAATGTAGTACGTGCAGGTTACATTCATACTACATTCTATATAGATCTTACTTTTTTAACGGTCGCAAAGTTAATTCAAATTCAAATGTAGTACCTACTCACATAGTATGCGAGTTACGGCACGCACGGAGATGAGAATGGGGTGTATGGACTTATCTAACTCTGGAGGGATATGGTGAATAAGCTAAAGTCCCAAAAAGTCGGCGTGTTCCTTTAAACCAGACTTTAATTTGCACTGCTCTTGGTAGATTGTGTTGGTCATTATGGAAATGATCCGGCTGAGTCTGTGTTCTTTCATTTGTTTGTCAGTAGATCAAGCGCTGAACTTTCCACTCCTATCATCGCTTTTATGGGATTGCGCTCTAACACTAATTTGCCCTGTTTCAGGCCCAAAGTCTTCACTTACTGGGGAAAAACATCCACACGGCATTCAAATAAAAACAAAAGAACCGTGAAAGATTTACAATAAAATTCTAACAATTAAAAACTTTCCTCCAGACAACACTAGCACGCTTGACTGAACATAATGAAGTATCGATTAGCCAAAGCAGGTGTTGGAGAGGTTTTAAAAACCCAAGAGAAAATATAAGTGCTCTTGTAAGGTGTTACAGATCAACAGCTTTTGCTTCAGAACTAAATATGGATCCAGTGGCACATTAGTAAAAAAACCTTAAAAGGAACACGCCACTATTTTTGAAAATAGGCTCATTTCCCAGCTCCCCTTGAGTTAAACTGTTGAGTTTTACCATTTTCGAATCCATTCAGTCGATCTCCGGGTCTGGCGGTAGCACTTTTAGCGTCATGTTGTCGTGTTGGTTATGTTGACGGAAGTTAGCCTAACCCGGAGATTGGCTGAATGGATTTGAAAACAGTAAAACTCACCTGTTTAACTCTAGGGGAGCTGGAAAATGAGCCTATTTTCAAAAATAGTGGAGTGTTACTTTTAACCTCAAACATTTAAATAATATTTCAATGCATTAGTGCATATTAGTTGCTTAATGTCTCTCAAATCTTGGTTTCATGCTCTCAACAGTCCATAACTGACAAAACACGCTGTGGCAAGTCAAGCTGTGTTTAATGCATCATTGCACGGTTTTGTTCATGTTGCCTGAAGATGAGGGCCTATCCACACTGGCATTTTCTCCTCGTTTTTACTTTGCACGATTTTGCAAATTTTCTGTGCAGCCCACAACCTTATCAGAACATGCACTGAGAGATGCATTGTGGTCAGTATGAGGGCTTGTTTTTGATCAAAACCAATCAAAGCCATGTTATTTCTCTCACACCTTTCAGAGATGCATTAAAGGCTCCAGCGAGGGAGACACCGGGAACGGCAAACACAATGAATACAATGGTTCTTTGATGAATGGAAAGTTCAAAAGAATAGACATTTCTCTGTCACTTTTGATCAATATAATGCATTTTTGCTAAAGAAAAGTATGCATTTCTTCATTTCAAAATCTATATGGAGTCAAAAAAATACTAAAACAAGGCCAATTGAATGAAAGATTATTACATTTCCCAGATGGCACAGGCCTTTAATCACCATTTTATTGAGTCAGTGGATAAAATAGCTTAACGTTTCACAGTACAACCTTATTCACATGCCATCAATGCTAGTGAGACAGCGCTGGTATTACGACCAAGACTAAGTTAGAGGTTGAAAGAGTAGTCATGTCTCTTAAGTCTTCAATGGCTAAGGGTATTTATGGTATGAACACACTTTTACTGAAAGAAATGAATTATTCAATAGTTAGCCCTCTAACACATTATTAATATTTCATTAGGTCAAGGGAGATTCCTTAATTGTTGGAAGCCAGCGGTTGTGGCTCCTATATATTTAAGGGAGGCGACCCTCTCTTAACTTGTAATTATAGGCCCATTAGTATAAAAGGTTTTTGAAAAACTTGTGGCCAAACAAATTATGGATCATCTTAATGATAGTCATTTCCAATTACATCCTATGCATTTTGGTTTTAGGGTAAATCACTCAACAGATACTGCTACATGTGACTTTGTATAAAAGGTAAAGACATTCATAGATAAAGGAGGAGAAGCATTCCTTGATTTGCAGAAAGCATTAATACTGTGTGTGAAAATGACGTTGTACACACACCTTGGATAATTAATCATTAATGTATGCTAAAGAGAATTGGGCCCAGAATAGACCCTTGTGGAACACCCATTGATAGACATAAATAATTATGTTTTTACATAATTACAAATTATGTCTACCAACTGTTGTTCCACAAGGATTCATAGTAGGTCCAATTCTCTTTAGCATACATTAATGATTTACCCAAGGTGTGTGTACAATGTAATATCGTAATGTATCCTGATGATACAGTCATTTTCACACATGGTAAAAATGCAGAAGAGGTTGCAAGAAAGTTGACAGATGTTATAACAAGAGTTACATTCTGGCTGAATCAGTGTTATCTGAAATTAAAAGCGTCAAAAACAGTTTGTATGTTCTTTTCTAAAGGACATAGTGTTGATATATGGAGAGAGAGATTATAAGTTGTTTCAGAATGTAAATACTAGGGGTGTGAAGAGATCTCGTGCCATGAGATCTAGCGAGACTAAACTGTGACAAGATTTCTCGTCGAGGTGAAAAGCTTTCTCGTGTCATATTGTCATGACCTGGTCATGACGGAGTGTGTGAGGGTGAAATTAGGCTAGAATATGCCAACGCTACGTTTACATTACGCCTCCACTCTAGTTTTGCTTTTTATAGAAATAAAAACAATTTAATTCAGGTGTTTAACAGTCGCTTCAATTTCATCAGCTCATCCAACACGAGCTGTTCGAGTCGTACATAGTGCGCAGCACTGATCACTGATCACGTGACGAGAAGACATTGAGCGTGTGTTACGAGTGTGTGTTACGTGTTAGTGAAGCGATTGCATTGAGCATGTGTGTGTTACATGTTAGTGGACTGGATCGTGGCGGAGGATTCATTGCACAGCAGAAGCGTCAGACTTATATTTTAAAATTTGCATTCAGCACCACCGCTCCGCTCCCTATTCGCAGAGTACGCACAATCACAAAATTGAAAGTGAAAGTAAACGGGAGCGCACATTCAAACGCGATTTCAATACGTTACCGCTGTTTGAAAGCGGCTCCCTGAGGCACGCGAATATCTCCCAATATAAAAGCCATCTCGTTGTAACCATATCTTAGCTCTGGCTCATGCTTGAAGAAAAACTTTGTCTATTTGCACTTTGAATATTGAGTACTTTGGTTATGGTATTATGGTTATTGTTTGCACTTAATATCTATGATCAATTTGTGGGAAGGAGTTCAGTTAGGAGGTCAAAAGAAGCTCATGTGCAGTTCTAAGGTCTGAAGAGACAGTCGTACAGGACAGAAGCCAGTCAGTTGAGTATTTGGCATAACCTTTACAGTGCTTGTTGTCTTTTATTGCATATGATAATTCATACTCAGAAAGTAGAACTGAAATGACATTCATTACAAGATGATGAGTTAAAACATTTCAAATGCACCTGCAAACTATTTTTCCAGTCATGCATTTCATCATTGAGGATTTCTTAAAAATCTTGTTCTCGTGAACCCAATCTCGTCTCGTGAGATAAGCGTCTAGTCACACCCCTAGTAAATACCTACACTAAAAATTCTTGGGTTATTTATTTTAGCCAAAACCTGGGTTGAGCATTTTGGGTAATTTTTCTGGGTTATTTTTTCAGTGTTTGGGTAGTTTTTGTGTTTCCCAGCTCCTGGGTCAGACGTAACAACCCAGTGTTTGAGTTATTTATCGAGGGCTTATTGCGACCTCTTCAGGAGAGAGCAGTTCTCAGCTCCATCAAATCGGTGCGTGTATTCAGTAAAATACAGGTTTGTGCACATTTTATTGCATCTATAAATTCGTTACTGTTCTGTATATTGCTTTTTATGCAAAGCAACATAAAGGAAAATTAATCAACTAATTATGCTGGGTTAAATCAACTGGGTTGTTTTTAACCCAGTATTTTTTAGAACTGTAGGGGTACATCTGGACTCCTGTCTGGGTTTCAAAACCCACATAAAAAAGGTTTGGTAAATGGTCAACTTTATTTGTTAAATTTTAGGTTTATTAGAAATTCTTTACCAAATGAGGCTGCAAAGATATATTTTCACTCTAAGATTCCTTCTCATATCAATTATTGTTTGACAAGCTGGTCTAATACACATTCCATTGCTCCAAAACCATTGGAATTATTATACAAACAAACACTTATAATTTTAGATAAAAAAAAACTTTATTTTTCACCAGTTATATTTTAAATAAGTATAATTTGCTTAGCTGGGAAAACCTCATTAAGTGTAAACATGTCTTAGTTCATAAGATTATGCGTTAAGACATGCGTCACATGACGAGTTGTCTACATGTTGTAAACACTGATCTGCTGTCTGTTACACTATACTTGGACAACTAGTAAAAATAGTCCTCAAAATAGTCTTTGTATAGATGTATAGATCAGTAAAACAGTACGTAATCACATAGATTCAAATGCCAAGACTGAGGATTAAGCATTATGGTAAATAAAATATAATGTCAAGTGTTTCTGAGTTCCTCTGAGTGGATTTTTCCACTCATATTTGCTCTTTGCAAACCTGCAAGCAAAGGCAGTGAGTGACCTAGTTAGTCCCTATCTTGGATATTTCATCATTTTTTAAGCGTACAATGACTGCGACAGACTACATTGGTGAATATTTAAAAATAGTTTGTGTATAGAATGATCTAAATCCGACTTAAGGCCCATCCACACCAGGGACAATGACTATAAATATAGCTGCAAGCAGTAAAATCACAAATACGATTACTGTTATACAATTAATTTGCTTATCACTTTTGACCAGTAGGTGGCACTGTTATGAAATGATCATTGTGTGGGGTCAGTGTGAGGTGACAATGACACAGAAAAAGTTTGGTGTCAATATTTAAAGGCTCAGAATCAGCTTTGCATCATGCCAAAAAATTTGTTGATGCGTTACTCGAGAACGGTTTGATCTATCAAAAAGCTTTTGCTAACTTTTTCCGGCATGGTGTGAAGATGATCTGAGCCAATTTTGGTGAAAATTAGACCAACAGTCTAAGTGGCGTTCACACCGGACGCAATTCGCGCTGATCGCGCGAAGGTGGATGCTTGAACATTTTGAGTTTACTCGCTTCATTCGCGCGTGACATTCACTGCACAACAGACGCGGCATGGTCTGAAGATGATCTGATGTCATAGGGCAGGTGGTCAAACTGTCTTGAGCCAAGGAATCAGAGGGAAAAATGTTTTTGTTTCTAGTCCTTATGGTTCAAAAGTTATTAGCACAAATGTAAATTAAACTTTGGACAGTTGGTGGCGCTAGAGGGATTGAGTTAGAGACTCTAAATTTGCTGTGTTGAATATTTGGACTGTCCTCTATCAGTGTGCCAAATTTCACAACTTTTTACCATGTGGTTCTATGGGCTGCCATAGACTCACATGGCGGAAGAAGATACAACGGTACAGCGATAATCGTGGGTTGGTGTGGACACTAATATAGTTATCGTTCATGCTGTGAAGAAAATGCCTTGGTTTTGTATTATGATAATAAATCTACACACAAAAAATTGCATCAATTAGTTTTTATTTGATCATCCCTGCTGAATAACATTTTTAATTAGTATGCATGTCTTTAATATTTAAATTAAAACAATGGCATGTAGCCTTCAAGTACTTTAACACAGTGCTATTTGACTGACAGACTGCTTCCTAACATGACTTAGTTCATGAATATTAATTAGGTTGATTGGTTAGCAAGCCTCCCAAAGCATCCAGTCCAGTCACAGGAAATTAATATTCATGGGCCAAGCCTTCTTTGCAAATCCTGCCTGTCAGCTAATCAAGCAGACCAGAGCAAACACTGTCTAACCTAATTAATATTCATGAGGCAAGCCTTCGCCATGGCAGCTATTATGAACTTCCTCATACGGCTTTGTTTCTAAATGAAGAATAAATAAAAAATCCAATAAGGTGAAAATGTTGTTAGAGTCGTCGTGTTTGTATTTGCTAACACTGCTTAGTATTCAGCCTCGCCGCCCTCTCAGGACTTTACCCATGACCCTCCGACTGTACAGTCATGAACACTGACCGAATGTGATATAAGTAAAGCCTTCAACGCATGTTTTTTTAATGCGCTCTCATTGAAATTTCAGCAGATGGCTCCAAGGCAGAGTGGCAGACCTACTACTGTTCCAAGCCTTTCCATTTATAGATAACAACTTCGACTCAGAAATTACTTTTAACTTCCTCCAAAGTGAAAGACGTCAGCAGGTGTTTTTCTGATCTCTTCAGCTTTTTCTTCTGAAGAACAACACACAATTTATATGCTAGAAGAGTGACTCCGATCGTATGGGTGAAAACAAGAGGGAATGATATCAAACTGACTCCAATCAAAGACTTTATATATAGGAAGATGCCCAATATGCTGAGTAAGCCCGCCTTCTAACTGAAAGAGCCAATCGTTGATTAGTAAAGTCATCACGTGACTGCAGCTGCCGTTAGACACTCCGGTTGCTATAGAAACAGTCAGTGTTTAGGATTACATATGCGCATCAGCTTTGCCTAGGCCGAAAAATGCAGTTTATCATCATGATTTGAGTGTTTAGAAACAAAATTTATAAGACAGTTGTTGTCAGATTTCATTGGTGATTTCAAATATGAAATTTAATCGTAAGTTTGGCGAGCAGTTTTGGAGAATTTGATGTTTCCCCATTTAAAGAGATAGGAGCTGCACTGGCATGCCCGAGGGGCGTTTCAAAGATGGCCGCCGAGTGAAATGACTCATCTTAAAGGGACTTTGCTCTAATCACGTCTCTCACATAGTTGACAAATACGACCCTGGACCACAAAACCAGTCATAAAGGTCAATATTTTGAAATGGAGATTTATACATCACATGAGCACTGAATAACTGAGCTTTCCATTGATGTGAGGTTTGTTGGACAATATTGGCCGAACTATTTGAAAGGTGTAAAAAAATCTAAATATTGAGAAAATCTCCTTTAAAGTTGTCCAAATGAAGTCCTTAGCAATGCATATTACTACTAATAATACATTTATGATATATTTACTGTAGGACATTTATTAAATATCTTCATGGAACATGATCTTAATATCCTAATGATTTTTGGCTTAAAAGAAAATTGGATAATTTTGACCCATACAATGTATTGTTGGCTATTGGCACAAATATACCCGTGAGACGCAGGACTGGTTTTGTGGTCCAGAATAACAAATAACAGAGCACTTTTGTTTTGAAAAATGAAGCATGAAGAGTTTACGTTCAAATTGAAATGAATGCCTTCAAGTCCACCTGGGAAGTTTCTACTTTCGACTTTGAAAATGCCGTGATGTGTGATCAAGTGATTTTAGTCGGGATGTAATAGACACACTGGGCAATGTCATATTTATTTATTTATTTTTAATTTTTATGGAAAGACAGGAAGCGTTTGAGTGCTAGAACAACAAAATGACTCATTTAATAATTCTAATAAATATCCGAAGAACCTTTTTCCACTATGAAGAACTCTTTGTACATTGGAAAAGTTACATGAATGCTAAAGGCTCTTCTTAAAGAATAACAGATGCCAATAAAGAACCTTTAATTCATCTGCTGTATGATAGAAAAACCACATGACACCAAATGAAACACAGCCTACTCTGTGCCTTTGTCACAGACAGGTGCTTTCAGTGCAGACAGCTTCATTGATCGGATTCATTGGGATTTATTTTTTTCACATTGCAATGCGACAACCAGTGTAGACGTGGAGGTTGCTTACGGTTGACTGGCAATGTCAACACTTGTCGCATTAATATGTACTTCAGCTGATGATGGCAACAACAGCTTCCATTGTTGCGCATCCGAATCAAATTCAGAGTCAGAACAACGCGTTTTATAATATTAGCTTTATTGTTTTGGCAGATTTTGTTGCATAATGTGTATGCAATATAATCTGTTATCGCACTGAGGCATGATCATGTGTTAGGAATCATTTTTAGCTTTTGATTTGTCAATTAAGTTCCAAACAAAAAGAGAAAATATTCAAATGAGACGAAGCCTCTGATATTTTAAAAGTGTTTCAGTCACTGGATTTTCAACAAACCAGGAATTACTATGTGATTATGGTATATAATATTTAGAACGATTTAATGTTGAATTTCAAGCACAAATAACCATATTTAATGTATACACTACATACTTTTTAATGTATTTGAAAAAAAAGTCTCTTACACTCACCACATTAATTACATTATTTTAATATGTAATATATTCCTTTGATCAAAGCTGAATTTTCAGCATCATTACTTTCATGTCATCAATGTCACATGATCCTTTAGAAATCATTCTAATATGATGATGTGCATTTATGATTATTATCAATGTTGAAACAAGTTCATATTTTTGGGGAAACCGTGACTTTTATGCAGCAAGCACACATTAAAGGGCACTTTAACACACACTCACCATTAACTAAATATCTTCTTTTGTGTTCAACGGTAGAAAGAAACTCATACAGGTTTGAAATAACTTGAGGGCGAGTAAGTAATGCCAACATTTTCATTTTTTCATCTCTTTAATGTGTGCTTGCTTTATAAAAGCAACTCTTCCTGACCCTTGTTTTGTCTGATCGCTTCCATTCCTCTCCTCATTTGCAAGTCGCTTTGCACTAAATTATTAAATGTACATCTAGCACCAGACAAATATGGGCACTTTTTAGGCAGTGGCAGGTCATTTTGCTAATCTTCCCTTCAATTTTGTTGCTTAGACACAAGTATTATATTTCATGTGATTCGTGTGTTTGCAGTATTAAATGTGATGATAAAAAAAGAATGGCAAACAATGTTCATCATGAAGTCTGATGCACAAACAAATGACCCTAATGAACCTGTTCTTTTGATGCTTTGAATTAGTCTGTCGAATAATAGTTTTTTTGTAATTAGTGATATTTCAGGCGATTAATGTGTGCGCAAAAAGAGCCATTTTTGTTTTGTTTGGTTTGCCATTTTCTGCCCAAAAGAAAAAAAGTTCATTCAGACATGTGTGCAATGGGTGAGTGCTCGTGTTTTCTAACCTCCAGTCCATTTTCTCCACCAGGTAGGCACATATTAAAAAGCCTGTGCGGTTGAAGCCATGCGTGCAGTGAACGCCTGCGGGAGAAAGAAACACAACAGAGACTTAAACACAACTGAATCACACAGACCACCCGCCTGCCAAACCAATCATTTCTGGACACAGGAACAATTTTCATCCTTCACTGCAATCGATATCATCATTTTGGGCTATTTATGCAGTCTGCACACATGGGCGGAACTGGACACTGGTCTCTGGAATGATGCGGTGGTAATTGACGACAGAACAAAACCCTTCATCTGAAAGGACTGCTCTCCTCTCCTCACCGATACACTTATTAAATATGCAGCGCTGAGTGCTGAACTCCGCTCAAGCCAGCCGCAGCGTGAAAATAGCTGTGTGAACTTATTAAGATAATTACAGTCATCAGCAGGATGTGCAGAGAGACGTGCTTTCCGAGCGCTTCTTTCATAGAGTTGGCCTTTTGTTTTGAGTTTGCCATTTTTGCGACAGGGTAATAATCAGACATAGTAATGAAAAACAGTGCGATACAAAGGCCAAAGCCATCCATCTAATGCACATGGTGGTACGCAATATACTGGGACTGATGACAACAGCGATACTTAAAAAGTTAAAAAATATTCATATTGTGTTAATACTAAACATAGTATAATACTGTAAATAATCCAGCGCCAGATGACAGTCCAACACAGTCGGTGGCGGTAAGGCATCTTAAAGGCCCTTTTATACTTACAGCAAAGTTTTTTCATCCTTCACTTTGGGGTAAAAAGACGTTTTAAATACCTTTCCAGAGATATACTGTTAGCAAACATCCCAACGCCGATGAATATGCAATTACGTGCATTCTCTTTACTCTCAACAACAGAATAAACAACAAATATGACAGCGGTGAGAAAACAGCAGTTAAGAAAGCAGACTGCAACCAAATGGTGGCATTTTGCGACCTTGGCCCCACTTTATATTAGGTGGCCTTAACTACTATGTACTTACATCAAAAAATAAGAACAATGTACTAAATGTGTTTATATTGTATTGCAAAACACCTTTGCTGATATTGAGGTGGGATACGGGTAGGGTTAGGGACAGGTGTGGTGGTGTGGTTCAGTTTAAGGGTAGGGTTAGGGACAGGTGTGGTGGTGTGGGTCAGTTTAAGGGTAGGGTTAGGGACAGGTGTGGTGGTGTGGGTCAGTTTAAGGGTAGGGTTAGGGACAGGTGTGGTGGTGTGGGTAAGTTTAAGGGTAGGGTTAGGGACAGGTGTGGTGGTGTGGGTCAGTTTAAGGGTAGGGTTAGGGACAGGTGTGGTGGTGTGGGTAAGTTTAAGGGTAGGGTTAGGGACAGGTGTGGTGGTGTGGGTCAGTTTAAGGGTAGGGTTAGGGACAGGTGTGGTGGTGTGGGTCAGTTTAAGGGTAGGGTTAGGGACAGGTGTGGTGGTGTGGGTAAGTTTAAGGGTAGGGTTAGGGACAGGTGTGGTGGTGTGGGTAAGTTTAAGGGTAGGGTTAGGGACAGGTGTGGTGGTGTGGGTCAGTTTAAGGGTAGGGTTAGGGGCAGGTGTGGTGGTGTGGGTAAGTTTAAGGGTAGGGTTAGGGACAGGTGTGGTGGTGTGGGTCAGTTTAAGGGTAGGGTTAGGGGCAGGTGTGGTGGTGTGGGTCAGTTTAAGGGTAGGGTTAGGGACAGGTGTGGTGGTGTGGGTCAGTTTAAGGGTAGGGTTAGGGACAGGTGTGGTGGTGTGGGTCAGTTTAAGGGTAGGGTTAGGGACAGGTGTGGTGGTGTGGGTCAGTTTAAGGGTAGGGTTAGGGACAGGTGTGGTGGTGTGGGTCAGTTTAAGGGTAGGGTTAGGGACAGGTGTGGTGGTGTGGGTAAGTTTAAGGGTAGGGTTAGGGGCAGGTGTGGTGGTGTGGGTCAGTTTAAGGGTAGGGTTAGGGACAGGTGTGGTGGTGTGGGTCAGTTTAAGGGTAGGGTTAGGGACAGGTGTGGTGGTGTGGGTCAGTTTAAGGGTAGGGTTAGGGACAGGTGTGGTGGTGTGGGTCAGTTTAAGGGTAGGGTTAGGGGCAGGTGTGGTGGTGTGGGTAAGTTTAAGGGTAGGGTTAGGGACAGGTGTTGTGGTGTGGGTAAGTTTAAGGGTAGGGTTAGGGACAGGTGTGGTGGTGTGGGTAAGTTTAAGGGTAGGGTTAGGGACAGGTGTGGTGGTGTGGGTAAGTTTAAGGGTAGGGTTAGGGACAGGTGTGGTGGTGTGGGTAAGTTTAAGGGTAGGGTTAGGCACAGGTGTGGTGGTGTGGGTAAGTTTAAGGGTAGGGTTAGGGACAGGTGTTGTGGTGTGGGTAAGTTTAAGGGTAGGGTTAGGGACAGGTGTGGTGGTATGGGTAAGTTTAAGGGTAGGGTTAGGGACAGGTGTGGTGGTGTGTGTAAGTTTAAGGGTAGGGTTAGGTGTAAGGGAAGGGTCAACAGTGCAATCACAAATGTAACTACAGAAATTAATTACAGATGTAATTACATGCAGGTATATTTAAAAATGTAAGTACAATGTAAAGACATGTATGTACACAATAAGTGCATTGTATCAAATGATTAATTAA
Source organism: Romanogobio albipinnatus (assembly GCA_023566225.1). Taxonomy (NCBI): domain Eukaryota; kingdom Metazoa; phylum Chordata; class Actinopteri; order Cypriniformes; family Gobionidae; genus Romanogobio; species Romanogobio albipinnatus. Next base: position 4,039,951 of record CM042256.1, on the reverse strand, counting down.
AATGTTAGTACATAGTAGTTAAGGCCACCTAATATAAAGTGGGTCCGACTGGTGCGATTCAATTTTGTCAGAGGTCACACTGGTGTGACCACCACGCTGCCCAACTGATGACAGCTGCCATTTCTGTTACATATGCAAAACATCAAATGGCAAACGAAACGAAAGCAGAACGGAACCGTGCTACTCATTTGAGCGGACCCTTGCACAGCTCAGACCAATAATAGACAGCGCAGTGCGATCTCGAGACACCGATACACAGCGCTGAGAGATCCAGTGAGAAAGAGTTTGAATTCACCTCAGAATTAATAACATCAATACTGCCAGATCTAGAGGAAGCGTTCGGCACAGAATTCTGTTATAAACCACAGATATCAAATCAAACAGAGCTGACGTGGAGACCAGGAGAAACCATTGAGCCATGAATGAAGATCAGGGGTCTCAGTCCACAAATCACTAGCATTCACCAAGGATTTAATGTGGTAACACCACAATGTGTTTTTGTTATGATTTTTTACATTATTCAAACTTTTGAGAGTGAAATTCAAGCACCTTTAAGAGCTTCACACTTTTTCCAGCACTTCACAGCTCTAAATATTATCCAATTGTACTGTTATTTGTTTTGAATGTGATTTGTAAAACTGAAATTTTAAAAGTGTAGAAAAACTAACACTTTGTGGCAAACAAGCAATTTTATTTAAAGAATTATATAACCAGTAGTTGGCGGCAGAGGAGCACTTATTAACCTTTTAGCCATTTCCACTCCCCTTTCCTAAATATATGGAAAAAAGTAGGAAGTCACAGTCTCATGAAAAACAAAAACTTTTAGTCGAATTGTGTCACAAAAACAGAAAACAAGCAAAGAGCGCTCCTTTTATTAGAAGCTAGAATATTTCAATTTTCCCTATACAAATCAGGTTTTTGCACATTACTGTTGTTAAAGGAACACCATTATAAAAACTGGGGCTTTATCTTATTCACCGTATCCCCCAGAGTTAGATAAGTCCATACATCCCATTCTCATCTCTGTGCGTGCCATAACTCTGTCTGACGCACCCACCGCTAGCCTAGCTTAGCACAAAGTCTGGAGGTAAATGGCTCCAGCTAGCCTACTGCTCAATAAGTGACTAAATAACACCAACATTTTCTTATTTACATGTTGTGATGTGTATAGTTACATCGTGTACTAAGACCGACGGAAAATGAAAAGTTGTGATTTTCTAGGAACTATTCTCTCATTCCTGCGTAATAGTCAATGAACTTTGAGCCGTACCATGAGTGCAGCGGCGCAATGATATTACACAACGCCTGAAAATAGTCCCCAGCCGTTCTCTCTGTGTAAGCAGGTTGTCACGTTGGTTATGTTGATGGAAGTTAGCCTATTTTCAGGCGCTGCGTAATATCATTGCGCCACTGCACTCATGGTACGGCTCAAAGTTCCTTGATTATTACGCAGGAATGAGAGTATAGTTCCTAGCCATATCGGCCTAGAAAATCACAACTTTTAATTTTCTGTCTGTCTTAATACACGATGTAACTATTGAGCAGTAGGCTAGCTGGAGCCATTTACCTCCAGTCTTTGTGCTAAGCTAGGCTAGCAGTGGGTGCGTCAGACAGAGTTATGGCACGCACAGAGATGAGAATGGGATGTATGGACTTATCTAACTCTGGGGGATACGGTGAATAAGATAAAGCCCCAAAAAGTCGGCGTGTTCCTTTAATAAAAGTTTATTTTATCTGCATATCAATTCAAACTCAGTGCTTTACTGTCAAATTTACAATAAACAAACATGTAATACTATTAGTAACTGCACTTTACTCCAGTCGAGTCAGGTTTATTATATAGTACTTTACACAATAGATTGCTTAGAAGAAGCAGCTTTAGAGTATTAAACGTGAAAAACAGTGTCAGTAGCCGCGTTTCCATTACAGATTTGCGCAAAACTTTTGCGATATTTTCTAAAAGTCGATAAAAAAATATTGCGAAATGACGGCGTTTCCATTAACTGATGTTATGCGACTAAAACCATTTTTTCCTCTCGTGATAAATCATTCCAAAAATCATGCTACTTATGTTGTTAGGTTTATGTATATCCCAGCCACCGCACGCCATTATTATTAATGAGACGTGTGTGTTATCCAATCACTGATGGCAAGGAAAGCACCTTATACTTGAGCGGCACACATGAGGTGTTATGATAAATTGTGGCATTTTTTATTCTATTGTTTTTTATAAGTTTAATAAAGAACTCGTCTTCTGTCCAAACATACCATCATCTGTAAAGAATGAGACTTTTACATACGGCAGATTATTGTGACGCATTGCCACATACAGAGACGAGCGAACAGTTTGAATTTGATGGTGTAACTCAAAGATTTTTTTACCACTTCGTTATTTTGGCTTGGAATTTCGTTTGTTGTAAATATAAACTGAATTTAGAAATGCTTTTGAAATGAAAAACTTTTCGTTTAATAAACAAAATATATTTTTGAAATGAAGACAGCGTTTGGAGTGGAGTGCAAAATAATCCGTGCGGAGTCCACGGCCTTTGCTGTTATTGAGTGCACACAAATAAAAGTAGACAGTTTACTGTTTATAATTACTTCTTGCTCTTAGCCTATCTGTATAGTTAGGCTATGTCTAAATATTATAATCTTGTAATTTCATATGTTGATTATGAAAAGTGAGCAGCATGAGTAAGGCACATAATCAGATGCGCATATGTCTGGAGACATGGATTGAGCATTTCATTGAATTGTGTTTTCTAGAAAGTCTTAATTTAAAATTAATTTAGTTTTGTATAAATTGTATTTTAATTTTGATCAATGTTTAATCAATTTTTTGGCTGTATATTTAATAAATAAGAAGCAAAAGATCGTTGGGAATGGATTGATGTGCTAGCCTGTTTCCTCAGTCTTTGAGCAAGGCTGAAACTATAGCGTCTTTCTGTTTTAATACATTTCTTGAATATATGTTTGAATTACAGTCGGCCTGTAGATAGTTATGATATTTGTGGTTGCACCGGGGTCCGTCATTATAAAGTTACGCCACTTTCCTTATTAGGAGAAAATATATGTCGTTTAACGACATAAGATCTCGTTATTAGACATACTTGAGTGGAAAAAAATATGTAGGCCCTATGTGGGAGCAATGCATGACCGTACCAGGTGACCTGTAAATGCGGAAAAACTGTTTCCATTGCAGTTTTCCAAAAATGTCCTTTTTCGAATTGCCTGAAAAACCACCTCATGCGAGCGTAAAAACCTTTTTGCGATATATGGGAGTTTTTGCGAAATTGACACGTTTCCATTGGGCGTTTTTTCAATTCGCAATTTCAATTTGTGCAATTTGAAGAGTAATGGAAACGCGGCTATTGTTGCTTTCAACTATAATTAAGTTTCTACTGTAAAGCGGCTCTCCAGTATTTTCATGTTTTTACTCATGTCTGAGCTCAACGGACGGAACAGAGAAGATTTCCACCAAAAAAGGCGGAGCCTCAGAGCCACACCCATCTATTACATCATCGTAGTTTGAAGGGGTTTAAGTTCAAACTCCGGAAAAAAAACTTCAAACAAACTTCATTTAGGCCTGATTTAGTTCGAAATGATGTCGCACCCGTTCGTTCTTCAATGTTATCTACATTGGGGTGTCCTGTAGAGTTTAGCTCCAGCTTGCCTCAACGCACCTGCGGAAGTTTCTAGTATGCCTCGTAAGACTTTGATTAACTGGTTCAGGTGTGTTTGATTAGGGCTGGATCTAACTCTGCAGGACAGTGGCTCTCCAGAAGCAATAAAACAAACATATTCAATAAGGTCAGCCGCAAAAATAACCCTGTCCATGCCTTTTCAGCGCTAATTTTTCATTAAATCATGACAGTAGTTTTTTTAACGCCAGAAGTGGGTTTTTGTGTGTGTAGCATTTGTCAAGGCACTGCATTTGATGAAGATATTCTTTAAGAAAAAACACCCATCAATTGTACTGTGTGTGTGTGTGTGTGTTCAAGCTGTTAAAGCGCCGTTCGGCCCACTGTCAATGGTTGTGAACAGCACTTATTTTGCATACAAAAACACAAAGCTTGAACAAAATTACATGCAAATTTGTTCTGCAGAGCTCCAGCTCTCAGCACTGCAGTCTGAAAGCCACTAACAATGCTTAAAGAGCTACCGTTTCAGAAAAAGGATGTGGATTACCTGGATTTATGCACAAATGGATCATGAAATTTGATTTCATGTTTTCATTGCGAATTCCAAAACTTCAGGAGAACAAACTGAAGTTGAGTGATGCACCGGGACGACAACCCAAAGCACATGATCAACAGAAGAAAAGACACCTTCTGGAGCGGCCGCGACCTCAACCCGGCTTTGGCATGACCTCGAGAGAGTGATTCACACCTGATATCCCAAGAATATGGTCGAACCGAAGGTTTGCAATAAAATAAATGGCTCACCGGCTGTGAAGGTCTGAGCCGCAATTACAGGAAACATTTGGAGGAGGTTAAGACGGTCAACCATTTATTAAATCTAAGGGTTCACACACACTACCGTTCAAAAGTTTGGGGTTTTTAAGTTAATACTAAAGTGAGTTTTCTATTCGTCAAAGAATCCTGAAAAAAAAAAGATCACTGTCCACAAAAATATTCAACATTGATAATAATGTGTCTTGAGCATCAAACCAGCATATTATAATGATTTCTGAAGGATCATGTGACACTGAAGACTGGAGGGATGACACTGAAAATTCAGGAATAATATTTCACAATATTACCGTTTTTACTGTACGATCAAATAAATGCAGCCTTGGTGAGCAGAAGAGACTTCTTTCAAAAACATTTTGAAAATGTTACCGACTCCAAACATTTGAACACAAGTGTACTTTTCCCCCACCATGCACATTGTGAATGTGCAAACAGTGTGTTCAATACAGATGTAAAAGCAATGCATGTTATTTGAGTATACAGTCTTTAAAATGGATGACTAATTAATGCAGAAATCCACGTAATAGTATAGTTGATGAAACGGATCTGATCGCAGTAGTCAAAGTTTTATGTAAAACAGAACTCAAGGCATTCAGAAGGAAACTGACAAAGAACTAAAGGAAACTCAGAGCTTAAATAGACTGACAAACCAATCAATGAAAGGTGTAACTGATGATCAACGAATGAAAAAACTGAACACTAGGGCCGAATCCGAAATCGCCCCCTAATCCCTCAATCACTATTCCCTACGTTAGTCCAAACTTGAAGGAGTGAATGAAAACGAGTGTGAGAGGTCGGACAGCCGTTGTGTGTACATCAGCTGTACACTCGTTATTGCGGATTGAATGAGTGCACTCAATAACGTCCACTATAGTTTCGGACACCACTACAAATGGCTGTCCCCTGAAATAGTGCCCTATATAAGGGTTCATTCATTCATTTCATTTATTATACAGGAAAGGTTAAAAAGTAACATTAAAGGGATAGTTCACCCAAAAACTAAATGTTGATGTTTATCTGCTTACCCCCAGGGCATCCAAGATGTAGGTGTCTTTGTTTCTTCAGTAGAACACAAATGAAGATTTTTAACTCCAGCCGTTAGTCGTATAATGATGTCAATGGTGATATTTTAGAGTATGAGAGCAATGAGAGTAAAAACACACAGACATACCAATCCTTATTAAACCATGCGGCTCGTGGCGACACATTGATGTCTTAAGACACCAAACGAGAAACCCAACAGTATTTATGTTATTTTTTTACCTCTTATCATACGAATGTCATCTAGTTTTCCCAGCTCCATAACTTCCGGCGAATAAGGTCAAAATACTGGCGCGATCATAGATATATATACGTAGATGCCTCATTCGACCGATCCACACAGGCACTAATGAGGATCTATGTATATATATCTATGATCGCGCCGGTATTTTGCATGTATTTTGACCTTTGACCCGCCGGAAGTGATGGCGCGGGGACGGCTGATGCAGAGCCATAGAAAAAAATGAAATACATTTTTAAATATGGATATTTTTCTTACACAAACGCATTGATTCGCTTCAGAAGGCCTTTATCAACATGAAAACTTGATACCGGCACATGCCTAATGTTAGCTAACATATTTAAGGGCTAACAGCAAAGCTTTCTTGAAAGCTGTCCTACATGATCATGAACCAATCTGAGTAAGGTGCATACAGAATAAATAAAAGCAGTGCAGTTGTATTGCATGCACCTAATTACACACCTTTTTGCGCTTGACTTTTAATTTACCAATTACAAGGCTCAACGCTGAGGATTTTTTCTATTGGCACTGTATTTTGATGTTTTAAACATAAAATGTTGAATATTGATATTTGAAGTGATTTAAAATGAAAAGATACTTTAAATGTATCTATTCTTTGAAACTACATGGAGAGGTACTCTGCATCAGTGCCTTATAACACAGCATCTAAACGGTACAAAGAAATAACGGAGGCACTTCATCTTAAGGTTAAGAGATAATTGTTCATTTTGATTTTAGACTCATGTTTACATTTTAATTGAGTGTTTTCCATGGGTGTGTTGATATTTCTGCCTTTATAACTGAGGGGATTATAATCAGAGGAAGATTAAGTTTAAAACAAAAATGTTTAAATGTAATATATTTTTCTCCTGGTCCATATTTTAAATAGGTCATAAAAATGTCAATAATTATCGATATTGACCGATATGAAACACTTTTCAGCCATATCGCCCAGCCCTATGTTTACATATATTTTCCTGCACCTGTATTTGACTGCTGGCTGACATTCACCAATAGCTAGCACAGTCTAGGGAAGGTAAGATGAAAATAAAAGTCATTTCAGAGGTAACGCAAGTACATTTTGATGAAAAATTACAAATACTAACGTGCCCTGATGAAATGTTTCCAATAAGACCGAACATACACCATATTTTCTCTACACATTCCCCTAGGAGTGAAGCTGTCCTTTCATCTGAACAAGTGGAAATTAATTTCACATATTTCCTACAGACCTTGACAACGTGTCTTTATTAGTAAATCATTGGCAACAGGAAACATTTTCTGTTTTTAAAAGTGGACGCTAGCCACAATGTCAAATGATGGCAAAATGAACAAATTCAACCAAGCGTAACGTCTGTTAGCTCTTGATCAGCCTGCCTTCACATAAACATCATATTTATACTTACAATGACTCGACAAACGTATCGCCAGATGAGATTTACTATCAAAGCGTTCTCACATGGGTGCAGCCGTATTGGTATTTCTGGGATTATATCCTCTGGCGATAGAAAAATAAAGATTTCATCAAAAGGCAAATGCCACACATTCATAAGTGTGATTTCATATCACACCGCACAGCTGTCCTAGTCACTAGATAGTGATTTAACAAAAAACTTTTCGACCGCACTGATGCAAACAGCGATTTCTAAGCCAGTCCAGAGATGCTCGACTCCATTGATGTCTGGGCTTTGATGGGCGCCTATGGGTCTTTGTAGGGATTTAAAGTGTTATTTATAGACTGGAACATCTACTGATTTGCTTACAGTATCATGGTGTGCTATGAGAAAACTACCAAACACAACAGAAACACACTGAAAGGCTTGAAGCAACTGCAAATGGGGATTTATAGGTTGTGATCCGCCATTAGTTGGGAAGCAAACCATCCGCTGCAGCATTGAGGTCAGATTGATCACCCAGAAACTGAAGACAGATGAAAAGATACATGATTTTAAGAGTAAAAAACGGGCGGCTGCGGTGCCCAGAAATTCACAGTACAATATATACTGTTTCAGGTACGCCAGAATTACATATTTATTGGTATCTGCATATTTTAACTTCTAACCACAGGGCTCCAGACTGCGAGTGGTGGCATTTTGCAACCTTTTTTCCTGCTGGTGCGACTAAATTTTCTCGCTACTGACAGGATTATATCAGATTGTATCAGGATTGGCACAGATCTGGGGAAGGGTACAGAAACATTTCTGCAGCACTGAATGTCCCAAAGAGCACAGTGGCCTCCATCATCCGTAAGTGGAAGAAGTTTGGAGCCACCAGGACTCTTCCTAGAGCTGACCGCCCGGCCAAACTGAGCGATCAGGGGAGAAGGGCCTTAGTCAGGGAGGTGACCAAGAACCCGATGGCCACTCTGACAGAGCTCCAGCGTTTCTCTGTGGAGAGAGGAGAACCTTCCAGAAGAACAACCATCTCTGCAGCACTCCACCAGTCAGACCTGTATCGTAGAGTGGCGAGATGGCACATGACAGCCCGTCTGGAGTTTGCCAAAAGGCACCTGAAGGACTCTCAGACCATGATAAACAAAATAATCTGGCCTGATGAAACAAAGATTGAACTCTTTAGCCTGAATGGCAAGCGTCATGTCTGGGGGAAACCAGGGACCGCTCATCACCTGGCCAATACCATCCCTACAGTGAAGCATGGTGGTGGCAGCATCATGATGTGGGGAAAATTTTTAGCGGCAGGAACTGGGAGACTAGTCAGGATCGAGAGAAAGATGAATGTAGCAATGTACAAAGATATCATTGATGAAAACCTGCTCCAGAGCACTCTGGACCTCAGACTGGGGCGAAGGTTCATCTTCCAACAGAACAACGACTCTAGGCACACAGCCAAGATAACAAAAGAGTCTACAGGACAACTCTGTGAACGTCCTTGAGTGGCCCAGCCAGAGCCCAGACTTGAACCCTCTGGAGAGATCTGAAAATGGCTGTGCACCGACGCTCCCCATCCAACCTGATGGAGCTTGAGAGGTCCTGCAAAGAAGAAACTGCCCAAAAATAGGTGTGCCGAGCTTGTAGTATCAAACTCAACAAGACTTGAGGCTGTGATTGGTGCTTCAACAAAGTATTGAGCAAAGGCTGTGAATACTTATGTAACTTATGAACTTGTTTTTTTTTTTAAATAAATTTGCTAAGATTTTAAACAAACTTCTTTCACGTTGTCATTATGGGGTATTGTTTGTAGAACTTTGAGGAAAATATTGAATTTAATCAATTTGGGAATAAGGCTGTAACATAAAATGTGAGAAAAGTGAAGCATTGTGAACACTTTGCGGATGCACTGTATCTCTGAAGGGAACTGAGATGGTGGTCCAGTGGGTTAAACCACTGAACTGATACACAGAAGGTTGCTGGTTCGATCCCAGCGGTCATCACCAGTGTGTCCTTGAGCAAGGCACTTTACTCCATGTTGCTCCAGGGGGATTGTCCCTGTAATAAGGGCACTGTAAGTCGCTTTGGATAAAAGCATCTGCCAAATGCATAAATGTAATTGACTTCTTCAGAAAAGTTGGCATCCTTTTTTGCTCTTACCTCCATATAATGCCCGTTAATAAGCGCAGCGCTGCTTTGTGTGCAGATGAAAACGCCAAGCGCCACCGACTGTCATATACCCCTTTTCCACCAAGGCAGTGCTAGAGCTAGATCGGAGCCAGAGCTAGTCCCAGTTCATAGTTGGTTCAACTGAGGAGCCAGCTAAGAACCGTTTGCTTTTCCACAGGCTAGAGAGCCACAACAGAGCCAGGTCTTACGTCACTGTATACGTCTCATCTTTCTCAGCAACGCTAGCGGGAAACACACACACACCAGGCTTGTTTGAGATGCATCGGCGCTGCACAGACCGATCCACGTATAATATTTAAAAAAACGCATGAGTGAATCAAAAGCATAAGGAGTCGTGTGCTCTCGCTGTTATCATACGGCGATCGGTCTCTGCACAGCACCGCTGCGAACAAGCCTTCCATCAACACTGCAAACGTTGCGTTACTATTGATTCACATGGCTTTACGATCCTACATCGGCATCAAAACACAACTAAAACACAGCGAATCCAACGCATTCATGCAGTTTGCCGTAATTTGTATAGACGGAGATTACAAACGAGCAGCAGCTGTTAGCTCCATTAGCTGCTATTTCAACAATGGCGGATCTCAAGTTTGTGTTGGTCTTGTTGACCCCGCCCCCAGCGCCTGACGTAATCGGTTCTTACTTCTAGCCCTGTTCTAGCCCAGCAATGTTTTGGTGCTATTTAAGAACCACTTTTCCTGGCTCGGAGCTGGGGCTTTGGGTGTGGAAACACAAAGAACCGATTTGAAACTAGGCTCTGGCTCCGATCTAGCTCTAGCACTGCTTTGGTGGAAAAGGGGTAAAAGAGTGAATGTCCATTTTCATTCAGTCCTTCTGCTTGAGCAGGTGTATCTTACGTAGCTTAAGTTCACAAAGCTAAAGTCAGACCATTTGGCTTTAAATCTTGAAATTATACAATCTAATTTAAATAAAAAACAAGCGCTGTTCAGTCAACAGCAGACACCAACTGATCCAGTTCAAAGTTGTTAACCGCCTACATTACACTAAAACCAAATTGAATAAAATCTTCCCTGCTGTTTCACCAATGTCTGACAGGTGTAAGGTGGCGGAGGATACAGCTTCTCACGCTTTTCGGTTTTGCCCTTTACTGTCTGGTTTTTGGGCAAGCATTTTTGACTGGTTCTCCAAGGCCTCTTCCACCGGACGCTGAACTTGCCATTTTTGGCCTTTCGGGAACATTACAACACGAAGAGACTTAAGAGACTCACGCTTAAGAACTGGAAATCACCCTCACCTCCTTCCTTCCATATCTGGATTACGGACATGATTTCTGTTATACAGATCGAAAGTCTCCGACTTTTGAGGACTGATTCTACTGAAAAGTTTTCTGCTGTTTGGGGTTTATTTCTTGGACATTTTGACAAGTTGGCTGTTCAGCCAGCCCCCAGTGACTTCTCTGAGGCTTAAAGGGATAGTTCACCCAAAAACTAAATGTTGATGTTTATCTGCTGACCCCCAGGGCATCCAAGATGTAGGTGTCTTTGTTTCATCAGTAGAACACAAATGAAGATTTTTAACTCCAGCCGTTGCAGTGTGATAGTCGTATAATGATGTCAATGGGGATATTTTAGAGTATGAGAGCAATGAGAGTAAAAACACACAGACATACCAATCCTTATTAAACCATGCGGCTCGTGGCGACACATTGACGTCTTAAGACACCAAACGAGAAACCCAACAGTATTTATGGTATTTTTTTACCTCTTATCAGACGAATGTCATCTAGTTTTCCCAGCTCCATAACTTCCGGCGAATAAGGTCAAAATACTGGCGCGATCATAGATATATATACGTAGATGCCTCATTCGACCAATCCGCACAGGCACTAATGAGGATCTATGTATATATATCTATGATCACGCCGGTATTTTGACCTTTGACCCGCCGGAAGTGATGGCGCGGGGACGGCTGATGTAGAGCCATAGAAAAAAATGTAATAAAGTTTTAAATATGGATATTTCTCTTACACAAACGCATTGATTCGCTTCAGAAGGCCTTTATTAACACCCCAGAGCCGCGTGGAGCAGTTATTTGATGGACAGATGCACTTTTTTATGGACTTCAAAAACAGAGCAACTATTACTGCCATTATAAAGCTTGGATTAGCCAGAATATTTGTAATATAACTCAGATTTTATCCGTCTGAAAGAAGAATGTCATATACACTCGGATGACTTGAGGGAGAGTAAATCATGGGATCATTTTCCTTTTTGGGTGAACTATGCCTTTAAGCATCCCATCTGGGCACCTTGAATGTTGCACTTTTGTATACTGGACCGAGTATTTGTTATTTACTTGATTTGATTATTTTTGTTTTGTTTTGTGTGTGTGAGTGTTTAGTCCGAGCCAATGTTGTTTGGTACGTGTTTTAACTTGTAAAATCCTTAAAATTGGCCTGTTATAGAGGAAATAAACAACGAATATACTGGCAACCGGTATCATAACCTGCCAATTTGCTATTAAAAAAATCTGAATCTGCCATGAAACATTATGATCAGTGAATCCCTAGAATATTAGTCAATAAGTCCCGGGGCTGGTTGCATAAACTGCTTAGACTAGTCTTAAAAGTTAGTCATCTATTTTTTTCTTCAAGACTGATCTTAACTTTTTAAAGTCAGTTCCATAAAAAGTTAGATTGGTCTAATTTGAGTCAGAAAAGTAAGACTGATTACCTCTTGACTAATTGCTAGTGTGTCAAATTAGTTCTTAAGACACAGTCTAAACATAATGGCTAAGTTTATGCAATGGCCCCTGTGCTGAAACATTGGTTTCCTGACGCTTTTCACCTGACAGCAATCACATAACACCTTAGCAAGAGTCAAGCTGTGGATGGGAACTGCTCACAGCTTCACACCATACAACAACTGAGCTAGATTTTATGGTTTCTGCTGTTTGTGTAAATGCAATGAGAGATAAAACTGTTTGAATGCAAATCAATAGCAAACAAGTGCAACAATAAAGTTAATTAAGTGTCTTTATCTACTATGTACTAACATTTAAATTAATCATTTGATGTTTTTAAATGTCTGTAATTACAACTAACTATCCCACCTCATTATCAGCAAATGTGTTTTGCAATACAACAGGTACACCGTACCTAACAATAAAAGTTCAAAGTAGTTAAAGACCTAACGTGGGAGTGCGTACATGTATATAAAGGAGATTTCTCCAGGATGAAAGTCTTACATTTCACATTTAGGAGAAGTGTTGTAAACAGTTTTTGGCTAATTCAAGCGCTCGCTACTCTTCACTTCACACTCTCCCACAGCGCTTCACAAATCATGTGACAATTTTAAATACATGCACCATCCTACAACTGATGAAACCACGCCAAACATGAGAAAAACATTTGCTTTCCTTAAAATAAACCACCTGAAATTCATTCATAACGGAGTTCAAATCATCGTGGAATGAGAAGAATTAACTCTAATTCACAAACACGCACACGACTGAATGTTTCTCATGAAGTCAGCGTGAAATCAAAATTGGCAATTCTTATTTTCATATGAAATATTGCAGTGTTTATTCTAAATGATGTATCCGTGCACATCATTGTGTTCAATGTATGCGTCTTGTAATCTTTAACTAAAATGTCTTCCCCTCCCTCAGCTCATCTCTGCTCTGATGATGAGGACGGGGCAACCTGTCACTCACATGAGATCCACCAATAGCAAACCACAACCATCTAATCAATTCCCCATGGACAAAATCAATCAATTACAGACCTCCAAACTCCTGTGGCCTTCAGATGAGCTCAAGAACAGTGTGTAGAGCTTCGTGGAATGGGTTTCCATGGCCGAGCAGCTCATCCAAGCCTTACATCACCAAGTGCAAAGCAAAGTGTGGGATGCAGTGGGGTAAAGCGCGCCACCACTGGACTCTAGAGCAGTGGAGACGTGTTCTCTGAGTGACCAATGACGCTTCTCTGTCTGGCAATCCGATGGACGGGTCTGGGTTTTGGCTGTTGCCATGAGAACGGGACTTGCCTGACTGCATTGTGCCAAGTGTAAAGTTTGGTGGAGGGGGGATTATGGGGTGGGGTTGTTTTTCAGGGGTTGGGCTTGACCCCTTAATACCAGTGAAAGGAACTCTTAATGCTTCACCAAGACATTTTGGACAATTTCATGCTCCCAACTTTGTGGGAACAGTTTGGGGACGGCCCCTTCCTGTCCCAAAATGACTGACCAGTTCACAAAGCGTCGCTCCATAAAGACATGGATGAGCGAGTTTGGTGTGGACGAACTTGACTGGCCTGCACAGAGACCCGATAGAACACCTTTGGGATGAATTAGAGCGGAGACTGAGAGCCAGGCCTTCTCGTCCAACATCAGTGCCTGACCTCACAAATGCGCTTCTAGAAGAATCCCCATAAACACACTCCTAAACCTTGAGGAAAGCCTTCCCAGAAGAGCTGAAGCTGTTAGAGCTGCGAAGGGTGGGCCGACTCCATATTAAACCCTACGGATTAAGAATGGGATGGCATTAAAGTTCATGTGCTTATAAAGGCAGGCGTCATACAACTTTTGGCAATATGGTGTATAAGATATGGTTTTACATTTTTTGGTCAACTCCATAAATCAAAAACTCTATTTTTGTTACTTCATAGACTCCACCATTATTCTATAATTTGGAAAGCAGCATCCAAGCAAGCGTTCACACATTTAACAGGCATCAAATGAAAGTAAAAAATGTGTTTTGTGTGTTAATAAACTACTGAAAACATCTGTTACTCAAGCGTTAGCTCAGCTGAGCACTGCCAGGAGAAGATTAATCTAGGATCCCTATAGTTTGTTTTCTCCATGTGGCAAAACATATGTGGAATATTCCTGACATTAAGCCACCAAAACAAAAATATGAGGAAGAAATCACAATGTGTTTTCAGGTTATGACAGATGCTGAAACAGACACTCACTGGCGTATCATATCTGATGCAAATATCCAAGAAAAACATCTACACTACCTTTCAAAAGTTTAGTCTTTTATTAGTCATTTCTGCTTGCCAAGGAAGGGCTGACATGGTGAAGGAATTTCCCTTGCTGTAATTTTGAGTGGATGATCAATATCACGATATGGAATATTATCGCCATTTAAAAAAAAAAAAATCCTATATAAATACACAGATCAGGCTTGTTTGTTCAGCTCATCCCACAGATGCTCGATTGGATTGAGATCTGGGGAATTTGGAGGCCAAGTCAACGCCTCAAACTCGTTGTTGTGCTCCTCAAACCATTCCTGAAGCATTTGTGCTTTGTGGCGGAGCATTATCTGCTGAAAGAGCCACAGCCACCAGGGAATACCGTTTCCATGAAAGGCTGTACATGGTCTCAACAATGCTTAGGTAGGTGGGACGTGTCAAAGTCACATCCACATGGATGGAGGACCCAAGGTTTCCCAGCAGAACATTGCCCAAAGCATCACTGCCTCCGCCGCCACGCCTTCTTCCCATAGTGCACCTGGTGCCATGTGTTCCCCAAGTAAGCCACACACACACACCCGGCCATCCACGTGATCATCAGACCAGGGCACCTTCTTCCATTGCTCGTGGTCCAGTTCTGATGCTCACGGGCCACTGTTGGTGCTTTGGGCGGTGGACAGGGGTCAGCATGGGCACCCTGACTGGTCCATACTCCACAAACTGAGATGCTCTGTGTATTCTGACAGCTTTCTATCAGAACCAGCATTAACTTCTGGAGCAGTTTGAGCTCCAGTAGCTCGTCTGTTTGATCGGACCACACGGGTCAGCCTTCACTCCCCACGTGCATCAATGAGCCTCGGCCGCCCATGACCCTGTGGCCGGTTCTCCACTGGATGAATGAACCTCACTCTGTATGAACACGCAGGAAAATAACGCAAACCAAACAGTGCTATATAAACAAATATTTGATTGCAACAAAGTGGTAGGGGACCACGGGGCACAACCTAACATGGGTTAGTTGTAACACGCATGTTTTAACCCTTTCCACACATGCCAGAATGACGAAACTTAGCCAGAATATTTACTAGTTGCCATATCAACATTATTTAGAGAAAAATAGCGGTAAAATTAAAAAATCTCGGGAAGATATTACTGAACATGTATTTAACCATAGCAAAAGTACATTTCTTACTTAAGTTTAGTTTTCATCTTTGTTTTTTGTGTTTATTTAAAATAAGACAAATCTGATATTACTTTAATCTTATATCTGTTATTTAACAGTTGAGATGGTTCTTTAATGCGGATCTAACAGCAGAAGACACGAGCCGCGGTTTACATCCCAGTTGTGCAGGAGGGGTTACAATGAGCCCCTATTAGAAATATGCCATTATATTCTATACTTTTATGAATTCTTTTGAGAAACCATGAGAAAAGGGTGAATAATGACAGAGTCAATGTTCAGAAATTATTAATTATTATTATGTTTTGAACTCTGCTGTTTAGCTGTATTTAGCGATGTGTTTGTTGTCAAACTCAAACATGTGTATATTTTTAATGATTAAAAAATGCCATTATTTTATTTTAAAAAGTTAATAATTGTATTTTGTTGACAAAATATTTTAGTTTGTCTTGGATATTTTTTTGATTATATCAGGGAACATTTTAAGCTGTCATTTGGTCACCTACGGGGCATGTTGTCACATTTCACTTCCATTCTTTCGGGGTAAATCAAGAAAAAGTATACACTGTATTAATGAAACAAAACCACATAATTGTACAAGACATGTGTGCAATTAATGTGGGAAACAAGAAATACTCTGAACCCCAAGTGGATTTACACAAACTGAGAAAGTCAAAAAGCGTTAGGTTGTGCCCTGCTCTCCCCTATTAACCAGTAATGAAACTAAACAGAGCAGGGAAACAGGAACTAAAGGAAACTGAATGTCAAAAACCTAACATAAACCTGAGAATAAGCTTGTTGGGCTACATGCTAATTCATGCTAGCAACATGTTGATTCATACTAACATGCTATGCAACATGGTAAATCATGCTGGCAAAATACTAATTCATACTAGCAATGTGTTAAACATGCTAGCAACATGGTAATTAATGCTAACAACATAAGCCCCATCCCAAATGGCACCTAAACCCTCGCGGTCTTCCTACGAGTCCGCACATTCGTGACGTAACACCGCTTTGACTGTCGGGAAGAACCAATCATCAGCAATGAAAGTCCACAAGACCGAAAGTGCATAGAAGTGTGCCATTGGGACAGCGCCATAGCAATTAATGTTAGCAAAACATGCTAAATCATGCAAATCTTTGCTAGCAATGTGTTAAAACATGCTAGTATGATTAGTATGATTTAATGCTAAAACATGTTAGCATCCTGCTAATTCATAATAAATTATGCTAGCACAATGAAAAAACATGTTATCAAGCATTCTAATCCATGTTGAATCATGCTAAAACATGCTAGCAATGTGTTACATCATGCTAGAAATGTGTCCGTGTTAGGGATGGGTCGCGATTTTCGAATATTCGATAGTTGATTTAATTATAGAATATCGAATAGTTTGTGCGATTATCGTCCTCAAAAAATCGTCCTCGTTACTTTTCTTACAGAACAAGTGCGCACCCGAGTGTTGTTCGCACATTCACGTGAATCGTGGCACAGCTCCGAGTGCAACCGAACTCCGGTTGTGTGTTCTCGGGTTCGATACCTCAGTGCACACCAAGCTCTGTATGAAAGCTTTCACATTAGCAATTTTTCATGTGAACCGTGCTCCATTTCAAACTAAACTGCCAGAGTAAAAACACCCTGAGACAACAGAAGAAGAACACATCGCCTCACGCGCTCACTGTAGACTTGGGGCATTTAACGGTTGCGGTAACTTGGGGCAATGTCAAATAACAGTCATATGTTTCAGCATGTTACAATAATTATGATATAGCCTATTCCCTAATGAATTAAACAGTTTGTTATCATACAGATTGAGAGTGTGAATGGTCTCTCTCCCTCTCTCGCTCTGTTTATATGTGTGTAGCCTTTACATGCGCATGCGGGGGAGGAGTTGCGATTTTCGATTAAAAATCGAATAATTCCCAGCGATCTTCGAATATTATTTTTGCTTGAAATGCCCATCCCTAGTCCGTGTTCCAAACTTTAAGCTTGCAGAGTTTTTTTCAGACAAGGCTTTTTTCAATCCAACTTCAAAGTTTGTTTACTAACTGTTTCATATTGCTATTACTGAAACATCCAGACAGAAAGAACAACACCTCTACTGCTAATGGAAACTTCCTTATAAAGAACCAACTAACACATGTCACAATACAGATATTCATCTTTTGTTTTGGCAGAATATTGCAGAAGTGCTGTAAACATCTCTCCACAAAAATGTTGGAAATTGTGTGAATGTAAGTAAGTGAACCTACTGCACATTGTGTTCCCAGATGCCAGTTCTTGCAGAAGCAGCATTTACTGTGAACCGAGCTGATCTGAAAACACACTATTATAAGATGCACGCGTGTAAAAACACACACACACACACTGAAGCATACAGCGCAACAGACATCGCAACCTTTGATTTGACCCGATTCCATATTATATATCACACATCGTTTTATTCGAATTAATAGCACAGCCCCATTTATTTATTTTAATTTGCTTGCAAACACTAATTATCTAGAGTACTTTGATGAATTATGAATATTCCAGTACAAATACATCATGGACCCATGCTGTAAGCTTCACGCCCCAGTGTAGCTAATTTAACTGATTAATAATCAGAGACGGCCAATAACAGTAATCTAGTGCTTCATGTCTTTCGAGCTCAAACTCTCTCCATGCGTCTCGGCTGCTCGTGTTCCCTGCAGTGTCAATCACACTGTTGCCGTGGCGATAACAATGACATTCATAATATTCCATCCTCAGCCTTCCATCTCATTTAGCAGGTTCTGTAAAGGGCCGTGCGGCGCATCAGCGCGACTCAAGAGCGCCTCCAACAGGCCAAACTCAACGTGTACAGTGTGTATAATCAGCAGGTTACCCTAAATAAACATTGACAGGATGATCCGGGTGTCCGTACAAAACAAAACCTAAAGGTTAGAAGACAGTATAGTATATGTAAACATATTAAAATTGATATTTTTGAATTTAAACTACTGTTTGGGGTCAGCAAGTTGTTGTTTTTTAAAGAAATTAACACTTTTATTCAGCAGAGGCACATTAAATTGATCATTTAATAATGTTACGCCAGCAAAATATCCAAAAATATGAATTGTTTTCAACATTGATGATGTGTTTTGAGCAGCATATCATCATATCAGAATGATTTCTGAAGGATCATGTGACACTGAAGACTGGAGTATTGATGCTGAAATTTCAGGGATAAATCACATCTTTAAATGTATTAAAATAGAAAACAATTATTTAAAATTGTAATAATATTTCACAGTATTACTGTACTTTACTGTATTGTTGATCAGATGAATGCAGCCTTGCGGAGCAGAACACCAAACTTTTGAGCAGTGTATTAGTGTTGTAGTAATCAAGACCGGTCTTAAGACCATTTTTTTTAAGGTCTTGGTCTTGGTCTCAGACTTAGAGGACTCTGGATTTTATCTCAAGACCAGTCAAGAGCACAACTGCAATGATATCACTAAACTGCTGGTGCATTGTCTGATTTAACATCATTAATGTGATTTGATGTAAAAATGACCGCTTAAAATGCAAACAGTAACTTCTTCAATGTTTGCGGAAATAAATATGGGGGGGGGGGTCGATTCGTGGCATTTGAGAATCGATTTTGAATCGACCACATTTTAAAAAACGATTAATCGAAAAATCGTTTTTTTTTTGCCCAGCCCTAGTTTTAGTTCATGTTGATGAGTAAATGCCTGCTCACATTCAGTCTAGATCTACAACACCCCTCATGTTCACACACCCCTCATGTTCACACACCCCTCATGTTCACACACACCTCATGTTCACACACACCTCTGAACTTACTCATGATATCTCTCAACATGAGGACAGGACAGCTGTCGGTCAATACATGGGAAACAAAGTGACTTGAGTTTCTTATTTGAAAAAGTAACTCTGATATCTTGTTGTAAATTTAAAAGTAATGTGTTACTTTACTAGTTACTTGACAAAAGTAATCTGATTACATAACTCGAGTTACTTGTAATGTGTTACCTCAACACTGTTTGGGAGTACCGCATTATAAAAGTAATGCCCTTACAGTAATATATTACTTTCTTACGCCGTTAGCGTTACTGAGAATAAAATGCGGCGTTACTATAATTGAGCGGTTAACTGAAGCGGTTTTCATCCGAACAGGCTCTCTGTCAGTCGGACCTGCAACGTTTTTCTTTCTCTGGTTGGTTGGGGTGTGTGTGTGCGTGTGCGTGTGCGTGTGTGTGTGTGTGTGTGGGCATGTTTTTGTGAAATATCAGGACACAAATGTGTATGACATAGGTATTACAAGGAGAGGGTGAAATATGAGGGCGTTCCCCATGTCCTCACTTTTCAAAATGCTTATAAATCACAGAATGAGGTTTTTTTCACAGAAAGTAAACTGTGCAGTTTCCTGTGATGGGTAGGTTTAGGGGCAGGGGCAGTGTGTGTGTGTGATGGGTAGGTTTAGGGGCAGGGGTAGTGTAGAGGGATAGAAAATACGGTTTGTACGGTATAAAAACCATTACGCCTATGGAATGTCCCCACATTTCACAAAAACACCCCTGTAGTACTGATAATATTTACACAATATTTACACTATAGTAGGCCTACTGATAATATTTACAATGTATTGAATTTGATAGGTGTCTCTCACAGTGTCCCACAGCAACATTACAATAGTGTACATTAATGTACAATGTTTTATAATAATAATTTATTCTATTTAGTGTCCAATTCATTCATTTAACATATTTAATATTGGGGGCATCCAAGTTATTTGACAGATTTGAACATTTGAGAAAAAATAAAGTAACACAGTAGTTACTTTCCCTGGTTATTAGTTACTTTTATAATGATGTAACTCGGTTACTATTTGTAAGAAGTAACTAGTAACTATAACTAATTACTTTTTTAAAGTATTACTAATACAATTTTGATAATATTACAATCTCAGTAATGCACTTTAAAGAATCTACCAACACCGTGAGACATTCCAGCACCAGAGAGAAAAATCCTGCGGGAAAAGAGTATGTCTATGTTTCCTGTTGCTCGGAGTTCAATACTTGAGATGCCGGCACAGATTCTACATTTGTGAGATTGACACTCACATTATTTTCAGTTTGTCAGGGAAAAGGAATGCAATCTGCCCGAGAAGAGAAGAGACTCGAGGCTGAGTGTGTAAGATATGTCAGGTTTGTGCTGTGAACTTGAGTTAAAAGAAAATACAAGAATAGAAACGAAAAGAAACAGAGGTTGTGCGTCTTGCCATGTCATTAGGCTGTAGGTTGCTCTAGCTCTGTTGTGTTTGGCATCTCTGCCTTAATTCCCCAGACTTTGATCATGACAGTGATTGTTACTGTATTGCTCCATGAGCCTTCACTGTGCCCATTCATGATGCTGGCCTACACCACAGCGCCCTCCACTGGATGTGTAAGGAGCAGCAATACACCTCATTTAAAGGGCATATTGCAGGTTAAATTTTTTTCGAGAATAATATATAACCTTGTATGAAAATACCATATGAAAAGGTAGTGCAGGATTTAAAATGTTTTAAAAAGACATAAGAGCACAAATTTAGTAGATAAAGTGGCCATTTCGTTGGCCGCTTGGAAAAAGCGATTTTTTTTCAACATCGCGTCATATTACGTCACGAGAGGGAGTGGTTCGCCGAGCTCTGTGTTGGCTCAGTGCAGAATAGGTTGGTATTCAGTAGAGTCTGTGTATTTTCGGTAGTTTTTCTATTCCAATTTATCATTGTCATGGTAAATTATTATCCAGCCTGTCAGGGCATCGAGTCCACAGGTTTCCTAAAAAAAAAAAAAGTTAGGAATTCTGCATGGTAGCGTTTTGTGCAGGTGAAGAAATGGGACTTCCCTTCGCGCATCTGCTGGTGGTGTGTATGGTGCTTAGACCGGAGGATTATCATCCCGGCGATATGATGGAGTCAAGCATTGTTATACTCATGTAAGGCCGGCTACACACTGGTTGCGTGACGTGAGCGTGGCGTTTTCTATCTGTAGACCGGCTACACACTGCAAGCGTGGCGTTTCTGTTGCGTTTCAGCTGCGTGGCGTTTTCTGTGTCTTTGCACACCAGAAGCGTGTCTGACGCGGCGCCGCTGCTGCTAGGTGACGTAGTGGAAGGCCTATACTTCATGTTAAACATAAAATATATAAATAAATATTTATATAAATATATAGCCTACTGATACAGCAAAGACAACGTCAGCACTCGGCAGTATTGACGGCCGAATAGGCAACAAAATATTTTGCTCTGCATTGGCAGGTGCAATATTTGAAAATCGATATTATATATATATTTTTTAATTACAATTATATCTGCATTTATGTCAAAACCTAGAGACTTTCACACATAAAAATGTCATTTATTAATATGTATTCGTGTCAAAATGACAAACAGCTTTTCCTATCCTATTTTGCCTGGAAACGCTTCCAACACACGTGCGTTTCGCATCGGTTCTATTTCTAGCACGCGCTTTCGGCATGGCTCGAGCCGCACGTACACGCAGCCAGTGTGTACCTTGCCTAAAGGATGAATAAACATCCACACGCGATGCTTCTTTGCCGTCGTGCTTACATTAATGAATACAAAGTATGTACATTAACACAAATGAATACAGTCTCACACTTTTTCGAAAAAAAGTTCTGAATTATGTGATATTTTATTCATGCCATGTATGCACATTCAAGTTCACTCAAATACATTCTCATAACGTCATACATCCTCACACTAGCGGTGAATCGGCACGAAGTAAGCCCATAATACAGAATTAATGAATAAAGGATAAACACAATAACACAATACTGTCTGTGGTTCGGCGGCCGGCGGGAGATGTGACGGTCCCGGATCCGGTGGGAGATGTAGCTCGGAGAAAACGTGAACTGTGCTCCGTGGCGTGAGTCTTGTAAGTTACCAAATCAGTCGTGATGAGAAACCGCTAACGTTATATCACATAACGTTTAGTGTGAACGGATATTAACGAGTGTGACTTTTCCTGACGGTCAAGCCTATAAGTTTCTGTTATTGGTAAGTAAATCAATAACTTACTAGATTACAATAACGTTACCAGCTTTGCTATTGCCTGATACATGATAATAATCAGTACAGTGTTGTGATCTGAGCAGTGATCATATATCGTTAGCTAGCTTTATCTAGCTAACACTGGTCTCTCTCCGAGACACCTGCCGCTGTTCTCCACTATTTCTCCTCACACAAATACTCAATCTGTCTCCTGTAATCGTTGTTCTGTCTAATCCTGGTCTGTCCCTAATTGTGTGTCATAATTGTATGGCTGTGGTCTGCCATATGAGTATTAATAAACATTTATAATGTCCTCAGCGTCCGAGCTGTCATTGCGATCCATTGTTTTCCTATCGTTGAGATTCACCGCACTCCCTCTCGTTATGTCACGTCCGGTTTTGGCATTTTTAGATGCGGAAGTAAAATTTTCTCACAAAAACGACTCCAAAAGCCTTAATATTGTATTTAAAGTATATTTTAAAGAAAATCTAGTTCCTACATTATTTTTCTATACATTGACTCACTGGAGTCTCTAACCTGCAATATGCCCTTTAAGGCAAGGCAAGTTTATTTGTATAGCACATTTCATACACAGTGGCAATTCAAAGTGCTTTACACAGAAAAGAAGTTAAAATATTTGTAAGTGAAAAAAATAAAAATAAATATAGTATAACAGTTATACTAGGAATTAAAAGAGATTAAAAAAAAAAGAACAAAATAAAAATAATAATTAAAAATAAAAAGTATAATTAAAAATAAAAAATGGTTAAAATGAAACATATTGCATATTGCAAATTTAGCATGAACCAGTGGCGTTTGGTGTCAAACACAAGATATCTGTATGCAAGTCAGTGGCGGCTGGTCAATAGAGGGCGCTGTGGCGCCGCCCCCATCAAAATTCCAGAAATATACATGTATACAAAAATGATATAAAAGTGAAATAAAAATAAAAGAGTTTACTCATACGATGTGCTGGCTGTTAGTAAGAGCCTCAGCATTTAATAAAAACTGTCTTTGATGGGTTAACTATTTTATATGTTCTTCAATAGAGATGTTCCGATTTTTTCCCTTCCCGATACCGATTCCGATACCTGGGCTCAGGGTATCGGCCGATACCGAGTACTGAAAGAATTTATTCATTTTTGTAAAATATATATTTTATTTAAAATAAAAAATATTTAGTACAGTATTTTTCATTTACAGTAAATTTAAACTTCCATAACTCTTACTTTCATATTTTGAATTCACTTTAAAAATAATCTGCTGAGTGTCTTCTTTAAAACAAGACCAAACTTTGGTTTATATTCCAAAGCATTCTCGAATTACAGCCCTTTAAGTTTGGATAGTGCATTTTCATGTGTATTCTCCAAAGGGGGGGGGTTGACAGTTAATGGGTTAAACAAAATTCTTTCACAAGGCGTTCGTTGGAAGAAAAAAAAGGATCCCGAACCGGACCAACACGAATTTACAAATCCAGCAGCAGGCCAGTGACAGGACGCAGCTGCACCGGAGCTTCACGCGCTTGTTATGAGGAACGTAAGTGGCTGGCTGGATGTGTTGTTAGCAATGCCCTTTATTGCTTTCCCTGTCTTTTATTTCAAAGTGTTGGTACTGAAGTTTTGTGGACAACAACAACGGGCGTAAGAGACCTTAAATATCTGACTGAACAATGCAAACGTCATGACACTACTGAGATGACTGACTTTAATCAGAGAGTCATTGAGAAATTTGCTGGCCAGAAAAAAAGGAGAGCAAAATGTATGTTCAAGTAGTCAACATGCTAGTCTGTTGTTGCTGTTTTCTTTTGTTTTTCCTTTACTCATTCAATTATATGTGGGAAATTGATTCTGATTCAAGTAGAATATTTCCAGACAATAACACTTACAGTGCCCCTGTTATGCTATTTTAAAGGTTCCTAATTTTGTTTTAGAGTCTCCTGCAACAGGTTTGCATTCGTTGCACATCACTTCTTTTCTCTCAGTGGGCCTCGTTCATGAAACACGAGCAGAACGAATTTGTGTGTAAATCGTTCGTAAAGCCGCTCTGATGGATTCATGAAAATGTTCGTATTTTCAAAATGTCAGTTGGTACGAAATAAATGTACAACTGCTCCCTACCACGTGTAGATGGTGCGTAAAACACTCAAACTATCTGTGTTCTCATTCAGGCAAACTGATGACATTGCATTTTGATGCACTATGTACCATAATAATACTTCATGAGTTCATTCGCCCCGTTTTGTTTTGGTACTGTCCAACGTTGGGTAATGTGCAGCGCTCGCCACGGTCACTTTTTACCCGGTCGTCCAATCACAGTGGAGGAGGGGCGGGACAAAAACTACACCGACCAATCATCCCACTTGTACACCGACTGAACAACAAAGGAGAAGTTAATATTGCTTTTTACTGCATTTTTATATTCAGTAATATTCTTCAAAATGAGATACTTGTAACACATTACTGCCATGGAAATTCTGTATCATATTCATAGAAATCAAAGCATCTCAGATGCGAAAGCGATCCCCTTGCAAATCCGCCAGCTGGCCGTTTCCAGAAGAGCACCAGGCGTTTTTTAGCCGGCTAAAATGCTTTGGTGGACACACGATAATTGAATATTTATTGCTTGGCATGTGGTCAATTAGTCTCTTTAGCATTTATGCAAAATACTGGAGCCAAACCTGAGAAAGAAGTCCAGAAGATTCCACAGCGTTCCTGCACACGTCATTTGCAGTTGTAACTCATGGGCGGCGATTATGCTAATTATGAATGAGCGTGCATCAAGCGGCTCCTCCCGCAGTTTCTCCTGAAGCCGATACTGAAGTGACTTAAACTGCAGTTCATGGGCTGGCCACTAGAGACAGACTCCAGAAGGAGCAGAATCTCATTGAGCTCATGTTAAAATGCCCAACTTTACAGCAGAAGAACACATGTTTACAGTCTGGGACACATTGTGCTTTTGGTCTATACGGCTAATTTTGCCCTTCATGACGACTGTGAGGGGGAGAATTTATTTATAACTCATTCGTTTACATTATATAAAGCCTTGAGTTCTGCATAATTAAGGGTGTGGCTACTTTGAGTGACAGGTGGATTGCCGTTTGTCTGCTGTCTGTTAGTCATCACGTCACCTCAGCTCCGCCCACGTTCCGCCTCTTTGACCATTTTCTGTTATCCGGGAGCGACGGCCAGCTCGACCCGACTTTACACTTTAAAATCTGCTCTTCAGATCCTATGGGTGACGTCACGCCCATATGTTTTTACAGTCTATGATTATTACGCAGGAATGAGAGTATAGTTCCTAGTCATATTGGCCTAGAAAATCTAAAATTTTAATTTTCCGTCGGTCTTAGTACACGATGTAACTATACACTATAAAAGCCCTATTAGAGAACATATCGTGTTATGCTCCCTTCAATTTATTCCTTAAATGTTCTTAAAAAGGTCTTAATTTACCTTCATTAAACCTGTAGAAACCCTGAGGTTTTTACAGTCTATGGCGTGCACGCGCGTCCTATTTACCGATGTTTGGAATTCATTAATATACACACGTTTAACTCCTGAATCTGTGGTATACGAAGCGTTTGTGAATCTGGAGGAGAGTTTTCGTAAAGGTCCATTTTACGCGCAAATGACTCAGAATTTGCTCATATATTTACGAAAGTTTCATGAATGAGGCCCAGTGTCTCAAACGGTTCAATAAAGGATTTGGTCTCTCTAAACCCCTCATTTCTGAGAGCTTCCTCTGCTCTGATTGGTCAGATGGCCCAGTCTGTTGTGATTGGTCTACTCTGCTCTGATTGGTCAGATGGCAAAGTCTGTTGTGATTGGTCTACTCTGATTGGTCAGATGACCCAGTCTGTTGTGATTGGTCTACTCTGATTGGTCAGATGGCCCAGTCTGTTGTGATTGGTCTACTCTGCTCTGATTGGTCAGATGGCCAAGTCTGTTGTGATTGGTCAACTCTGCTCTGATTGGTCAGATGGCCCAGTCTGTTGTGATTGGTCTACTCTGTTCTGATTGGTCAGATGGCCCAGTCTGTTGTGATTGGTCTACTCTGCTCTGATTGGTCAGATGGCCCAGTCTGTTGTGATTGGTCTACTCTGCTCTGATTGGTCAGATGGCCCAGTCTGTTGTGATTGTTCTACTCTGCTCTGATTGGTCAGATGGCCCAGTCTGTTGTGATTGGTCTGCTCTGATTGGTCAGATGGCCCAGTCTGTTGTGATTGGTCTACTCTGCTCTGATTGGTCAGATGGCCCAGTCTGTTGTGATTGTTCTACTCTGATTGGTCAGATGGCCCAGTCTGTTGTGATTGTTCTACTCTGCTCTGATTGGTCAGATGGCCCAGTCTGTTGTGATTGTTCTACTCTGATTGGTCAGATGGCCAGGTCTGTTGTGATTGGTCTACTCTGCTCTGATTGGTCAGATGGCCCAGTCTGTTGTGATTGTTCTACTCTGCTCTGATTGGTCAGATGGCCCAGTCTGTTGTGATTGGTCTGCTCTGATTGGTCAGATGGCCCAGTCTGTTGTGATTGGTCTACTCTGCTCTGATTGGTCAGATGGCCCAGTCTGTTGTGATTGGTCTACTCTGCTCTGATTGGTCAGATGGCCCAGTCTGTTGTGATTGGTCTGCTCTGATTGGTCAGATGGCCCAGTCTGTTGTGATTGGTCTACTCTGCTCTGATTGGTCAGATGGCCCAGTCTGTTGTGATTGGTCTGCTCTGATTGGTCAGATGGCCCAGTCTGTTGTGATTGGTCTACTCTGCTCTGATTGGTCAGATGGCCAAGTCTGTTGTGATTGGTCTACTCTGCTCTGATTGGTCAGATGGCCCAGTCTGTTGTGATTGGTCTACTCTGCTCTGATTGGTCAGATGGCCCAGTCTGTTTTGATTGGTCTACTCTACTCTGATTGGTCAGATGGCCCAGTCTGTTGTGATTGGTCTACTCTACTCTGATTGGTCAGATGGCCCAGTCTGTTGTGATTGGTCTACTCTGCTCTGATTGGTCAGATGGCCCAGTCTGTTGTGATTGGTCTACTCTGCTCTGATTGGTCAGATGGCCCAGTCTGTTGTGATTGGTCTACTCTGATTGGTCAGATGGCCCAGTCCCAACCCATTTTGGAAACCATAAAAAATAGCTCCATTTATCTGCACTTCGATCTTTAAAACTTTGCAGACCGTTTACATTCACAAAAAGCTGCATGGAAGATCATATCTAATAAAACACAATAGTCTGTTCTCATGTTGGCATTCAACACACGTCATTGAGACAAACGGCATATTGCATCGGGCCTAGATAGGACACAGCGCAATTGCTGTAATCAGGGTTTAATTGTTTGCAAAAACAAAATCAAGCAAAAGTGTCAAAGTTGAGCCGGCTGGTCTTACCGATGAGCTCGGTGGGCGTCTTCTCTATGAAGTGCTCGCACAGTCTGATGAACATCTCTGTAGTCTCTACTGTGGGGCATTCACCGTGACTGAATGAGACACAAACACAGTGATTTCAACATGACAGGTCAAAGATGCATCGACAGAAAAATGTCATGTATTCACACTGGACCAACTCCATAACCTCAGATCATATTGATAATACAGACCTATTCAAAAATCATCTTATCAAAAGACACAGTATTCATATTCTGAGGATCACATACCCTTTACAGGAAAGCTTCACGTATTTGATTCCTTCCTTTTCTATCTCGGCTCGATCATAGAAGCGGCTGGTGTTGGTCAGGTCCACCAGCAAACCCATCTTCACCTGAGGACAGGTGAGCATCACATCAACACGGCTCAGAACACAGAGCATATCAGTTTAAGAGGAACATCCATATACCTTCAAGCTTTTGAGATAGTTGGACAGCATGCTGGGATGAAACCGGTTCTCCTCGGGGACTTTATCATCATACCGTGGTCCGAGCATGGTTTTCATGGGCAGAAATTTACCTGAAGAGAGAAAGTTCATGTCACGTGACCTTTAATAAACACTCACGATAAAGGTTTGGTTCAGCCTGTGGTACGACAGTATAATGATGCTAGTACATTTTATTTTAAAGGAACACGCCACTATTTTTGAAAATAGGCTCATTTTCCGTCTCCCCTAGAGTTAAACAGTTGAGTTTGACCGGTTTCAAATCCATTCAGCCGATCTCCGGGTCTGGCGCTAGCACTTTTAGCATAGCTTAGCATAGATCATTGAATCTGATTAGACCGTTAGCATCTCGCTCAAATCACCAAGAGTTTCGATATTTTTCCTATTTAAAACTGGACTCTTCTGTAGTTACATCGTGTACTAAGACCGACATAATAATAAAAATTATATATAAATGTTTTTGAGTATACAGGGAGTGCAGAATTATTAGGCAAGTTGTATTTTTGAGGATTAATTTTACAACATTAATAATTAAACAACAACCATGTTGTCAATGAACACAAAAAACTCATTAATATCAAAGCTGAATATTTTTGGAAGTGGTTTTTAGTTTTAGCTATTTTAGGGGGATATCTGTGTGTGCAGGTGACTATTACTGTGCATAATTATTAGGCAACTTAACAAAAAACAAATTTATACCCATTTCAATTATTTATTTTTACCAGTGAAACCAATATAACATCTCAACATTCACAAATATACATTTCTGACATTCAAAAACCAAACAAAAACAAATCAGTGACCAATATAGCCACCTTTCTTTGCAAGGACACTCAAAAGCCTGCCATCCATGGATTCTGTCAGTGTTTTGATCTGTTCACCATCAACATTACGTGCAGCAGCAACCACAGCCTCCCAGACACTGTTCAGAGAGGTGTACTGTTTTCCCTCCTTGTAAATCGCACATTTGATGATGGACCACAGGTTCTCAATGGGGTTCAGATCAGGTGAACAAGGAGGCCATATCATTAGATTTTCTTCTTTTATACCCTTTCTTGCCAGCCACGCTGTGGAGTACTTGGACGCGTGTGATGGAGCATTGTCCTGCAGACTTCTTCCTGTACCACTGCATGAAGAAGGTGTCTTCCAGAAACTGGCAGTAGGACTGGGAGTTGAGCTTGACTCCATCCTCAACCCGAAAAGGCCCCACAAGCTCATCTTTGATGATACCAGCCCAAACCAGTACTCCACCTCCACCTTGCTGGCGTCTGAGTCGGACTGGAGCTCTCTGCCCTTTACCAATCCAGCCACGGGCCCATCCATCTGGCCCATCAAGACTCACTCTCATTTCATCAGTCCATAAAACCTTAGAAAAATCAGTCTTGAGATATTTCTTGGCCCAGTCTTGACGTTTCAGCTTGTGTGTCTTGTTCAGTGGTGGTCGACTTTCTGCCTTTCTTACCTTGGCCATGTCTCTGAGTATTGCACACCTTGTGCTTTTGGGCACTCCAGTGATGTTGCAGCTCTGAAATATGGCCAAACTGGTGGCAAGTGGCATCTTGGCAGCTGCACGCTTGACTTTTCTCAGTTCACGGGCAGTTATTTTGAGCCTTGGTTTTTCCACACGCTTCTTGCGACCCTGTTGACTATTTTGAATGAAACGCTTGATTGTTCGATGATCACGCTTCAGAAGCTTGGCTATTTTAAGACTGCTGCATCCCTCTGCAATATATCTCACTATTTTTGACTTTTCTGAGCCTGTCAAGTCCTTCTTTTGACCCATTTTGCCAAAGGAAAGGAAGTTGCCTAATAATTATGCACACCTGATATAGGGTGTTGATGTCATTAGACCACACCCCTTCTCATTACAGAGATGCACATCACCTAATATGCTTAATTGGTAGTAGGCTTTCCAGCCTATACAGCTTGGAGTAAGACAACATGCATAACGAGGATGATGTGGTCAAAATACTCATTTGCCTAATAATTCTGCACTCCCTGTATATATAAAAATTAGTGCTGTCAAATTATTAATCGCGATTAATTGCATCCAAAATAAATGTTTGTGTTTACATAATAAAAATATGAATGTATATATTTAATATAAACATTTATATTTATAAAATATGTATAATTATATAATATATATATATATATATATATATTAGCATTTTCTCTGTAATTAATCGCAAGTTTTTTATTTTTTGGGAGTTTTTAATATTTCAATATTGTATTAATTTCAGTTACTCTCCAAATTAATGTAGAAACAACTTAAAGACAGCAAATCTTAAATATTTGTTGTAATGGCATGTTTTTATGAATGGGCCAGTATCACTGATGTCTCTATGAAACATTAATGACGTTACATTACAGTATAACTGAAAGCTCCCAATTTCAACATTTATTAGGCTTTAAAAAACAACTTTTAATTCAATTGAACTTAAAACAATCTTTACATAAACCCATTATAATAAATGTTATATTTACCCGTGGCCTTCCCTGTTAGACAGTCAACACAGAAATTGAATAAAGTTATCAACAGCTTTCTTAACTGCATAAATAATAAATGAAATCTAGATTAATCATCATTAAAGCTACAATTTTCTCTGTTCCCTTTGTTCTTTGATGAACATTAATGACAGACATCATCAGTGCTCCTGTCACTTTAAGAACAGCCGCTGCCAAACCTGACGCGGATCTAACACGCATCTCATTTTATCGTTATTTAACTCATTTAAGACTTCTAATATGAGAATACTCGACAAAACTGCCATTTTGGCAACATTCTCTGTGTTGTTGTTATTGTTTGTTCAAGAGCGAAAGAGAACTTGATGTGTGCACGAGACTGGTGTGTGTGTGTGTGTGTGTGTGTGTGTGTGTGTGTGTGTGTGTGTGTGTGTGTGTGTGTGTGTGTGTGTGTGTGTGTGTGTGTGTGTGTGTGTGTCAGGGTTATGAGGGGTGTCCCTCGATTAGCTTCTTATGTGGTGAATCAGTATATTGTGTACATGAATGTGGACGACTGCCTGATCAGTGCCCTGACTACTGACCTAGGGGGCAGACTAAGACGCACACACACAGACAGGACACTGACACACACACACACACACACACACACACACAGGACTCTGACATACAGTGCGTTCTCTTCTGTCTTGTCGCACTTAGATGGTTTAAAAGCATTTACATGACTAAGAGCGTGATCATTTAATTTAACGCTGGGCAAAAATGAATATAAAACGGTCGCTGCGTTAATTGTGTTAAATAATTTTAAACTGAAACAAAAAAATTGCCCGCGTTAATTTGCCCAGCTCTAATATATATGCAAATATTTCTTAAATATATACACGTGTGTGTATGTGTGTGTGTGTGTATTCAAATATACATATTTATACACAGTACACACATATTATGTAAACACAAACTTTTATTTTGGATGCAATTAATCGCGATTAATCATTTCACATTTATATATACATTAGGGGTTACACGTGAATATCGCGATATTATGTTTGCCGGTACTGTATCGATTCTGAAAAAAACACTGTATCGATATTTATATATTTATTTATTTATTTAAATCCAAGATTCGTGGCTTTGTGTTCGGTTTAAAACACAGACTTGTATAAAAGCTTGTAGAAGCGTGTAGAAGGTGAAGGTGCGTGCGACGTATCGATTCAATATCGTTATCTCGATATCACGAAATAAACCTTGTGTTGTAAGGACTTGTTTTATTTGTTATGAATCTATTTGGATGCGTTTTCCGTAACTTTTGTAATTTTACATAGGTTTAAAAATATCGAAATTAACGATTATCGATATCGCAATATCACATTTTGTGAATATCGTGCACCCCTAGCTCACAACACGATAGCATTATTATTATATATAAAGAAGCCACTAAGGAAATCTAAAAGAGTAACTTTGTTTGTAAAATAGGTCAAATCCGATACTCGGGATACATTTAATCAGAGAGCTCGCTTAACATCCCAACGTCATCCGCGCTGCTGAGAAGCGTTTCGATAGAATATGTTCAGCACGTTTTCCTCTCAGTAACAAAATAAACACAACAAAATTGGCAGCGGTGGCAGCAGAACAACAGCATCTGATCATAGCGATGCACCAGCTCTGTAGTTCAGTACTTTAAATAGCACTTTATACAATAGACTGCTTTAAAGCAAACAGCTTTACAGTATTAAAAATAAAACAGTCATTCAGTCAAGGCATGGACTACGCACTTTCTGTTAAATAGTTTAGAAATTAAAAAAACTGCTATACTGTGAACCTTTAAAACATACGTCAAGAATCCTGCAGTCACTTTACAATGTCCCTTTACTTAGATTACACAAACTAGTGATATAAATGATACTGTATTAATTAAATAAAATAGTTACTTGTCAGGTTTTATGCATATGGTTGTTCTTTATATCTTTTAAATTAGATCTTTCTAAAAAATAAAAAACACAAAAAATAAATATCGCAATATATAACAAAGTTACGAAACGATATATATACAAAATCCTACGTTTCGTTAAAATCCTCCCGACGTCCGGCTCTCAGCGAATCAGGAGGCCAAACGTAACATTGCGTCATTAATATTCATGAGCCAAGCCCTCGCCATAGTAAACACACAACTCCCGCCTCTTGTCCAATGACGTATATTGTGTTGATCTGCGTGTAGCGAGCTAATCCGGCTAGCCACTCAATTTAAAAACCAGACAAAACAAGCAAGTTTAGAGTGGCCCTCGTGTCTGTTCTGATGTCGTACATGCTCACATTTAAAAACACACGTAAATTAAGTTATCACTGGTTAATTTAGGCAAAGTTATCATTGGTTAGTTTTGGCAAACGACGCAGTCAGTGCTACAAACAAGCACAGGCTAATGGTAGCTATCTCAGGCTGAAAGCCTTTAAATCTGCAGTCATACAGCTCAGGGTTTGAGTATTTATGCTCTTTATAATAGCATAACTTTAAGAAACTAAATCATTGCATTAATGAGACTTCGGTGTGGATTAGTCAGACCAGCTTTGTTGACAATAATGTGGAAGATGCTCACCAGCCACAGGTTGTCCTCTTCTGGGACAGTTCCTCCATCGAGGAGGCGCTCCGTTTTGAGACATTCTCTCGTTTCGAGACGAGTGAGAGTCCGCGTTCGGCTGCCCCGGAGCTCAAGCCTGTCGAGCGGCTGGAGGAGCTTCTGTGATCCGCTGCCTGGGCCTTTGACACAAACCCAGAAATGTTAGCGTTTCACAGGGTTATCAAGAGCTCCGCGCTGTAGAAAAGGCCATTCCTCGGGTCAGCTTTCATGAGATGAGCTCCATGAGGCAACCGTTTCCCAAACCGTGCTCGAAAGTAAACAGTAATTCCCCACGCCGTCCCGCAGTTCTGTGCGTTACCCACTACAACCGAGAGCAGTGACTCGAGGCGGACAGTAGAGGGTGCTACACATCTAGATAGATAGATAGATAGATAGATAGATAGATAGATAGATAGATAGATAGATAGATAGATAGATAGATAGATAGATAGATAGATAGATAGATAGATAGATAGATAGATAGATAGATAGATAGATAGATAGATAGATAGATAGATAGATAGATAGATAGATAGATAGATAGATAGATGGATAAACAGACAGACAGATAGATGGATAAACAGACAGACAGACAGATAGATAGATAGATAGATAGATAGATAGATAGATAGATAGATAGATAGATAGATAGATAGATAGATAGATAGATAGATAGATAGACAGACAGACAGACAGACAGACAGACAGACAGACAGATAGATAGACAGACAGACAGACAGACAGACAGACAGACAGACAGACAGACAGACAGATAGACAGATAGATAGATAGATAGATAGATAGATAGATAGATAGATAGATAGATAAACAGACAGACAGACAGACAGACAGACAGATAGATAGATAGATAGATAGACAGACAGACAGACAGACAGACAGACAGACAGACAGACAGACAGACAGACAGACAGACAGACAGACAGACAGACAGACAGACAGATAGATAGATAGATAGATAGATAGATAGATAGATAGATAGATAGATAGATAGATAGATAGATAGATAGATAGATGGATAAACAGATAGATAGATAGATAGATAGATAGATAGATAGATAGATAGATAGATAGATAGATAGATAGATAGATAGATAGATAGATAGATAGATAGATAGATAGATAGATAGATAGATAGATAGATAGATGGATGGACGGACGGACGGACGGACGGACGGACGGATAGAGAGAGAGAGAGAGAGAGAGAGAGAGATAGATAGATAGATAGAGAGATAGATAATTGAATAAGCGATGAATCCCAGTAAAAGAGATTCATCTGAAAGGTACAATTCTGTAAATTATGTACAGGTATATTTAATTGCCCATATTTTAATTGAAGATATGTCATAATAGCAACACTATGAATGCAAATTGAATGATTTCACTCAACTAACCTGTAAGTTTAGTTGAAATGTGCAGCATTATTCAAAGTGTTGTTGACGTAATTTCCACTGAAACAGGGAGACAGGGCGGGGCATATTGAACAGCTCCTCCCCTTTAAAAAAAAATAGCCAATAGCGTTTAGTTTCTATCACAGCGACATCATTCTCCCCAAAGCATATTACCACAGTCTGAATCATTTCCTATTCACTATATAGTGCACTATGTGTCATTCACCATGTAGAAAATAGTAAATGTATGAACAAGTGACTGATTTCAGCGTCTATGTATAATGTAGGGGGCGGGGCTTCAGATTCTAGAGCGCATTTGATTGGACAGAAAATCTGATGAGAAAGTACTGGCGGAAGTGAGAGACTGTAAGTTTTGCATGCTTATATCTAATAAATGTGAATTTGTCACTTTTTTGGAGCATACTAGGTTAAAAATGCTAACATATTCATACTAAAAGCAAAAAAAATCCCATTTTGATTTCATGGGGACTTTAATGAAAGCAAAGATGTCTGAAATGTCCATCTAATTCATGGAAATACTGAATTATAACACCATTGATTACAATAATTGTTCAATTTAAAAATAATAACACTAACAACATGCAACTCGGGTCCTTCTGTGCCAAATCTGTGGCTCATCTTACCCCAAGGGACTCCAAGGGATTTGATTTCCCTTTTACTTCAAAATAAAACCTATAACTTTTACTCCACAAATCTAAAAACATGGTGTCCACAAATACCTCATTATCAAACAGACACACAACAAACTGTGATATTCAGCATAATCTCACAGATCACTATTTCTTTTCTTTTTTTTCAAGAGACAAAATTAGATTAATTAACATCCAAATGCTTTCGGCTGACTAAATCTCACAAATGTTGATATTCAGATAAAATGACAAAATTAAAAAAATTGTGTAGCCATTCATCAAAAGTGCTGAGATGAGATTATGGCTCATCTTACC
Organism: Romanogobio albipinnatus; assembly: GCA_023566225.1. Lineage (NCBI taxonomy): Eukaryota > Metazoa > Chordata > Actinopteri > Cypriniformes > Gobionidae > Romanogobio > Romanogobio albipinnatus. The sequence goes on along the minus strand of CM042256.1, from coordinate 4,004,141 downwards.
CTTGCCCCTTCTTTTACCAATTATATGCTTAGTAATGTGTGTATTTGTATGTATAAATACGCACTTATTTATACATAAATAATAATACACACGTTACCTCTATTGAGCCACCAGATAAAATCTTCTCAGCACAAATTAAAACACAAGAATTACTCAAAAGAAACCCTCATATATTACCTTTTATAAAACTGATCTCACAATATAACCCTTTCAAACATGAGATCATAACAAATATCTTATTAAAACAATACAAATGTTAAAGCTTTTCAAATTCACATGACTGCCCTAATATTATACTTTATTTCAGTTTTTTATTTTTATTTTTTACATACATGTTCATTCTATATTTTAGTTGTTGTTATTCTGTTCTACCTGCTCTGAACTGTAACACAATGTCTTATATTATTTGTTTTGTACTTGTCTGTAATTGAAATAATACAGAATAATAAACACATTTGTTTTATATGGTAAATACTTTGGCGAAATGTCAGTGTTACGACTCTTATTTGTTGCTATGTTATTCTATAATTGACTCTATATTCTTACGTCTAAAATAGTTTGTTTTCAAACCAATGATGTAATCGAGTACGCATGCGCAGTGTGTGCAGCGCACAGCCATTACGAGAAAACGAAACAGCGATGGTTTTGCATTTGGACCGCGTTACAGACGGATATCTTTAATATTATAAGCGAAGACAGGGATCAAAACATTTCATTCCGAAAACTGTCTCCTTCTTCGGACCTCGAGATACGACCGAGATCTCCAAGCATCCCACAACCCCATCACCCCCAGCATCAGCATCTGTTTACATCGGGGCGTATTTGACACTAAGTTATCTGTCATGCTGGGCGATGCTTTTGGACATCGTGTTGAATCGAGCGTGGAGAATAAAGCAATGAAGATAAGCAGATCCAAACAAGCGCTCTTGAAGAAGAGAGGACGAAACGTGCACAGTAAACACAACAAAGCATCAGCAAACATCAACAAAAGCAGCTTTAAATCTCCATTAGCCACCCATGAGGAGCTCAGACCAGCCCAGTCCAAACCAGCCACCCATAAACAGGTAACACGCTGTGTTATCTCTGCCCTGGTGATAGCAGGTTTGTGAGCATGTGCCTTGACGCTTCCGCATTTTCTGTGTCCTTTACCTTGGACTAAACGCCGATAGAAGCCTGGCGTAGATGTTTAGTCAGTGTTGGGTTAGTTTTGTGGGTTAATAACTGAAATATTGATCTATAAATCATCATCCTATGCTCTGCAGACACTGATCAGCATCCAAAGAGTGACTCAACCTGTACTAAATTAATGATTAGGGGTTCAATCACAGTTGTTGGAACCATAGTGTGTTTGTACTGATTCTTTCTTTTCCTCTTCTTCTTCTTCATCTTCTTCTTTTCTGCCATAAAAATGTATGCAGGATCAGATGTTCCCAAATGCACGCATCTGCTCAGGTGCTAAAACACACATCCGTCGGTTCAACATTGTTATAGGCCAATTTGCATTCTGGGATTGGCGTTTTGGGCTAAAAATAAGATTATATGCATTTGCATCCTTGAGTCTGATTTGATTTCCTTCTAGGGCTGGGCAATATGGTATGGAAGCTTGTTTCCGCCGCAGAATAAAACATTAAAAAAGATTATTCAGACTTTTTTTTTCTTTTGCGAGATATACACTTGCAATTGCGAGTTATAACGTCGGAATTGCGAGATGTAAAGTCAGAATTGAGAGATGTAAAGTCAGAATTGAGAGATGTAAAGTCGGAATTGTGAGATGTAAAGTCGAAATTGAGAGATGTAAAGAAGGAATTGTGAGATGTAAAGTCGGAATTGCGAGATATAAAGTCGGAATTGCGAGATATAAAGTCGGAATTGCGAGATATAAAGTCGGAATTGCGAGATGTAAAGTCAGAATTGCGAGATGTAAAGAAGGAATTGCGAGACGTAAAGTCAGGATTGCGAGATATAAAGTCGGAATTGCGAGTTATAAAGTCAGAATTGCAAGATGTAAAATCGGAATTGCGAGATGTAAAGTCAGGATTGCGAGATATAAAGTCGGAATTGTGAGATGTAAAGTCGGAATTGCAAGATGTAAAGTCGGAATTGCGAGATGTAAAGTCGGAATTGCGAGATGTAAAGTCGGAATTGCGAGATGTAAAGAAGGAATTGCGAGATGTAAAGAAGGAATTGCGAGATGTAAAGAAGGAATTGAGAGATGTAAAGAAGGAATTGCGAGACGTAAAGTCAGGATTGCGAGATATAAAGTCGGAATTGCGAGATGTAAAGAAGGAATTGCGAGACGTAAAGTCAGGATTGCGAGATATAAAGTCGGAATTGCGAGTTATAAAGTCAGAATTGCAAGATGTAAAATCGGAATTGCGAGATGTAAAGTCAGGATTGCGAGATATAAAGTCGGAATTGCGAGATGTAAAGTCGGAATTGCAAGATGTAAAGTCGGAATTGCGAGATGTAAAGTCGGAATTGCGAGATGTAAAGTCGGAATTGCGAGATGTAAAGAAGGAATTGCGAGATGTAAAGAAGGAATTGCGAGATGTAAAGTCGGAATTGCGAGATATAAAGTCGGAATTGCGAGATGTAAAGTCAGAATTGAGAGATGTAAAGAAGGAATTGCGAGATGTAAAGAAGGAATTGCGAGACGTAAAGTCAGGATTGCGAGATATAAAGTCGGAATTGCGAGTTATAAAGTCAGAATTGCAAGATGTAAAATCGTAATTGCGAGATGTAAAGTCGGAATTGCGAGATGTAAAGTCAGAATTGCGAGATTTAAAGTCACATTTGCGAGACGTAAAGTCAGAATTGCGAGATGTAAAGTTGGAATTGCGAGATGTAAAGAAGGAATTGCGAGATGTAAAGAAGGAATTGCGAGATGTAAAGTCGGAATTGCGAGATATAAAGAAGGAATTGCGAGATGTAAAGAAGGAATTGCGAGATGTAAAGTCGGAATTGCGAGATATAAAGTCGGAATTGCGAGATGTAAAGTCAGAATTGAGAGATGTAAAGAAGGAATTGCGAGATGTAAAGAAGGAATTGCGAGACGTAAAGTCAGGATTGCGATATATAAAGTCGGAATTGCGAGTTATAAAGTCAGAATTGCAAGATGTAAAGTCGGAATTGCGAGATGTAAAGTCGGAATTGCGAGATGTAAAGTCAGAATTGCGAGATTTAAAGTCACATTTGCGAGACGTAAAGTCGGAATTGCGAGATGTAAAGATGGAATTGCGAGTTGTAAAGTCGGAATTGTGAGATGTAAAGTCAGAATTGAGAGATGTAAAGAAGGAATTGCGAGATGTAAAGTCGGAATTGCGAGTTGTAAAGTAAGGATTGCGAGATATAAAGTTGGAATTGCGAGACGTAAAGTCAGAATTGCGAGACGTAAAGTCAGAATTGCGAGTTGTAAAGTCGGAATTGCGAGATGTAAAGTCAGAATTGCGAGACGTAAAGTCAGAATTGCGAGATGTATGTAAAGTCAGAATTGCGAGATGTATGTAAAGTCAGAATTGTGAGTTGTAAAGTCAGAATTGCGAGACATAAAGTCGGAATTGCGAGATGTATGTAAAGTCAGAATTGCGAGACATAAAGTCGGAATTCCGAGTTGTAAAGTCAGAATTGTGAGACGTAAAGTCGGAATTACGAGTTGTAAAGTCGGAATTGCGAGATGTAAAGTCAGAATTGCGAGACGTAAAGTCAGAATTGCGAGATGTATGTAAAGTCAGAATTGTGAGTTGTAAAGTCAGAATTGCGAGACATAAAGTCGGAATTGCGAGTTGTAAAGTCAGAATTGCGAGACGTAAAGTCGGAATTGCGAGTTGTAAAGTCAGGATTGCGAGATGTAAAGTCGGAATTGCGAGATGTAAAGTCGGAATTGCGAGATGTATGTAAAGTCAGAATTGCGAGATATAAAGTCACAATTGCGAGACGTAAAGTCACAATTGCGAGACGTAAAGTCGGAATTGCGAGTTGTAAAGTCAGAATTGCGAGATGTAAAGTCAAAATTGCGAGATGTATGCAAAGTCGGAATTGCGAGATGCAAAGTCGGAATTGCGAGTTGTAAAGTCGGAATTGCGAGTTGTAAAGTCAGAATTGCGAGACCTAAGTCGGAATTGCGAGTTGTAAAGTCGGAATTGCGAGATGTATGTAAAGTCGGAATTGCGAGATGTATGTAAAGTCGGAATTGCGAGATGTAAAGTCGGAATTGCGAGATATAAAGTCACAATTGCGAGACATAAAGTCACAATTGCGAGACGTAAAGTCACAATTGCGAGACGTAAAGTCGGAATTGCGAGTTGTAAAGTCGGAATTGCGAGATGTAAAATCAGGATTGCGAGTTGAAAAGTCAGAATTGTGAGATGTAAAGTCGGAATTGCGAGATATACAGTGAGGAAAATAAGTATTTGAACACCCTGCTATTTTGCAAGTTCTCCCACTTGGAAATCATGGAGGGGTCTGAATTTGTCATCGTAGGTGCATGTCCACTGTGAGAGACATAATCTAAAAAAAAAATCCAGAAATCACAATGTATGATTTTTTAACTATTTATTTGTATGATACAGCTGCAAATAAGTATTTGAACACCTGTCTATCATCTAGAATTCTGACCCTCAAAGACCTGTTAGTCTGCCTTTAAAATGTCCACCTCCACTCCATTTATTATCCTAAATTAGATGCACCTGTTTGAGGTCGTTTGCTGCATAAAGACACCTGTCCACCCCATACAATCAGTAAGAATCCAACTACTAACATGGCCAAGACCAAAGAGCTGTCCAAAGACACTAGAGACAAAATTGTACACCTCCACAAGGCTGGAAAGGGCTACGGGGAAATTGCCAAGCAGCTTGGTGAAAAAAGGTCCACTGTTGGAGCAATCATTAGAAAATGGAAGAAGCTAAACATGACTGTCAATCTCCCTCGGACTGGGGCTCCATGCAAGATCTCACCTCGTGGGGTCTCAATGATCCTAAGAAAGGTGAGAAATCAGCCCAGAACTACACGGGAGGAGCTGGCCAATGACCTGAAAAGAGCTGGGACCACCGTTTCCAAGGTTACTGTTGGTAATACACTAAGACGTCATGGTTTGAAATCATGCATGGCACGGAAGGTTCCCCTGCTTAAACCAGCACATGTCAAGGCCCGTCTTAAGTTTGCCAATGACCATTTGGATGATCCAGAGGAGTCATGGGAGAAAGTCATGTGGTCAGATGAGACCAAAATAGAACTTTTTGGTCATAATTCAACTAAACGTGTTTGGAGGAAGAAGAATGATGAGTACCATCCCAAGAACACCATCCCTACTGTGAAGCATGGGGGTGGTAGCATCATGCTTTGGGGGTGTTTTTCTGCACATGGGACAGGGCGACTGCACTGTATTAAGGAGAGGATGACCGGGGCCATTTATTGCGAGATTTTGGGGAACAACCTCCTTCCCTCAGTTAGAGCATTGAAGATGGGTCGAGGCTGGGTCTTCCAACATGACAATGACCCGAAGCACACAGCCAGGATAACCAAGGAGTGGCTCTGTAAGAAGCATATCAAGGTTCTGGCGTGGCCTAGCCAGTCTCCAGACCTAAACCCAATAGAGAATCTCTGGAGGGAGCTCAAACTCTGTGTTTCTCAGCGACAGGCCAGAAACCTGACTGATCTAGAGAAGATCTGTGTGGAGGAGTGGGCCAAAATCCCTCCTGCAGTGCAAACCTGCTGAAAAACTACAGGAAACGTTTGACCTCTGTAATTGCAAACAAAGGCTACTGTACCAAATATTAACATTGATTTTCTCAGGTGTTCAAATACTTATTTGCAGCTGTATCATACAAATAAATAGTTATAAAATCATACATTGTGATTTCTGGATTTTTTTTTTTAGATTGTCTCTCACAGTGGACATGCACCTACGATGACAATTTCAGACCCTCCATGATTTCTAAGTGGGAGAACTTGCAAAATAGCAGGGTGTTCAAATACTTATTTTCCTCACTGTATGTAAAGTCAGAATTGCGAGTTGTAAAGTCGGAATTGCGAGATGTGAAGTCGGAATTGTGAGACGTAAAGTCGGAATTGTGAGTTGTAAAGTCGGAATTGCGAGTTGTAAAGTCGGAATTGCGAGTTGTAAAGTCGGAATTGCGAGATGTGAAGTCGGAATTGCGAGATGTAAAGTCGGAATTGCGAGTTGTAAAGTCGGAATTGCGAGTTGTAAAGTGGACACCGCCAGCAGCCAATCAATTTTCAGCAGCTAATAACTTCAAATATGAATGTCCAACCATTGTGTTAAAACGAGTATGTGTACAAAATTGTGTGAAATGGAAAATGACATCACAACATTTATATTTCATCAAGAGGTGCATCAATTTTTGGTCCAGATCTTGTATGGACAATGTAAGAGTCCAGCACTCTGTAAAGTCTCCTCCAGCACATCCCAAAGACTTTCAGTGAGTTTAAGGTCTGGACTCTTCATGCTCCTCCCAACCATTCTTTCACGATCTGAGCTGATGAATCTTGAAATTGTCATCCGGGAATATGGCTATGATGTGTCTTGTGAGAAATGAAAAGTGACACACTCCATCAATAAGGGTTAGAAGAACCGTTGCCAGACATATAACATGCTAGAAACATAATAATCACTGCAATAATGGTCCTTTGAAATCCAAACAGCGATTTTTTTTTTTTTGGCCGGGCAGTGTATTTTGCGCCAATTATTCAGGAATTGACGATTTTGTTCTCTTGAACACATGGGATGGAAACTGTGCTTTATTCACAAATGTTATATGCGATATTCCAATTTTGTGCTTTGGATGGAAACAGCTATTGTTGTGATTTATTCAGTTTGACTGAAAACAAATGATTCACAATGGTTTAGAAGATCTGTGCCGTGAATGCATCTGTTACTAAACCACAACAACATGATATAATCACAGACACTAGAAATAAATGAGCTTTCTGGGCACAATGTGAATAAGTAGAGATCAGAGAGAACACATCAGCTGTGTTGTTTAACACGATCCTAATAGTTTCTTGTTTGTCTTCAGCAGCTGAAGTCAAAAACAGAGTGTGATGAACGTGGAAGCCAGTCCAGCAGAGCGTCTGTGCACAGCTCGGGCAGGCTTGAGCAAACCACCGAGAACCTGAACAAACGAAGACAGTGGAGCAAGCATAGAAACACGCCTGACAACACTCAGCTTGCCAAAAGGCACCAGAACTCCATGTGCACTGAGAAGAGCCCGCCGTACCGGGCCGAGGGCCTCAAGAGGGTGAACGTTTGCCCTCCTGAGCTCTCATCGGAGGCAGACAAGACGTACGCTGGAGCAAAGTTCAGCGAGCCGCCCTCACCCAGTGTCCTTCCCAGACCGCCCAGGCATTGGGTGGGAGAGCGCGTTCTCCAACATGCATCTGCTCAGCACGACTGCAGCAAAGAGCAGATGTCCGAGCACCTGAAAACCTTGCTGAAGGTCCAAGCAGAACCCTGAAAAACAATGGGACGCAAAGAACTACCTTGCAGTTGTTTCAGAGAGAACCATCGAGTTAAACATGAAGACTTGTGGAAGTGTAAAAAAAAGTGTATATTTTTTCATGTTAATTTACTTGAAAAGTCAATTTAGTTTTGTTACTGAAGCTCATAGTCCTTCTTCACATTTGTGTAACGCCAGTATACAACGATGAAAAGTGTTGGGGACAATCGCCATGAAGAACTGGACAGCTGCTTGTAAGAACACGGTGTTGTTTTAACCTTATATTGAAGCACAGTGGACAGTAAGCAACTACGTATGTCAATCAAGCAATCATACGTTTTATTTCAATTACACACATTGTTTTTAATTGACCTGAAGAATGTACCATTTTGCATATGGTCTGTTATGTTGGGACGTCACGCTTGATTTTAAACATTTCCTCACTGCCTTTCATTGACAGTCTTTTGTATCATCTGCATCAGTTCAAAAAAATTGATGCAATAATTTTTATCTTTTTATTCTGCCAAATTCAATTATTCTGCTTTTCAAATAAAGAGTTTTGGTCCCCATTATGTTTTGTGTGTGTTTTTGTTTGATTGGTCTGTTGATGTTTGTGTGCATTGTGGTGCAAGAGTAATTCACCCATTACTGAATAACCCATTTATCACATCTTATTTTCTAAGCACCCTTAATAACTAAATATTCTTGTGCCCAACCAAAGGACAATAAACCCCTCAAGTTAAAGGACAACCCCGGTGAAAAATGAAGCTAGGGGTAATTAACACATGGTTACTGAGTAGATCGTTCTCTGGGATGCGTTTTCATGAAAATCGAATGTAAAGAGTTTTATCTCTAAAAACAGATTAGCTTATAACGCTAGTATATGGGGCACAGAATAAGTCAAATTAAAGGTCCCGTTCTTCGTGTTTTTTTGAAGCTTTGATTGTGTTTACAGTGTGCAATATAACATGTGTTCATGTTTCGCGTGTAAAAAAACAGTATTTTTAACACAATTTACTCATCTGTACACCGCTGTTTTCACTGTCCTAAAAACGGCTGATGAGTTCCTTGTTCATGAAGTCCCTCCTTCAGAAATACGTAACGAGTTCTGATTGTGTCAGCGGTTCCTGTGTTGTGATTCGACAGCAGCTTAGCGCACGTAACTTGCATGGAAATGTCACGCCTCTTAACGGGAGATGTATGCGCTCAATGATCTCTACAGCGTCCCTGGGAAAGCCAAACAAAGGTGATTTGACTCCGGGATGAAAATAACAGCGTCTCGACGACATGGCGACAAACACAGTCAAACGCAACACTTCCTCTTCTCCACGCGACACGTCCTCTTCTCCTCGTGGGACAGCAACAAGACCACGCCCCTTTTCCGCGTATTCTTGTGGGCGGAGGTTAGTCTGTTCTACTGACGTCATTAATGAAGGAAGTACCAGGATGTAGTCCAAGCCAGCCGTTCGCTGTAGGCTTTGAAAGGGAACTTCTGTTAAATAAAATATCTCGCTTGGCATTGAACTTTGAGCTTTATAATTTTACAGGTATTATTTATGCTCTAACAGCAACATTACACACTAACTAAAGTTTGAACAATGGGATCACGAAGAACGGGACCTTTAAATCGCTAGTTAAAACCACTAACAAGGCTCAAAATAGCCTCGCACTAACATGGTAGCATAATCAGGGTCCCTACATGCAAACCGAAGCATTGAGAACTTTGTAAGGGTACAAACAGTTTAATAAGAAGATACTTTATAAAGACAGAACATTACACGCATACAGACAGGAGCCATCTTGGAAAACAGTTTCGACAAGTCGAGCCACGGTTGAATAATCCGCCATCTCTTTAGTGTGTATCTTTTGGAAGCACTAGTCTCTGTTGCGTCTAGTCTCTGTCTCTGTTAAAATTATTTTTATTTATTTATTTTCTCTGTTGCGTTCAGTGCTTTCTTCCGGAAACAACGGACCATGTGTGATTCCAAGTCACAGTTCATCACTTAGCACAGCGTTCGTGGCTCGACTTGTCGAGACTGTTTTCCAAGATGGCTCCTGTCTGTATGCACGTAATGTACTGTCTTTATAAAGTATCTTCTTATTAAACTGTTTGTACACTTACAAAGTTCTCAATGCTTCGGTTTGCATGTAGGGACCCTGATTATGCTACCGTGTTAGTGCGAGGCTATTTTGAGCCTTGTTAGTGGTTTTAACTAGCGATTTAATTTGACTTATTCTGTGCCCCATATACTAGCGTTATAAGCTAATCTGTTTTTAGAGATAAAACTCTTTACATTCAATTTTCATGAAAACGCATCCCAGAGAACGATCTACTCAGTAACCATGTGTTAATTACCCCAGGTTCATTTTTCATCGGAGTTGTCCCTTAAGGATCCCCTTAGTGATAATTAGATTATGATTTTATTTCTTTATTTATTTTAAATCTTTGTTGGGCACATTGAGGTCAGTCAGTTTGCAGCCTGTTATTGGCCAGGAGATTGTGCCCTTCACGTTCACACGATCCCCTCATTGGATATGCAGATTGTGTTAGAGGCCCTGGAAAAGCCTCCATTTGAGCCCTCATCCTCTTTAAATCTAGACCTTCTTTCTTTAAAAACATCCTTTCTTCTGGCCATTGCATCGGCAAGGTGTGTTAAGCCTAGTTCAGGACTGCACGATTTTCAAACTCGTCGGATCACTGCTCTTTTCACACTGCATGACTATCTGGGGTAGCATTCAGTCACTGCTGTGTTCACACTGCACGATGGATCGGCGACTGGGGGTTTCACACTGCATGACTGTACAAGAGGAAGAATCGCAGACAACTACGTTTCACAACCAAACTCGCACGAGAAGTGAGAAGGAAACAATGCGAGACTGGAATTGCTATTAAAAAAATATAGACTGCAGTGCAGAAACTTGCGATCCAAATTGTATGTGTGCTGATTTGCAGCAAAAAGGAGAAAAATAAAAAAGATTATGGTGGAGGAAATGGTTGGTGAGACACAGGGAGCAAGGATTGTGTTCTGCAAAGAGAGTTTGAGGTAAATACATCATTTTGCAATGTGCTGCTGCTGGTCAAGCAAATGTTTGTGCTTTGTTTCTGTTTGATATAACTGTACATATATCCATAGATATTCATAATAAAGGCTAGATGTTTTACGGCGGAGTCTCTAACGCCATCACTGGCGGCCATCTTGTCACAGGCAAGCTTTCTGGCGGGCTCTGTGGCTCCTGATGTAAGGCGAGTGATCTGAACACAAATACATACAAATGGTTTGGTTTCTTACAAACGTTATTAACGTGGCTGTAATTATGGATGCTTGAACAAATTATGAATAATTATTCATAAGTATGCAGTGTCATTACTACATCTCTGACGTTTATAACAAACCAAACAGTTTGAAAATCGGTAGAAAATTGAGCAAGTTATGGTTATTTAAAAAGTACACGCACCATTAAAACACAATGTTAGGAGTGAGCGAGCTGACTGTGACAAGATGGCCGCCAGGTGCGGACGTCGACCTCCATTGGCCAGCAGCGTGGACGAGACATCTAGCCTTTATTATGTATATCTATGCATATATCTATTAAAATACGGATATTATGGTCTATAACTCCTCCCCGAACCTCCCGCTGCCCTGTATCCTGCGCTCTCATTGGCTGTAGGTCATCGCCGATGTATTTTCCAGTCAGAACATATTTCCCACAGCAGTAGTTTGAATCGCCGACAGGTCCAGATATTTAGCATGCCAAATATCTTGTGGGCGTTGGCGATTCTCTCTGATCGCGTCTTTGATAATTCACACTGCGTGATCGTCACTCGCGTGCACGAGCACCGATTTGCCTATGATTTCGGGCATTTGTCTGCGATTTCGCTAAACCTGACGGCAAGTCAAAGTCGGGGCTAAAATCGGGCAGTCTGAACTTGGCAAAAGTGAGTTGCAAACCTTCTCTGTGCACCCAGCATGCTTGAGACTTGATGGGAGGATGGACCCATCTCATTCTTACCAAATCATGAATTCTTGCTCAAGGTCCTGCCTCGTTCATATGTGTCTAGGCCCTTGGTTCTGGAACCCTTTCAAGCAGCCCGGTAGCATCTAAACTGCCCAATCAGGGCCTTGAGAAGATCAATAGCTTGCACTCACTACATAAAGCAGACAGAGCTACTATTGTCTGCTATAGGAAGTCAGTACTGGGCCAGGCTTTGTCAAAACAGAGGCTGGCCTGCTGGGTCATCAGAGCTATTGAGGTGGCATATAGCAGTGTTGGTGTACCTCCGCCTGAGGGTGTGGTGGCATATTCTTCCAGGGGGATGGCTGCCGCCTTGGTACCAATGGTGTGCCTTTAGTAGAGGTCTGTGCAGCATCAGGCTGGACCTCCTCGCTTACATCTGGTCGGTTTTATTGCCTGAATGTGGCATCTTTTTTAGCTACCTCTGTCCTGCAATCAGGTGAAGGTATAGAGGGTATGCATCGCCGTCACTTTCCCGCCTGAACACGCCCCCTCAGCCGGACTAAGTGGCAGAAGAGCTGCTGCATGACTGGAGTTAATAGGGGGAAACGTGAGTAAAACAAACAGTTATCAGTTTAAACTAAAGGTTAGACTCCATATAGTGTTCCTTACAACTTACCAAAGATCCAGTGATCCATGGATATTGACATGTATATGCGGTTGGGTCTATGTATTGAAGCGTGTATGTGACCGCTTGTCAAGAATGGAAAACAAAAGTTTTATTCAAATTCTGAATATATTATAGGCCTATTAATATTTTTTATATTGCCTAGACACCATGCAAAGAGCACTCCCTTTATAATCACTAAAAGCTGTCACTCATTCAATGAACGCGATCTCACAAAGTTCAGTTATATTAAACCGTGAAGCGACTACACAATGAATCTCTTATTTACATCATGTCTACACTTAGAGAGGATTAGCGCACATGCAGAACTCAGCACTGGTCAAAAACTCGAGCGGTGAGTGGATTCTGACTTCAACACCTGTGATTGGCCGTTGCGTTCAAGAAATCAACAAGCATGTCTGTGATTGGCTACATTACTCGCCGAAGCGAAAACACGTTGGAAATTGAATCATTTGACAAGTGCAAATACAGATACACACTGGATCTTTTGCCAACTCCTTTTTGCTAATAATATGCTATTATTGTGAATTCTTACAGAGGATTACAAGGATTACAGATCCTAGACCAGCAGTTATGGGAAGCTTTTCCCATTTCCCATACATTTTCCCCAAGCAATCAGTAGCAGAAGCAGCAGGTGGAGTGAGAAAATTACACGCTATTATGTCCGGAGGGGGGCACAGGGATGTCCATTGGGTCCCCCCCCCCCCCATTTACACTGAAAACCAATGCTGCCTCTTAGTATTTTTGCCATTTAGTGCGCAAAACCGCAGTCACTCCAGCTGACAGTGACATCACATGCATACCCTCTATAAGTCCCTAAACACTTAGTTTTCGTTCAAGGTGTACATATCTGTTGGCTCGGTTTATTGTTTAATCATTGATTTCAGGTACCGGTGTTCATGCTAGAATATCATGATGTCAAACTTTTAAATAAAGGATCGAGTTTAACTCATGTCTGTCTCTAGTAGTCATGGCCTCACTACATGCCCCTACTGACTTTATTCAGTACACTGTTGACCCATATGGTGGCATGTTGACCGGGATGGAATAGAGTGGGGGGTTACGAAGGTGACTATGAATGAGGTCAACATGGCACCGCACGTGGTCAGTCATGGACTAGATCAGGGATAGGAACTTCCAGTCTTGGATGGCCGCTGTCCTGCAGAGTTTAGCTTCAACCCTGATAAAAATCACCTGCCTGTAGCCTTCTAGTAATCCTGAAGACATTGCTTAGCTGGTTCAGGAGTATTTGATTAGGGTTGGAGCTAAACTCTGCAGGACAGTGGTATATCACCTGTATTTATAGTGGATGATTGCATGCAGGTGGAGGGTTTTAATTTGATGTACAATCTCCTGACATCTCGCCCGCTAGCAAGGCTGACCCATATGGTGGCGTTACATTTCTGTATTTCATGGTTCATGGTGAGGACATCAGTACAATTTCTGCAATTTACTTTAAATTGCTAATCAAATTACTATCTGAATAGGCAATTTATTGAGATAATCTATATTCTTTGCTATTCAGCCTAACAATGAAAATATATAAGAAATAAAACTTTCTTTTGAGGACAGATTGCCCACATACAGTCACATGTAGTCTTTTATTGTTGAGTGGCAAAAATGGATTATAAAAGAGAACAAACTTAGTTTTTCATAGATAATTTGTATTCCCAAGACTTTGTCAAATGTCATATAGTAAAGGAGCAGCAGTCACTGCAAGTAGATGGACCAGTATATGATGTTGAAGAGCGTGTATGCTCCAGGGAAGATAACCCGCGAGTATTTGTCTATGGCATGAGTGTCTATAAGTAAGCTGCTGTTGGAGGTTACAACAGGTCTTTGTGCTCCCTGCTCGTTATCCATGACCAGATGAACCAGGAACTGCTCCTGTTTGTCCCCGTTCAGCTCAGACATCCCATAGTTTCCTGTGGTCATCATGTCCATGTCACTGTAGCTGCTGCTCATCATCATCTGACCAGGATGGGTCATTCCACATGTGCACGGCAACTGCTGGATTATACAAGCACATAGTACATGTAATATTACAGCGCGTACTCTGAGTTTAAATCACATTGATCAGATAACATTTCCATCACATTTATCAGTCAGTAGGACCGGTTAGATTTGGTGCTGTGACCTGGGTGGGAGTGCGGTTTAGGGGGACGAGTGTAACGGTCATAGGCCAGTAAGAGCTGTGTGTGTAAACCTCACTCCACTGATCTTGAGATGTGCTCTAGTGACTGACGCTAGTAGCTGCAATTTTTAGACTCCTTGTTTGAGCGCCCACCTCTCACACCAGAGACCACGGTTCGAATCCTGCTCGGAGTGGGTCAGTAGGACCGGTTACATTTGGTGCCGTGACCCGGATGGGAGTGCAGTTTAGGGGGGTGAGTGTAACGGTCATAGACCAGTTTACATTTACATTTATGCATTCCGCAGACGCTTTTATCCAAAGCGACTTACAGTGCACTTATTACAGGGAGCAACGTGGAGTAAAGTGCCTTGCTCAAGGACACACTGGTGATGACCGCTGGGATAGAACCAGCAACCTTCTGCATATCAGTTCAGTGGTTTAACCCACTGGACCACCATCTCCACAGTAAGAGGTGTTTGTGTAAACCTCACTCCAGTGTTAATTTTGACAGCAAATTTTGATTTAGTTTTAGTCATAGTCTTTTGACTAAAATTAAATTTTGTTTTAGTCTAGTTTTAGTCGACTAAATATCATAAGATTTTAGTCGACTAAATCTACAGTAGGTTTAGTCTCCTAAAATCTAATGAGTTTAGTTAAATTGTAATACATTAAGCATTTAAGCATTACATAACCGACTGTCACTTGAACTGACATTTTGACATCATTTTGTTTTTGACATTAAAAATACATGAAAGAGATCTCAATTCACTTTTTTGTTTGTTTTTTAAAAACATCTATATAGTTTTTATAACTTTGTATGATACTTTGATACTTTATTGAATATGTCAAATACTGGTCTTTCCTCCTGGCTATGAATTAAATGGGAATTCAATTAAATACAGTTTATTGTGTAACCAAAAACGAATATATGCGGGACTTTTAATTACAAACAAGCTCGAAATACACATTGACTCTTATTTTGAAATGTCCATGCCTTACTATTGCAGTTGCAGGAGCTCATTCAAGTTCAGGAGATAAAATATGCGTTGTTACAACCGTCTAAAACATATTACTATATAAACATCGTAAAGTAAACATTGTCATTATTCATCAGCATTAGTTCATAAACAATTGCCTGGCATAAATGTGTGCTATTCATTGATTGAACCGCTCTGGAGCGCTGGATTGGGGATGAGCCTGTAGAAGCTCAACAGCGCCGTGTTTTCCAGCGGTTAGATCAGCACATTACAACTCAAATGTGCGCATCTGTTACACAGGACATCAGTTCTGACTGGATCTCTTCCCTAATCGTCCCTCCCTAACATTTTCGTCTCGTTTTTATTTGTTGACGAAAATGACAGCTGATTTTCGTTATAGTTTTTGTCATCTAACACTAGTTTTTATTTAGTTAACGTCTCGTTTTCGTCAGTGAAAAAAGGTTGTTGACGAAAATGATAACGAAAATTATTTGTCAACGAAATTAACACTGCCTCACTCCCCTGATCTCAAGAGGCGCTCTACATTTAGCCTTCTTTGTTAGAGTGTCCGCCACCCACGCCAGAGACCACGGTTCGAATCTCGATCAGAGCGGGTCAGCAGGACCGGTTACATTTGGTGCCGTGACCCGGATGGGAGTGCGGTTTAGGGGGACGGTCATAGGCCAGTAAGAGCTGTGTGTGTAAACCTCACTCCACTGATCTCGAGAGGCGCTCTACTGACTGATTCTAGCGGCTGCGATCTTTAGTCTCCTTGTTAGAACGCCGGCCTCCCACGTCAAAGACCATGGTTTGAATTCCACTCGGAGCGAGTCAGTAGGACCGGCTACATTTGGTGCCGTGACCCGGATGTGGATAAACATACAAACTGTTTGGGAGTCTTTTTGTTCTTGATTTCACACTATCTAAACTGTCTTAGCTTACCCTGTTGCTTTGTACTTTGCGCTCCTGCACAGTGGACAGGTAATTGACAGCGGCGTACTCGATCACAGACAGGAAGACAAAGACGAAGCTGACCCACAGGTAAATGTCCACAGCTTTGATGTAGGAGACTCTGGGCATGGAGGCGTTCACTCCAGTGATGATGGTGGACATGGTGAGCACCGTCGTAATGCCTACAGAAAAATCCGGCGGATCAGTGTTTACAAAATGTGTACTTTGGAGCAGGCACTTCAGTGTGTGTTTCATTAGGCATGTAACACAATTCATTTAAAACATCTCACCCAGAGGAACCCTGGCAGGAACAGCTCGTCGGTCGATCCAGAAGGACACCCATGACAGCATGACCATCAGAGTGGCGGGAAAGTACGTCTGAAGCAGGAAGAAGAAGATATGACGACGCAGAGTGAAGTTGATGTACAGACGATTGTACCAACCTGCAGGAGAAGATTGAAGGGGTTTGCAGTTTAAGGTATGTTTACACAACACTGTTCAAAACTTTGTATGCGTTTTGGCTGTTTGTTTGTATGACAACGCGTTTTGGGGGCATGAAAACCATGCGGCAACCTTCCGGTATCTCTCTTGAAGCCAACACAGAAGTGACTTAAACTGCAGTTCATCGACTGGCCACTAGAGACAGGCTCCAGAAAGGAGCAGAATCTCATTGAGCTCCATGTTAAAATACGAGCGTGGTCATAGATGTATACGTAGATTCCTCATTAGTGCTTGCACGGATCAGTAGAATGAGGCTTCTACGATCGATACATCTATGACCACGCTCGTATTTTGACCTCACTTAGAGGAAGTTATGGCGGAGCTCAGAGATGATCACGTTCGTCTGATAAGAGGTAAAATAACAGCATAAATACTGCTCGGTTTCTCACAGAAACTGATCGTTTGGCTAGATAAGACCCTTATTCATCGTCTGGTATCGTTTAAAGCCCTTTGAAGCTGCACTGAAACTGTCATTTGGACCTTGAACCGTTTGGAGCCCATTGAAGTCCATGATATGGAGAAATATCCTGGAATGTTCTCATCAAAAACCTTAATTTCTTTTCGACTGCAGAAAGAAAGACATGGACATCTTGGATGACATGGGGTTGAGTAAATTATCAGCAAAAGTTTATTTAAAAGTAAATTAATCCTTTAAGCCTTAAAGTTCTGCATAATTAAGGGTGTGGCCACTTTGAGTGACAGATGGATTGCTGCTGCTGTCACTACTAGCCGTTTGTCAACCAGGCACCTCAGCTCCACCCACATCCCGCCTCTTTGCCAATTTCCGGGTCAAAATGACCCAAGGGAAGGATGAGGCCTCTCCTGGAGCTCTGCACATTTTGCATGTCTCCCTAATCAAACACACCAGATTCAACTCATCAGCTCATTAGTAGAGACTTGAAGTGGTTGTCAGATGAGAGACATCCAAAATGTGTCCTGTTGAGGCACTCCAGGACCAGGGTTGGGAAGCACTGCCCTAACTGTCCCGGAGATCCACTCATCAGTACCTGTGCTGCTGTAGAAAGCTAGTTTCGTGGTGGTGTGAAACTCCTGAATGAGGAACTGAGACAGAGAGATCTTCTCATCCGTCTGCAGAGATTTGTTTCCTCTCTTCCAGTACAACATGAGGTCGTCATCAGTGTAGGCATCTGCAAAATAACACAAATACACATTAACTCAGACACTAGAAATGTTTAATTCAGTCAAATCAATCATGTGTTTAGACTCACAGCTCTCAATCTCCAGCGAGCATGTCTGTGTGTCCAGCGGAAAGTGGCTGAGATCCATGTTGCACATCGCTGTGACTGTGACCCTGTTGAGAGTGTTTTGAAACTTGTGTCACAGATATATAAAACAAATACACTATATAGAAACCATATTTTCGTGATTTGGTATAGCCCCGTCAGGGCAGCAGTGCAGGCTTCCCCCCTCTTAACATTTTCATATTCTTCCATAAAACTCCCATGAAATCATTTATATGATTAAAATTGCAGTAACACTTTATTTTAGGGTCCAATTCCCCCTATTAACTAGTTGCTTATTAGCATATTACTAGGATATTGTCTGTTTATTAGTTCTTATAAAGCACATATTAATGCCTTATTCTGCATGAACTTATTCTACATCCCTTAATCAAACCCAATACATAAACTTAACAACTACCTTACTAAGCACTCAATTGACCTTTCTCATACATGTAACAACACTAATTTGATGAAATTAAAAGTAAACTTATTGAAAATTATTGCTTCAATTGATGTTTTGCTAGACAGAACATTATATTTTTACAAGCAGAAAGTGTTTTTTGTATAATTAGAAGGTTCTATCTGCATTTGGCCTGTTCCATAAATCCCCATTTACAAATTACAAAGAGGATTTTGATATTGTACATTTAGAATACATTTAGGGTCATGTATGAAAGAGACTTGTTCACCATATAATTTTTGCTATGGAATGCAAAATCTTTGGAGCTCAATATCTCAAAACTGCTCAGAGTGCAGAGATGAATGAAAGGTAGCCAAATAATCAGCATTATGCGTTCACATTTGATATCTTGACCGTCTTTCTGCAGAAGTGCTTTATATATGAAATTAACTCATTTAATAATTGACCTTTACAACGGATCTGACGGAACACTGAACTGACTTCAGCTGAACAATGACACTTTCTTTTTTCCTGTTATGTAGGCTATTGTATAAAGCACTATATAAATAAAGGTGCTTGACACTGAGCTGTTAGAAAAATACGTTCTAGTGACGTCCTTATGCAATGACATAAAAGAACCGCTGAATTGGTTTTTTTAACTGGTTCATTGAAACAAACCATCCGAGAGAATATGTTTGTGGAAATAAATCACACTTCTAGTCACTATTAGTGAGCTAGAGGCTATTTAATGATTAGATCTGTTGAACTGAAAATGCTCTTAAAGAGGAATCAATTCCAAACTCTCGATAAACCAATGACAAGCATAGATACATACAACAGAACAAAGATACAAATGAAATAATCAGTCATAATGTTATGTCTGATCGGTGTAGGCTATATACAGTATATACACACATGCCCGTTTGAACGAACCCCCCTTCACTGCCAAAGGTCCAGAATTTAAGTCCGTATTTTTGTAATAAACAAGTGTTTTATTAAGTAATGACGGCCAATAATTTGAACCCGGACCTCTGTATTTTTCCGATGTGTAGGCTATAAAATAAATGTTGTGAAATAATTCCCTAAAAAAACTCTTACCAAAAATGGTTCTTCATCGTAATCATAGAGGAACCACTTTTGGTGCTATATAGCACCATATCTTAACATGTTCTGTTTATGGTAGCGGTGCTATATAGCACCTTACTCATACCCCTTTTCCACCAAAGCAGTGCTGGAGCTAGATCGGAGCCAGAGCCTAGTTTCAAATCGGTTCTTTGTGTTTCCACACCCAAAGCCCCAGCTCCGAGCCAGGAAAAGTGGTTCTTAAGTAGCACCAAAACATTGCTGGGCTAGAACAGGGCTAGAAGTAAGAACCGATTACGTCAGGCGCTGGGGGCGGGGTCAACAAGACCAACACAAACTTGAGATCCGCCATTGTTGAAATAGCAGCTAATGGAGCTAACAGCTGCTGCTCGTTTGTAATCTCCGTCTATACAAATTCACGCGAACTGCACGAATGCGTTGGATTCGCTGTGTTTTCGTTGTGTTTGATGCCGATGTAGGATCGTAAAGCCATGTGAATCAATAGTAACGCAACGTTTGCAGTGTTGATGAAGGCTTGTTCGCAGCGGTGCTGTGCAGAGACCGATCGCCGTATGACAACAAGTCCAGCGAGAGCATATGACTCCTTATGCTTCTGATTCACTCATGCGTTTTTAAAAATATTATACGTGGATCGGTCTGCGCAGCGCCGATACATCTCAAACAAGCCTGGTGTGTGTGTGTTTCCCGCTAGCGTTGCTGAGAAAGATGAGACGTATACAGTGACGTAAGACCTGGCTCTGTTGTGGCTCTCAGCCTGTGGAAAAGCAAACGGTTCTTAGAAGGCTCCTCAGTTGAACCAACTATGAACTTGGACTAGCACTGGCTCTGAACTAGCTCTAGCACTGCCTTGGTGGAAAAGGGGTATAAAGAACCGGTGAAGAACCTCTGAAGAACCACTGAAGCACCAAAATTGGTGCTATATAGCACTTAAAAAGGTTCCCCTATGATTACTAGCCAAGAACCATTTTTGGTGCCATATAGAACCTTTTTTTTTAGAGTGTAATATAGTATTAACACTACTTTAATGCAGCACAGATATTGCACACACAGCACCAAGATCTTCTCATCTGAGCTGTCTGCGTGTCACCACTCGTCAACGTCAAAATATTTAAGATGACCAATCAAAACAAAGTAGGCGGGCTTTACGTTTACTGAAGATGCTGAGCGTGACGCTTCCGCGAGATAAGATTTAAGAGATAAAACATTTCCTATTTGACAGCTGTTTTAGGATTTAAATGTTAAACTACCGACAAAAATAATCAGGCAAACTAATAAACCTTTGTCTTAATTTCGCCATTTTGAATTTAAAATAGGCCTATATAATTTACGTGATTAATGTAATTTAATAATTAGCAACTGTCAATGTGAGAGGATAAGAAACATATAAGGCATAAGATGGCAAACATATAACTTTCGTCATATAAGGCATAAGATGATTAATAAGGAATGTGTAGCCTACATATTGTGAATTAACTTTTGTTTGTTTAACTAAGCTTTTTAACTAGCGTTCATAGCCTTTAGTAAAATAATCTTAGAAAGTGATATTCCAAATATAATTTGACCTTATGTTTACTGTCTTGACTGCTCTAGGAGGGGAAGAGAAGGCAAGATAAGGAGAAAAAAAGATGAGGAGAGAGCAAGAATTGACAAACTGCCCACTGACTTAGTTTTAAAGCTATTTCTCATCCATTTTTTGTCCTTCAAAAGTCTTAAAATGCAGATATGTAGATCAGAGAAATCAAAATGTTCTCAGGGGAGCATGTCCCCGAACCCCCTGACTAGCTAGATTGTGTGTGTGTGCACGCGTTATTAATAAATAGGCTAAAGCACCTTTGTTTAATGACCAGTTAGTGATCATACAAATGTTCATTGAGTGACTTTTTGAAAACTTCAGGTTTCACACCATGAAACAAACACGTTATCTTAATAGTTCTGTCATGTGAATTCGTGATTTGAATATTGTGGGCAAGTTTTGGTTATCCATGCCAAATAAAATACACTCCACGCAGTGTGTGTGTCACAGTTCACCAGTGTGAGTGCCCGTGATCACCACCAGAGGGCACTCCAACCCGGACTGTCATTCCATCAAAGACTACATTACCCATAATCCTTTGCCCGGATTCTTCATCACTCATTGTTTGCACCTGTGTCTCATTACCCCTATATAAACCATGTTCACCCTGTCATTCACTGCGAAGTCTTGATTGTTGTCTATACTGCATTTCTGAGCATTCTCCCTGGTTTCATGTCTCTGGTTTTGGATTTCTTGCCTGTTCCGTGTATTACCCGTCTGCCTATCTCTCCTGCCTTGTTGACCTCTTGCCTGCTTGTTGACTACAAGTGTGGGCTACGCTTTAATAAAGCTGCGTTTGGATTCTCAACCATTGTCTCTCGGCACAGTATGTTACAGAAGACTTCGCCGTGAATGATAGACATGACCAGGCTTATATAGTGTGAGCTAACAAGGCAATGGGGTCCAGGTGGATGTAATCAATGAGTGCTGATGAGTCCGGGCAAAGGATTATGGGAGATGTAGTCCTTGATGGAGTGACAGTCCGGGGTGGAGTGCCCTCAGGTGGTAATCACGGGCACTCTCATCTGTATCTGTTAAAGTGTGTTTAGACTGAAAAAGGTGATCTTGGTTAGCAATTTGACAACATTGTAATAAATAAGCATGCTTTTTGATGCACAGAAAATAGCCTGCCGGCAGACAAGATAACCCAGCACAAATTAGTGCATAAAAAGTCACCAAAAGTATTTGAACCTCATAATTCAATACAAATTGGAAATGGGACCGAAAAAGGTCCACTTTTTTGGAAAAAAGACCCTTCTAGGCTGGCTATGGGCCTGTATATTTACAGTATATTGTTCAGTTCTTCTGTCATCGTCTTTGTTGGAAATATGGTTATGCAACACAATGCAAAAAAAGAAAGAAAAGTGGGTGGAATACTTTCTGAATGCACTGTAAATAGCAAAACCCTATGGATCAGCCATCTGGCCTGGGATAAAAGGACAGATCCCGGTCAAACGGTTGAGAGGGAGGAGCTAGCCTTCGCACAACGGATTGATTTATAGATTGTAAGTCGAGATGTACTTAGAAGAATAAAGTCATTTTGTCCAGCAGCCTGTGTATGGGATGGATCTGAGATTAAAGCTCACCAATGAGCCAGCTTTGTGTCTGAATAGACATGTGGGTTGCAATGATCCCACAGATTCCCGCATATTAATCCATGCGTTCACTCATCTAAAGCAAGAACCAGAATCAGCTCCTCCTGGAGAAGTCAGATCTTTGTCGGTAAAACGTTTGAATATAGCAAACATGGAAATCCTAAATGCCAGTGTGTTGGGTTATTTCAAAGATGGAAAACCTGAGATCGTTTTTAGTCTCTCCCTCTGATTAGATTCAGATTCAGCTGTCATACAGCAAAGCTGGACGTAACATAGCTCTTCTTATGGCTGGCAATCTGTTTCTTGAGCTTTGATCGAGATTAAATTGAGTTCTGAGAGGGCAAATGTTAAATGTTTAAAAAAAGCAAAGGCTGAATAAAATGTCAGAGGATTGTTGTAACACAAGATCATCAGCGGGATTCGTTACCTCAAGCTGTAGAGCACTTTGCCATTGGGATGCACTCGGAGCATGACGTTCTCCGTGGTGGTGTCATGGATGAAGGATCGTTTGGAATGGACAAAAAATATGTCAGGAACCCAAATTTTCTTCACCAGCCGGCCATCAAAGGTCATGCTCTGGTTGGTGTTGCTGGGAAAGGACAGTCGCTCGTCCTTCCAGTAATGTCTCAGGTACAGGGTCATGGTGAAGTCCTGCAAAATACAATCCAATCATACAATCGTAACAACTGATTAAAATCATTAGCCTCATTTCTATCCCAAGAGCCCTCGATAAGAAAGACAATGCATCTAGTACCCCTTTGCTGGTGCTGGTTCGGAGCCAGAGCCGATTTTCAAATCGGTTCTTTGTCTTTCCACACCCAAAGCACCAGCTCTGAACCAGGAAAAGTGGTTCTTAAGTAGCACCAAAACATTGCTGGGCTAGAAGTAAGAAGCACTTGTGTCAGGGGCTGGAGGCGGGGATACCGTGACCAACAAGACCAACACAAGATGTGACCGCCATTTTTGAAATAGCAGCTAACTGAGCTAATAGCTGCTCGATTGTAATCTCCGTCTTAAGGCCTGTTCACACCGGGACGATTTTCGCACGCGTTTATCGCCGACGTTTAACACCTCGTGACTAAACAAAGGGCGCCAATGTGAGTTTGCACACCGACACGCAAAACGCCAGGTGTAAAAGCGTAATTTAAAAAAAGACGCCTCGGGTTCGTTTTTTTATTTTGACGCAGCGCGTTAATAACTGTCCGACCAATGAGATCGGCGCTTTTGTTCACGTGCCTGGAGCTGCTGAAGTGACAGTAAAACACGACTCGGTGGCGCTCAAGCACAAAACGGTCTTGCCGAGCACACATTGATACGACAAAGAAGTAGTAAGTAGACAAAGAAGATGAGCTGCTAATGCTGCCTGCCTGTTAGCAAAAAGTGTGTGAATGGTTTTGGCCACATAATATGTCTATGGTTTTGGCAAGCCCGTAAATACTGTCTCTCTTCTTCTTCTGTGTGACGAGCGAGTGTCAGAAGCGTAAAGTGGAGCAGCACCACCTTGTGTACCGGGAGCGCCATCATCTACTGAATGTGCATGTTCACTCTGCGCATCGCCAGTGGAAATCGCTTAGGTGTGAATACTCAAGACGCTCCGAAAAACGTCACGAAAAACGCTGGTGATAAACGCGCTCGCGATATTCGTCCCGGTGTGTACAGGCCTTAAAAAATGACGGCGAGCTCCACGAATGTGTTGGATTCGCTGTGTTTTGATGCCGATGTAGGATCGTAAAGCCATGAGCATCAATAGTAACGCAGCGTCCGCCATTGTTGATGGAAGGCTTGTTCGAGATGCTGTGCAGACCGATCGCCTTATGACGAGTCCAACGAGAGCACACGACTCCTTATGCTTTTGAATCACTCTTGCGGTGTTTTGATATCATGCGCTGATCGTTTGTGTTTCCCGCTGAGAAAGATGAGACGTATACAGTGATGTAAGACTGGCTCTGTGGCGGCTCTCTAGCCTGTGGAGAGGTAAACCGGTTCTTAGAAGGCTCGTCAGTCGAACCAACTCCGAACTGGCACTAGCACTGGCTCTGAACTAGCACCCGCTTCATTCTGGTGGAAAAGGGGTATAGGGTGCTTGGAAATGTTGAATTAGAGCTCTTGCTCTCAAATCTTGTGGCATTTCAGATCATGATAGCACTGAATCATTAGCCGCAGGAACTTTCTCCAGGAACTAGGGACTTTGGGGTGGTACTCGGTGTGTTTTCGACTGCAGGGACCAGGGTCTAATGGTGCTTTTCCACTACACAGTACCAGCTCGCCTCGACTCGCCTTTGTTTGGTTTTCCACTGTGTAAAAGTTGTACCTGTACCTGCTTCCAGATACTTTTTTCCGTATCACCTCCGGCGAGGTTCTGAGCAAGTTGAGGCGATACTAAAATGTGACGTGAAAACACGGCAGATTTCTGATTGGTCAGAGAGAATCGTCACTATTCACTGCGTCATCATTGCACGCGCCAGACGGAGTATCCTGAATAACGCCGCCATTTTAAAATAGTTTGGCCAGATATTGCGTTATATACCCATTACTATTTTGGCAACTCGGAAGAATACGGCGTGGTCAAACGAGGAGGTTTCCTTTGTTTGGTTGCCGAAGAGCGGATCCAGCGAGAGCTTGATGGGCCAACGAGGAACGAAAAAGTTTCCTGTGGCGTCGCTATGACGACCAGGTGCTATTGTGGAGATACTATCTGCAATGGAAAACGGAGTGAAAAGCGAGCCGAGACAAGTCGAGTCGAGTTTAGCTGGTACTGGTAATGGAAAAACGCCATAAATTAACCCCTCAGAAAGTCCCAGGTCGTGAGGGGCACTTTTTCAACGTTCAGGAACTTTTGGGGGTGGGGCGAGGAACGTGCTGATTGGTTGAGTTCACGCAGCATTTTATTTCAAATGCGTTGTGTGCAGCAAGAGTTGTTTGCTACTCGAATCAACAACGGAGTTTAAAAAATACAATCGATGAACCGTCGACGAGGTTCAGGCTTTATTAAGCTTATTTGAGGAGGACAAAATCCAGCGGGAACTGGACAGTTGTGAAGCTTCACAGTACTTTAGACCGCGATGGAAACGCAGACAGCAGGGGAAAAATGTTCCTGGGACAAATTGTTCTGGGTAATTTCGGTGGAAACACGGCTATCCATAATGCAAGAGCTGTAACGCTGCAAGACATGTGTCAATATCCTACCATATCAACTTCAGAGATGGTGTCCAGACTCTCCAGCTGAACATCAACACCCACAGGTATCGCGGGACCTGAAATCAAGCACAAATTTTCCTTTTTAAATCATAATACATCAAACTAAAGTAAGGGATAATCCACGGCTAGCTGTGCATTAAACGATTTTAATGCATGATGTGGAGGCAAAGAACCACCCGACGCAAAGCAGAGGATGGTTGGGATCTCTTCCCGGTCATAAGTGACCGGACACCTAATAATTAAACTTCCTCCACCCCAGTAAAACCAATGCAATTTATTTTTCTTCAATAATATTTTTTCTATTTTCTTTTGTATTTTGAGATGATTTGATGGTACTTATTCATATTTATGCAATAATTATGGTCTATTTTTGCCATTGAAAATAGTTAAAAAAAAATATTATTATTATTTATATATACTTTTTTAAAACAGTATTTCAGGTTAAAATAGAGTCTAGGCTTCAAAATAATTTTAGCGCCCTCTGTTGGAATTATTTATGGAAACCATGGGTGTAACCACTAGAGGTCTCTATGGAGAGGCTTGTGAATTCCCTAGTTCTCTTTTGAACACATTTAATGATTTTTTTTAGATGGATTTGAATATGTATTTAAAAAATCTCAAAGACTATTTATTATAAAGTTTTAGATAATTTTTTTGTTAGAAATAATGATTTAAAATGTTTTTTCATTATGATTATAATAATAATAATTATTATTATGTATACATTCAAACCTAATTGTGTTAGGAAGGGAAAGCAAGGAAGCATTTTACTACCCATTTTTTATTCAGAATGTGTATTTTTTTGTAAACATTCATTCAATTATAACACTTTATGTGAATTATGTATTTTGTTTTTAAAAATGCGAAAGATGCAAAGGATCAAGCCTGAGCTTCCAATTGTGTGTGTGTGTGTGTGTGTGTGTGTGTGTGTGTGAGAGAGAGAGAGAGAGAGAGAGAGAGAGAGAGAGAGAGAGAGAGAGAGAGAGAGAGAGAGAGAGAAGATTTAGAGTGTCACCCCTTCACTTTTGCAAGCTTTTTCTGCATTATGACTGAATTATTGAATGGATTTCACATTCCATAAACTTTGCTCTGTATTACAGACACAGTGGTTCATAGGTGTGTGTATAAGTGTGCGTGTGTGTCTGTGTGTGAGTGAATGTGTCAATATCACACTTTTGATGACTTTTTTTCAGCATTGTGGCCGATTTGTAGATTGTAAAAAAAATCGGTGAATTTTTGTGTTTTCGCAGATTTCTTTTCTAAACGAAGAACACAAAAGGGAGTATTTTTTTTACGACCACTTAGCATGCTCGAATCATATCCTCAATTTTTTTGTGTGTTCACAGTCCTAATGCCAATAAAGTCACCAAGTTTAATATCATTCTGATAAAGCTGATTTAAAAATTTTTTTTTTAAATGTGGTTCATAGGTTCAGTGGTTCATAGGTGTGTGTGTGTGTGTGTGTGTGTGTGTGTGTGTGTGTGTGTGTGTGTGTGTGTGTGTGTGTGTGTGTGTGTGTGTGTGTGTGTGTGTGTGTGTGTGTGTGTGTGTGTGTGTGTGTGTGTGTGTGTGTGCGTGCGCGCATCATGTCATGCAGGTCCCTTTTCATTGCTCAGTGAGGGACATATATATTTTCTCCAGGATCTGCTGGATGAAGGGAAGGCTTTTTCTACTTTGAAGGTATACTTATCAGCTATTTCTGCTTTTGTTGACAAGACGGCAGTCCAACACC
This sequence comes from Romanogobio albipinnatus, assembly GCA_023566225.1. Lineage (NCBI taxonomy): Eukaryota > Metazoa > Chordata > Actinopteri > Cypriniformes > Gobionidae > Romanogobio > Romanogobio albipinnatus. Next base: position 3,976,636 of record CM042256.1, on the reverse strand, counting down.
CTTTAATAAGTCGCTTTATGAGCAGAGCACGCCGTAAGAGGGCCTGGCAGATCATATGGTCCAAGAACCATTTTTGGTGCCATATAGAACCTTTTTTTTTTTTTGAGTGTAGTTGCTTATTATCATGCATATTACTAGGGTATTGTCTGTTTATGAAACGGGTGAAAGGCAAAAGACAATTAGTGAAAAACACTAAATGTCCTTTTTTTCACCTCTGGACCTCATATTCATAATCCTTAATCTGGCTTTGATCTGACCGTAGTATTTACAGTTTGTGTGATCTTTAGTGAAGATACGGGCCGATAAGTGAATGCTCGTGGCACAGAGCCACAGTAAATCAGTGTCATAATCTGCCATGAGCTTATGCAAAGCTGATTGCCTGTGATGTCAGTCCAAATCCTACATAAATCTGAGTCTTGTGGTGTTTATTAAGATCTTGATATTTCATATCTGCCATTAATGCATTAAATGAAAATCAGAGGTTGCTTATTAGTCCATATGCACCACAAAAAAAGCCAATAAAGTAATGCTTATTTTTTTTCGACAACTGCCCATTAGTTCTACCTCTAGTGAGAATGGAAACCCATCGGTCAGTGCTCGCGGTCATCTGTTTCATTCTTGTCTCACCTCCGAAGCCAGGCCTCATGGTGAAGTCATGGTCATCTAACTTGAGGAGTTGTTCTGATTTCGTGACGGGAGCTTTTGTGACGTCTGGACCTCTCATCATTAACGTCCTGTTAAACAGAAATCAACATGTAAAGGAGGTCACAAAAACATGATAAAAATGGAGCCAAGCACAAAGAAACGACAAGTCTGACTGCAACAATGAGCAATTTAAAGCGTATTTAGAAAGCAAAATGCCAGAAAAATCAACCACTAGTAATGTGAGTTAATGGTTTTTCAGTTTCAGCCAATAGGTAGCGCTATGACCAAACTGACGTGGTGTGGTCAAGGTGAGGTGACAATGACACATGCTAAGTTTGGTGTCAATATGTCAAAGCATGGCAGAGATACAGCCTCTGAGTCATTTTGGCATCATGCCTCAAATTTGTTGCTGCGGTATACTAAAATGGTTTAGTCTATCGACACGAAATACATAACTTTTTGTCGGCACAGTCTGAAGATGATACGATTTGATTTTGGTGAAAATCGGACAAACGGTCTAAAAGGAGTTTGAAAAAGTACGTTTTGAAATCAAATCAAAATGGCCGACAGGAAGTTCGGCCAAATATGTTCTCGGCATGACCCAAGGAAACTATTAAGACCAGTTTAATTATACATTTTATCAAAAGATACCAGCATTTTTGGAAATTTCATTTTAATTTTTGACCACAAGGTGGCGCTGCCTCAAAACTTTTTGAGTATTGTCAGGGTATGGTGACAAAGACACATACCGAGTTTCCTAATTATACGCCGATGCTTTCATAAAATATAGCATTTTTTGACAAAATTCAAAATGGCCGACGTCCAAAATGGCCAATATAGGAAAATCATTTGACTCGACATGATGCACCGAATCTAAAGACACCAATTTTATCATTTTTGACCAACGCGTTAAGAAGTTATAGGCAAGAATACCCTAAGGTGGCACTGTGCCAAAACTGTGCAGGTATCATCAGGCCATTCTTGTCATAACACACACCAAGTTGGGTCAGAATACACTAAAGCGAAGATATAGCTTCACGTTCATTTTGGCCGGCACTTTGTTGAATTCGTTTGTCCGTTATTCGAGAATTGTTTGATGAATCGACTTGAAGTCCATAAAATTTTGTTGGCATGGTCTGAAGATGATCTGATTAAATTTTCATGAAAATTGAAGCAATGACCTACGAGGAGTTCGGAAAAAGTACGTTTTGCAGAAAATTCAAAATGGCGGAAACATTTTTTTTCTAGCCCTTGGGGTTAAAAAGTTACTAGCACAAACGTAAGTCAAACTTTGGACTGGTGGTGGCGCTAGAGGGATTGAGTTAGAGACTCCAAAATTGCTATGGTGAATGTTTGGACTGTCTTCTATCAGTGTGCCAAATTTCAAAAATCTTTACTATACGATTCTATGGGCTGCCATAGACTAAAGAGCATAAGAAGAAGAAAAGGAAGCGGAATAAGAACACCAACGGATACAATAAACGGATTTTAAAAAATGCTATATTTAATGAACGCATTGGCATATCATTATGAAATTTGGCATGTGTCTTCGGCACTATGCACTGACAGTAATCAAAATGTTTCGGAGCAGCGCCACCTTGTGGTAATTTCCAAAAATGCTAATAACTTTTGATTAAATTTGGCCTATTGTAATGAAACTTAAAATATTCCTTGGGTCATGCCGAGAACATTGATACCAACTTTGCCATAGTCCGCCAATCTTCCTGTCCTCCATTTTGATTTTGTTTCAAAACCTACTTTTTCAAACTTTTCCTAGACCGTTTGTCCGATTTTCAGCAAAATCGAATCGTATCATCTTCAGACCGAAAATGAAAAAACCAAACCAAAAACAAAACCGAAAACCAAAATTGGCATAATAAGTAACCCAGGAAGTGGGAAAATGGGGAATAATAAAAGCAGAAACAGAGCACAGGGAATCAATGAAATGCAAACTAAAATCCAATAATTTTTGCATGTGAAATAATGCAATTACTTAAATGTATTGTTACACTCATGCATGTTGGGGTAATGTTTTTTTTTTTTTTTAAATGAGTAAATGAAATGACAGGACAGTTGTTCTACCTGCCAGGTTTACGAGCTTCTCTCTCGGTTCTGGTGGTGTCTCGTTTGGATCTGACAAATGCAGGAAGTGACATTATCATTAGATATCAGAACATAACTCATTAGACACATTCATGAGTATGCTGTGTAAGCATGATGTTTAATATGAATCTGTAATGACGCCAGTGCTCATGATGATCAAGCTTTTCTGCATGATTTGAGAATGTACCAGAATCTTGTGTGCTTTAAAGAAATCTGACCATCTGTAGCAGTTCACATCAACAATGACAAATGTGTTTATACTGTAACTGATTAAATACCTAGAAATTGTTCTTTATGCTTCTATGTTCTACATTTTTCATCAACTTTGAGGTTTAACCCTTGTGCGTCAATTAAAAAAAATGTACACATAGGTCCATAAAGAACAAATATATGTGTCAAAAAAAATGTGAATCTTGGGAGAACAGACTTAAGTTTGGTCTCATTTTAAAGAAGTTACAGAGTTTCGGATGTGATTTATGAACTTTTTTATATAAAATATATATTTTATTAAACATGTTGCAGTCTAAAACTGCTAGAAAATCAAAACCATAAATCTTAATAAGTTGTGATCCAAATTCGAGGTTGATATCTCAAAAAATGAGCTTTCAGTCAGATTTTGTATGGGCGCAATACCAAACTTTCCCCATAAGCTCCACTGGTACACAGTGCTTGGATTTGTGATACGCACACACACCATATTTTTATTACACACATACAGACCACACTCTAACATCCATACCAACACACCCACATAATTATAGCTGCACAATTTACCCAGTCGGCTCTATAATATGCAGAAGCAGAAAACTGGAATAAATGAGTATTTGCATTATAGGCCAAACCTGAGAAAATGGCACCATCTGGTAAAAAAAAAAAAAAGCCTTGAAGCCTTGCCAACAGAATGAAAGCTTAATAGCAAATATTGCATGATTTTATAGTTAAATGGCACTGGGATTTCAATGGAGACACTTTTGTCCTAAAGGTCCTGAGAGGAACTATTTTGTGTTACTACACTCTAAAAAATGCTGGGTTAAAAATAACCCAAGTTGGGTTGAAAATGGACTAACCCAGCGATTGGGTTGTTTTAACCCAGCAATTTGATTGTTTTTAGCAAACATTTAACCCAACCGCTGGGTTAAAACAACCCAATTGCTGGGTTAGTCCATTTTCAACCCAACTTAGCATTTTTTAGAGTAGAAATAGATTTATGAAAGGAAATGAGGGCGAAATAGTAAAATTCCAATAAAAATACACGTGCCAAAATGTATGCAGTTGGCGTTGACACAGGCAAAATTATCCCAAAAAAGCCATAAAATAGCACAAGGGTTAAATTAAGACAAGTACACTCTAAAAAATGCTGGGTTAAAAATAACCCAAGTTGGGTTGAAAATGGACTAACCCAGCAATAGTTCCTCTCAGGACCTTTAGGACAAAAGTGTCCCCATTGAACCCCTTTATTAATCCCGGTGCCATTTAACTATAAAATCATGCAATATTTGCTAATAAGCTTTCATTCTGTTGGCAAGGCTTCAAAATGAAAATTTTAAACTGGGTTAAAACAACCCAATATCTGCGTCTATTTTCAACCCAACTTGGGTTATTTTTAACCCAGCATTTTTTAGAGTGTAGGCATTCAAATGCACTCCTTTTCAAAGCTTTTTCCCCACATTCATTGTGAATTTAAATAGTTGTATTATTATTGTTATAATATGTTTATTTTACTGTTATAGTTATTGCAACTATGGCAGAAATAGCTAAGTTGGTTAATAACCTGCCATACTCATCATCATTTTCCCCAGTCTTCCCATGAATAACGTCTGAATGCATGAGTGTGCTGATGCTGTCTCTCACCTGGTCTGACTGCAGGTCTGAAGCACCTGTCCGCGCGGATGCAGCGCTCCAGTGGAGAGGAAGCACGCGCAGAGCAGAAAGCACACATCCGCGTGCATGATGCCCACATCAACCCACAGCCACGCGAATCCTTTAGGAAGTGAATCCAATCAACAGCGCTGAATCCTGTGCACCCTGTGCGGACGGTCCATTCTCGAGGATGGCCTGTGCCATCTGATGCCCTCATGCGTCCAGATGCGTCTGATCTGTATTAATGTGAAGGTCAGATGAGCTGCTCGCCATCAGAAGGGGATTTCGGAGGTTAAAGGGTGAAGTGGGCATTTGCTGACTGTATATTATGTAATGTTCTGTGGGTATTACGTGCTATTTGAATTAATCTTACATAATCCAGTGGTATAGTCGCTAAGCATTGTTCTAATTTCCTCCAAATGGTATTTCTGGAATATTTGTTGTTGTAAAAAAGGCTAATATTCAATGTTCAACCGTATTCGTGATATGGCCTCTATTGACATGTTTTTATAATGTATAAATGAGTATAAATGTTTTATTTAAAAAAAACATGTTTTGCTTAAACGCTTGAAATGAATGAATCTGTGCCAACATGTGCATTTCTGTACAAAACTAAATAAATGTATAATTATAAAAAATAAAAAAAAATATATATTTATTTATAAATAAGTATTATTTGTATTCAGTTGTGAATAGTAAAGGAAAAGCAGTCTAGCATGTTCCTCCACCTCCAATACTGAGGTTATAAAATAATTTTCATTTGTTATTAATTAGCTAATTATTATTATATTGATTATTATTCTAAAATGTAGGCCTATAGAATAAATATGTGTCCAAACTTTTCACTGGTTTAATGTTTGTACAATATAATAAAAAAATATGCATCATCTAACTGTACAACAATAAAAATATCTTAAGACAGAACATGATTGACAGAACATATAAAACACCATAATATGAAAGTGCCATGACCTTTTCCCTTACACAGTATTTTACACCAGCGGATCAAATGCTGTTGCAAAAGAGGTTGATAAATATATATATTTTTTAATTATTTTCCAAAATGATATATTGTTATAAAAAATAACTTTTTGTTGCATGTATATTAAATTTCTGAATATAATAAGTTAAACGCTGGATGAAAATACAATTGAATCAAGCGGTTTTCCTTCAGCATTCGCATGCATCGCTTGTGTCTCTTGTACAAACACATTTGTTCTGATGAACTGATAGATTTCTCCATTGATTAGTCTAATTCCATTCCATTGTGCCCACTTTGATTGTGCCGTTGTAGGGCTGATGCTGAAAGGTTTTCCATCATTAAGGACAATTAGTAAACCTTCAAATCTCTGAGCAACATCACAATCAGCAAACACTGTCTTCAGCTGTCATATCCTATCCAGTGCTTATGAAATACTGAATGATTCAGAATGATGTCAGATTATGATTAGGTTGCAAACAAGATGCAGAATTGTAATAGATAGAATTGGTCAGTCTCTATCAAAAGTGCTCCAAGGAAGGAACAGTGGAGAACCGGCCACAGGGTCATGGGCGGCCGAGGCTCATTGATGCACGTGGGGAGCGAAGGCTGGCCCGTGTGGTCAGATCAAACAGACGAGCTACTGGAGCTCAAACTGCTCCAGAAGTTAATGCTGGTTCTGATAGAAAGCTGTCAGAATACACAGAGCATCTCAGTTTGTTGCGAATGGACCAGTCAGGGTGCCCATGCTGACCCCTGTCCAGCGCCCAAAGCACCAACAGTGGCACGTGAGCATCAGAACTGGACCACGGAGCAGTGGAAGAAGGTGGCCTGGTCTGATGATCACGTGGATGGCCGGGTGTGTGTGTGTGTGTGGCTTACCTGGGGAACACATGGCACCAGGTGCACTATGGGAAGAAGGCGTGGCGGCGGAGGCAGTGATGCTTTGGGCAATGTTCTGCTGGGAAACCTTGGGTCCTCCATCCACGTGGATGTTACTTTGACACGTCCCACCTACCTAAGCATTGCTGAGACCATGTCCAGCCTTTCATGGAAACGGTATTCTCTGGTGGCTGTGGCTCTTTCAGCAGATAATGCGCCACCACAAAGCACAAATGCTTCAGGAATGGTTTGAGGAGCACAACAACGAGTTTGAGGCGTTGACTTGGCCTCCAAATTCCCCAGATCTCACTCCAATCGAGCATCTGTGGGATGTGCTGAACAAACAAGTCCAATCCATGGAGGCCCCACCTCGCAATTTACATGACTTAAAGGATCTGCTGCTAACATCTTGGTGTCAGATACCACAGCACACCTTCAGGGGTCTAGAGGAGTCCATGCCTCGACGGGTCAGGGCCGTTTTGGCAGCAAAAGGGGGACAATCATAATGTTATGCCTGATCGGTGTATAACTGCACACTTCATATAACTGTGGTCAGTATATATTTTCTAAACATTTTATTTCTCCACATATTGCAATTTGCAAGGTTTTTTTTTTAAATAATACATCTCATAATGCCTTTCCTGACCCTGTAGGACTTTACACTACAGGCAATCAGAGTTACTCCCATAACAGGCTATTATGCAATTAGTTGGTCTATTTTATCTCATGTAACCATTTTTAAACTGACCTTTGAAAAAAGGAGGCACTAACATGATTTTTTGACCACAGGTCTCTGATGTGTCCTTTAATCCATGATTATATCCATAGTTTCACTATTGTTCAGACAGAGGTGGTTGTCCTCACACACTGTCCTTGTTTCATCCTCTGCACCATCTGGCTTCAGGGACATTATATCATCCACAAACTTCAGTTATTTGAGTTTTGTAACACAGTTATGGGTGCATAAGGTTAACAGAAGTGGACCTAGCACAGAGCCTTGAGGGTCTCCATTGTGTGGTGACCCTTATGGTGTATGCACTAAAAGCAAATTTAAGTATTTGCGCGAGTAGATTACATACAAAGTCAATGCAAAGACGCAAATAGAGGCGAATCCACGGCAGACGGCATGAATGTGTATTGGGCATCAAGATAGCCTCAATCGAGCGGGAAATTAGCATGATGCATTGTCGTGTAGGCTAATAACCAAAGAGCTTATTGACACGTCCAGTTGTATCTCCAACATGGTTGATGACAGAAAAAATGGCAGAAAGAAATGTTGTTGATGTGCGTGAAGACACTCCTCATCGTGCAATGTTTTTATTTGTGCAAGCGACTTTTTTTCGATTTTGAACTGGTCTGATTATTGTGTGTTGGTATGGTATAAATAACAGTAATTGCTGTATAAATGGACAGTTGACATTGTTCAAGCTCCTGATCCCAGCCCTATGGCGTACCATAACCCTGCTCCTATCCATGTTCCTAAAATTTAATTGGGATGTATTTCTAGAATGTAAATCCAGGGTCATGTCAGCCAGAAAAAACTTTTTAATTGAATGTACTCAATGGAGTCCTCACCAAACAATGGAGACCCTTAAGGCTCTGTGTTAGGCCCACTTCTGTTTTCCTTGTGCACCCATAACTGTGTTACAAAACTCAAATAGACCAATCCTAATACTAAAATCCCAAATTACTCATTTCTTTCACCTGGTGACAATTGACCACAGTTGGATACCATATAAGCAGCGTGCAAAAATGGATCTGGTTCGACTGGAAGCCGCGTCGGGGAATCAAAGAGGTTGATGTGGTCTCCGCCAAACACGTGGACAAAGAGGAGACTCTCTTCTTGACCATATTAACAGAGGCCTTACCATGGTAGAGACTGCCGGGTTAGTTTACCCTAGCATACAAAGATCAAATCATCCACAAACTTAGATTTGAGTTTTGTAACACAATTATGGGTGCATAAGGAAAATGGAAGTGGGCCTAACACAGAGCCTTGAGGGTCTCCATTGTTTGGTGACCCTTAATGGAGTACATTGAGTGCATTCATTTAAAAAAAGAAGGGTTTTCTGTCTGACATGATCCTGGATTTACATTCTTGTTGGTTCTGGAAGAACATCCCAATCAAATTTTAGGAACATGGGGCTGGGATCAGGAGCTTGAACAATGTTCTTGTACAGTTATCAAGTGTCATTTCATTCAAACTTTAGGGATACATTAGTATTTTAGTAGTGTTTTACATTAGTATGTTAGTGTTATGGATAGAGGTAGGGCTATGCTTGCCTCACAGAAATACAAAGATCAAAAGCGAGCTCCATCATCAGAACATTTTGCAAAAACACAAGAGGTAAGTCTGCTAACTATTCACAATACTTTAACAGTACAGTAAATGGCATTACTGGATAAAATAGTGCATAAAGCATGAGGGAAATTTATGTGAAGACGGTGTGGCAGGCTGTACAAATCACCTCCCTGTGACTCTCTAGTGATCCTGAAGCCCTTTATTAGCTTGCTCAGGTGTGTTTGATCAGGGTTGGAGGTAAACTCTGCAGGGCATGATTTGAGGAACCCTGTTTTACACCAGTTCTTGGATCATATGACACTGAACACCTGATAGCTTTTTATAAATGAACATGAGGAGGCCTGTCGGGTGAAGAAACCACCTTGTGCTATATTGTGTGGGACAATGTCAGTTTCCATCATCCAGAGCTGGTTTGGGAATGGTTTCAGGACCATCTTCGGTTCATGACCCTATGTCTCTCACCATATTAACTTTCCTCAACCCATTGAGGAACACTTCTCTGCTTGGAGGTGGAAGGTGAATGACGGCCATCCCAAGAGTATGTCACCCTCCTTCACGTCATGGATTAGGCTTGCAATGACACTGACAGAGCAATGTCAAACATGAACGCCTGAAGGTGTTTCCTATTCAGCGATGATATTCACTGACATATTGACTAATATATGCCAAATGTTGAAGACAGGCTTGATTGTTAATTAATTTGAGATTTACAATTTACAGTATTTAAATGTATTGTTTTACAATGCAACTACTGTACTGTTGTACTGCATATGTGATTTTTTTTTTATGTGTTAAAACTACAAATATTTTTATTATGTGTCAGTTTAGTAGGATAATATAAAGACACGATATGTAAGATTTGTTTATTAAAATATCCAAAAACCACTAGAACAGTGTTATATATTTTGTGGACGTGTGTACTTACATTATCCCAAATGATTCAATCCAGTGATTCTAACCAGGACACAGCCCAAGTGTCGCCTATCAATGACATCATACCCGCGTCACCCTCCGGTGTTATTTTGTAGAAACCATGGAAACGCCAAAGCCGCTTTAATATCTGATGTGTTTTATTAGACAGGAGAGCAACTGTTTGGATCATTGATGGACAGAAACTGATCATTGTTCTCCAGCTCAACACAGTTAGTCTTATTGTTTAAATCTGGTGTTGTTGATTTACCGCACAGAGTGCCATGTTTTACCGCCTAATATCGATCTCTCACTGCAGTGTGAACAAGTGTCTCATAGCAGCGCAGAGTAGCATTATAACACCACTCTCACACACTCAGATGTGTGTGATATGATAAAGCAGCGCTGCGTTACACACACACACATGAGCAGAAGAAGAGGAAGCGCTCGTCTGACAGAATAAAAGCTCCACTGCTCTCGAGCCGTGTGTCGCGCTCGTCTCTCATTAGCAATCGCTCCAGCGCCTCGTCCCGCTCCTGCTTCACACTACAGTAACGCTCATGAAGCCGTAATACATTCGCTCATGAATATGATTTCTGCCTGAGTCCTGTCGGATTCTTTCCCACCGGCTGTAGAGGTGAAGACGACAACTCCCATGATTCCACGAAATAAAGGCGTCATCGAGCTACACCTTAGTGACCTCTAGTGGCGAAAATTACATACTGTGCCTTAAGTGTAATCTCTATTCTGATGACTGTCCCTGCTGGTACATTAACATCTATTCAGCACCAAGGGTTATATGAAACATGTAAAACATGTAGAGTTTTAAAAAATTACCACTTGTGCAATTAGTACCAAAATCATTTTTAAAAATGCGGTCAACAAACAGAATTATCACGTACACATCTTATCTTTAAGAGTGTAGGGTACAATCAGGCTAAAGCCACACCTTAAGAAAAATGTGCTCACACCTCCAGGGGTCTCCAACCTAAACCGGCTAATCAAGGTGTTCATGGTATAACAGGTAAGTGTGTTGGAACAGAAGTCTGTAAGAAGGTACCCCTGATCAACTTCCATAGTGTATGATTGCTGAAAAACAAATATTGAACATCGATGGAGCAACACATTTTGTGGGAAAATAAATTATAAAAGTGGGTTGTTTTGTTTAAAAATGTACAAGGTGGCAAGGTGGACCTTTTACCTCGCACTTGTATTCTTCAGTTATTGAAAAATGGTTGATTTAAAGGCACAGTATGTAAGTTCCACCACTAGAGGTCGCTTATTTTAAAAAAGGCGTAGCTTGATGACGGCAAGGACACGGTCCGTAACACTGGGTAAAATAGAGGATTTCTCTGGATTTAAAGATTGCTGGAAACTTTTAGGTCAGCAAAATATATAACATTGTTCTAGTGGATATTTTAATCGAAAAAATCGTACATATTGTGCCTTTAATTAATTGGACAAAACCAAAAAATTATTAGCAAGACCTTAATCTCAAATATATTTGTTAATTTTATAGATTATCAATTGCAACCTAAATAAATAAATAAACACTTGAAATATTCGATCAAATTAGCGCATTGCTATTTTAGCAACTTTTAGCTGCCGTGATCGTGTCTAGAAACCATAGATATCCATAATAAAGGCTAGATGTCTCGTCCGCGCTGCTGGCCAATGGAGGTCGACGTCCACACCTGGCGGCCATCTTGTCACAGACAGCTCGCTCACTTGTAACATTGTGTTTTAATGGTGCATGTACTTTTTAAATAACCATAACTTGCTCAATTTTCTACCGGTTTTCAAACGGTTTGGTTTGTTATAAACGTCAGAGATGTAGTTATGACACTGCATACTTATGAATAATTATTCATAATTTGTTCAAGCATCCAGAATTATAGCCACGTTAATAACATTTGTAAGAAACCAAACCATTTGTAAATCCGTCAAGATTTCAGCGAGATAAGAGTATTTGTGTTCAGATCACTCACCTTACATCAGGAGCCACAGAGCCCGCCAGAAAGCTTACCTGTGACAAGATGGCCGCCAGTGATGGCGTTAGAGACTCCGCCGTAAGACATCTAGCCTTTATTATGTATATCTATGCTAGAAACAGCCAAATTTCCACATGCATACTGAAACGTGGGTGTTTAGGAAAGAGCTGCGGGAAGATGTTTTGCCATCTAGTGGTTTAGAGGAGAGCCGGCCGTCACCTTTAACCCCGTTGTACCCTACATGCTTTCAGCACATGTCCTAAACATCAATGCCTGGACACTTGTGCTGGATTCGAATCCGGCCTGCATCATCTCACATTGTACTTTCAATCAATGACAAAGACCAATTTTCTTTTACTTTCGTTAATATACACGTAGTATAACATGCTACAACCACAATCCCTTTGCAAGGTAACTCAGCAGTACACAGACCAATAGATGAGATTGAAGAATATAAAGGCCCCTGGGAAGATCATGCGAGAGTAGGCATCGATGGCGTGAGTGTTTTGGATGATACTGAAGCCTCGGAGGGTCTTCTTTTTAGCTGCCGCGGCCTCGTTTGCCAAAGACAGACACACCACCATGTGGCCCTGTTTATCTGCAGTATCCTCGGAGGAGACTGGAGCCTGGGTATATCCCGCCAGGCCGTTGGCATCAGGCCGAAGGTACGCGTCGTCCAGCATCATAGTCCTTGTGTGAGATATGTCACATGTGCAGGGTAAAGGCTAAAACGGATAAACACAAACACTTTCGTTACCATTTAGAAAACTTTTAGCTTGGCTGCAGGGTGCAAATTATGTGGGTGGGGTTTCCCTAATTTAGGCTTGTATAAGACGAACAGGTTGCCCACCTAACATCAACTAAAGTTACATGTACTTTCAACAAGAGGATAGTCCTAAACTCCTGAAAACCAAAAAAGTTGAAGTTTGAACCAAAATTTGAAGTGCTAGTCTGACTGGTTGCTTTTGACATTTGCGAGGACATTGCTATATGGTTATTTGTCACTTGAACACTAACGCTCAAAATAATGAATTGGTTTGAGTAGAGCCAACTCAAATTAAATAACTTTGTTCAATCAAGTGAACTTTTATGAGTAGAACTTTCTCTTTCTTTTGAGTTCTCAATACGGGCACATTTTAAGTAATCAGAATAGTTTCATTGTTTTGAGTTTTATGAACTTGTTTCTTTTAATTTAGACAAACTTAAATTTACCTGAAATTTACCATGCTTTGCCATGACACTCAAAAGGGACAGTAGATGCCAAAATTAAGTGTTATATTACGTGTGAGATTTAGTAGGGTTTAATGTTTTGTTATGCTAGTTTAGAAGAGTTTCTGTTATATTGGGTTTTTTTTGTTGTTGGGTGGAGCATGAGCTTAATTTGAGAACAGATTTATGTTAAAAATATTATATTGCCATACTCATTCAGCAAGTGCTTTACTAATGCTACCAAAGTATTGTGTTTGCAAAACAATTAGCAAGATACAAGATGAAGAAGAAAAATAGATACAAGATGGCGCCGCAGATGGCAGCCTCGGAATGGAGCTTTTCAGCTATTGTGTTGTTTTTGTTCGTTTGTTCTGCGTTTAGTTATTCTTTTCCGATCAGTTTCACCAAAGACGAACTACTGGACATTAGGAAACCCACACCAGACAACATTTCTGCAGTTTTTGATTATTCGGATGTTTTGTTTGATATCCTCGTTGGAGCCGCAGCTGTGTCTTTAAAACGCGCGGCTAGACACAGACATGGAAAGCGAGCCGGTGCGCTGGTTAAACTCCGCGCGCACGGCTTTCGCTCTGCACTCCCTGATATTCATCTTGCGAATCTCCGATCCCTTCCTAACAAAACGGACAAACTTCTTCTCCTCACCCGCATTAACAAAGATTTTTCAAACTCTGCTGCACTGTGCTTCACTGAAACCTGGCTGAGTGAAGCCATCCCGGACAATGCACTATATCTGCCGGGGTTCCAGCTGTTCTGAGCGGATCGCATCGCGGAAATAACAGGGAAAACGAGAAGTGGTGGATTGTGTTTCTACATTAACGAAAGTTGGTGTTCAGATGTAACAACACTGAAGAAGATGTGCTCTCCTAATCTAGAGGCGCACTTCATAAACTGTAAACCCTTCTACTCGCCGCGGGAGTTTTCCTCGTTCATTCTCGTGAATGTGTACATCCCTCCAGACGCGTGTGTGAGCGCGGCGCTACAACAGCTGGCTGAACAAAGGTACCCAGACTCTCTTTTAATCATTCTTGGGGATTTTAATCAAGCAAATCTCTCCCGTGAACTGCCGAAATACAGACAGCACATTACATGTCCCACCAGAGACAGTAATATACTGGACCACTGTTACACCACAATAAGGAATGCATATCACTCCGTCCCACGGGCAGCTTTGGGGCTCTCTGATCACTGTGTGGTTCATCTTATACCGACCTACAGGCAGAAACTGAAATCAGCTAAACCTGTAATAAAGACTGTAAAAAGATGGACTAATGAAGCAGAGCTGGCTTCGATTGCACTGATTGGACTGTTTTTGAAGCTGCTACCATCTGGATGAGCTCACAGAGACTGTAACATCATACATCAGTTTCTGTGAGGATACATGCATTCCTACCAGGACATTCTTATCATTCACTAATGATAAACCATGGTTTACTGTGAAACTCAAACAGCTTCGTCATGCCAAAGAGGATGCTTACAGACGTGGGGATAAAGTCTTGTATAACCAGGCCAGAAACAGACTGACAAAGGAGATCAGAGTTGCTAAAAGAAGCTACTCTGAAAAGTTGAGAAACCAGTTTTCTTCCAACGACCCAGCTTCAGTTTGGACAGGCTTGAAGAATATCACCAATTACAAGTCACCCCCCTCCCCCCCCGATCTGCTGAGAATCAACAACTGGCCGATGAGCTGAATGCTTTTTACTGCAGATTTGAAAAGCCCGGTCTCACACCACACACCCGCTCTGATCTGCAATCCACACGTCCCCCATCACCTCCTGCACCCCCTCTCCTCCCCCCTCCTGTCATCCAACCCGAGCTTAAGGTCTGTGTGGAGGATGTGAGCAGAGTCTTCAAAAAACAGAAGACTAGGAAAGCTTCAGGGCCAGACGGCATCTCATCTGCCTGTTTGAAAGCCTGCGCTGACCAACTGGCCCCAGTCTTCACGCAGATCTTCAACAGATCATTGGAGCAGTGTGAACGTTGAGTTTGTTCGCAGGTTATTCGAGACCGGATTGACCAATCGACTTGAGTCTGAAAATTAAAATTTTCATGACGGAAAATGACGTCATAGGGTGCAATCGAATCGTCTTCATCAATATTTGATTCTAGCCCTTATGGTTCAAAAGTTATGAGCACAAACATAAGTAAAATTTGGACAGGTGGTGGCGCTAGAGGGATTGAGTTAGAGACTCTAAATTTGCTGTGGTGACAGCTCAGACTGTCCTCTATCTGTGTGCCAAATTTCATAACTTTTTACCATACGGTTCTATGGGCTGCCATAGACTCAAGAGCAGAAGAAAAAGAAGAAACCGAAGAATAATAATAATAATAGGACAGTCCCTCCAGAAAAACGTGATTATGCGATCGCGTGATTTAACGCATAATCAGCCAAAGTCCGCATATTTATGCGGGGGCCGCATTTTTTCAAATACGTCGCCCTTTCGCCACATAAATTGCCTATTTCCGCGTGCAAATTTCATAATCATAATCATAATTTCATAATCCCCGCATTTTCGTTGCAAAAAAAGTCATATATATATTAGCAGAAAGTTGAAAAATGTTCGTTTACTTCACACAAGAGCCGCCATTTCCCCCTGTTGCCATGGGAACGTTTTGAAGTGACGTAATTACCCGACGTGAACGTCATCGAAAAGCTGCAAACCCCCGTGGAGAAACCATAGATATCGGTGAAACCATGATGAAGCACAAACTCCCATTTGCCAACAAAAATAACAGCAAAAGAGCAAAGCAGTTTCCCGGTGTGTTGACCGATTTCAAAACCCAGCATCATGAAGCTTTGAAGCGTTATGAATCAGTGAGTCGATTCAGCGGTTTGAAGCGTTATGAGTCAGTGAGTCGATACAGTGGTTTGGAGCGTTATGAATCAGTGAGTTGATTCAGCGGTTCGGAGCGTTATGAATCAGTGAGTCGATTCAGCGGTTCGGAGCGTTATGAATCAGTGAGTTGTGAATCAGTGTAAACGCCCTCTGCTGTGATTGGCTGCTGTGAGACTTTGTAAACGCCCACTGCTGTGATTGGCTGCTGTCAGACTTCAGTGTAAACGCCCCACTGCTGTGATTGGCTGCTGTCAGACTTCAGTGTAAACGCCCACTGCTGTGAGTCGCACATCATGATGCTGTGTTTTGAAATCGGTCATCACTATATAAGTCGTTATTTAGAGATGAACGGAGGTCTGACGGGTGTCATTAATGACAGAATTTACATTTTTGGGTGAACTAACCCTTTAAGAGATTGCACTCTGTGCATTGGAAGCACTCAAATGTCTGTTTTGTAAAGCTACCTCTGTAAAACAGGAAGTTATTTATTCATTTTTCAAGTTGTAGCATATTCCTTTTGTAAAGCTACAGAACTTGTTTGACTCAATGTTTTGTTAATTTGAGCCGTGTGTTTATTAAGGTCCTCAATAAAACAAGATGGGAACTTAAATATTCCCAGCACTTTCTGTGATGTAGTGCTTTTTTCTCTTTTTCATCAAACCGCAGTTTTTGCAAGTTCCCGCAATTTCATCGCATAAAATTGCATAAATATCCCGCATTTTTTAAGAAAACATGCCGCATAATCAGGGATTTTTGCCCGCAGCAATCACAAAAAAAAGCCACATTTTTCTGGAAGGACTGATAGGAACGCCAACAGTTTTGTGCTAGGCCCCTAATAAAAGCATTGCTTATGCACACTGTAGTCTTTGACAAAAATGTGATTTTCTCAGCTTTTTGCACAAAATATTACCCACATTCAAGTGTTGATAAAAAGAATGCATGAAGTTTCTTTTTTTCGAATAAAACAGTTTTTTTGTTTAAAAGCAGAGGCTCTGTAATGAAATAATGAAAATGATTGTTAGCAAAAAAAGGAGATCAATCATTTGTGTATTTACCTTCTCTCTTAACTTGCGTTCTGTCCCATCATGCACTGTGGTCAAGTAGTTCACAGCAGCATACTCAAGCACCGATAAAAAGACAAAGACGAAGCTGACCCACAGGTAAATGTCCACGGCTTTGATGTAGGAGACTCTGGGCATGGAGGCGTTCACTCCAGTGATGATGGTGGACATGGTGAGCACCGTCGTAATGCCTACAGGACATCACACTGAAAATCTCACACAAAAAGTGTCTCTATTTCAACTCCACAACAAATACCCATTTTGCATGTCTTTTTCTTTTTTATTGCAGTGGCAACTGATTTAACATGCAATGGCTGTATAGTTGAGCTGCGATAGGTTGCCTTATTTTTTTTTTAAAGTTATAGCTAAACTTCTTTTTTTTACGTCAGATTATAAATGAGAATATTTGTGTCTAGAACTGTGAGATGCAAGCGTTAATCAACAGAATCTGATGGTGAAATCCTGGACACATTCAAGCATTGAGTTGCACAACCGCACTGGTTTCACCTAGAGAGACTCGGGCAGGAACAGCTCGTCGGTCGATCCAGAAGGACACCCATGACAGCATGACCATCAGAGTGGCGGGAAAGTACGTCTGAAGCAGGAAGAAGAAGATATGACGACGCAGAGTGAAGTTGATGTACAGACGATTGTACCAACCTGCAGGAGATATGAAATGAGAGGTTGATGAAATAAAAGAAAAAGAAAAGTATTCTGAGACTGGCTTAATTCTTAATTGTACTTTTGAGCACCTAAAGTCTTGAAAAATTAAACTTCACAGACAAGGCTTAAGCCCAGATGCATGTTTTAACCGAAAGCAACTTACACCGACAAATATTAAAATATGTCACTGCCATTGTTTTGTCTCAAGACATTCTTCGTTCAGCCAAACACAATCAGACTTATTTAAAAAATATCCTGGCTTATCCAAGCTTTATAATGGGAGTGAATTGAAGCCCAAAAAAGCACATACTGTACATCCATCATAAAGAAGTAATCCATTCGGCTCCAGGGGGTTAATAAAGGCGAGGGTGAGTAAATGATGGGAACATTTTCATTTTTGGGTGAACTAACCCTTTAAAGGGATCATTAACTGCATTGTTTTATTGTTTTATAATAATTCCTGTGGTGCATTGACACCGATCAGGCATAATATTATGAGGTGAAGTGAATAACACTGATTATCTCTTCATCACCTGTTAGTGGGTGAACATTTTGTCCTCAACATTGGTGTGTTGCTGTCAGACTTCAGTGTAAACGCCCACTGCTGTGATTGGCTGCTGTCAGACTTCAGTGTAAACGCCCACTGCTGTGATTGGCTGCTGTCAGACTTCAGTGTAAACGCCCACTGCTGTGATTGGCTGCTGTCAGACTTCAGTGTAAACGCCCTCTGCTGTGATTGGCTGCTGTGAGACTTCAGTGTAAACGCCCACTGCTGTGATTGGCTGCTGTGAGATTTCAGTGTAAACGCCCACTGCTGTGATTGGCTGCTGTGAGACTTCAATGTAAACGCCCACTGCTGTGATTGGCTGCTGTGAGACTTCAGTGTAAACGCCCACTGCTGTGATTGGCTGCTGTGAGACTTCAGTGTAAACGCCCACTGCTGTGATTGGCTGCTGTGAGATTTCAGTGTAAACGCCCACTGCTGTGATTGGCTGCTGTGAGACTTCAATGTAAACGCCCACTGCTGTGATTGGCTGCTGTGAGACTTCAGTGTAAATGCCCACTGCTGTGATTGGCTTCTATGAGACTTCAGTGTAAACGCCCACTGCTGTGATTGGCTGCTGTGAGACTTCAATGTAAACGCCCACTGCTGTGATTGGCTGCTGTGAGACTTCAGTGCAAACGCCCACTGCTGTGATTGGCTGCTGTGAGACTTCAGTGCAAACGCCCACTGCTGTAATTGGCTGCTATGAGACTTCAGTGTAAACGCCCTCTGCTGTGATTGGCTGCTGTGTGACTTCAGTGTAAACACCCTCTGCTGTGATTGGCTGCTGGTAAACGCCCACTGCTGTGATTGGCTTCTGTGAGACTTCAGTGTAAACGCCCACTGCTGTGATTGGCTTCTGTGAGACTTCAGTGTAAACGCCCACTGCATTATATTCAGATCTATGGCATTATATTCAGATTTCTGCACACTAACGGATGCTTTCATCATAGCTAACAGTGCAAACACAATGTAAATAAGAGATTTGTTGATTAATACAGGAGTTTTGGCACAAGTCCAGTCCTCAGTCACCGATAAACTTGTGCAGTTGTATTGACAGCTCTAGTGACTGTAAAGGGAGCGTTCTTTGATGGCTTTCTATGTATAATTTAATCACAGTTTAAATAACAGATTATTTTTATCCTAAGAGAAACGGTGTGAAGTTGAGCGTTTAGTCACTGGTTTGATTTACTGACACAGACAAAGAACATCTGACTGTACATGAATCATTACATATCAGAAATCACTGGTCTCAGATCAGGCGTTAGCATTAACACGGTTACTCACGTGTTGTGGCGTTACTGTCGTGTCCATATGGTAAAAGTCTGTAAAATGCTGAAACTGCGACTGATTTCCCAAAGAATCCACAGTGAAATGTAGCGAACACAAGTAAATAATGCTCAGCTGAGACATTCACACTGATGAGAATAAATCAGCTCATTCCCAGCATTAGGATCCTTTGGAAGGGAATGTTATTAGTGTCTGTTCGTCTCTCCTCGTCATCTCACTAACACTCCAGTGGGCGGGGCCAGAGTTGTGATTATCACATTATGAGTGTGCCTATAAAGTGCACGCAAAAACAAGCCACCGATGACAAAATTTAGATGTAAGTCAGTACCCGGTTTAGTAGTTATTTGAAAGTCGCACAAATCAGATGGCATATAAACAGTTTGGACCTATATGCAAACTAATAAGTCATAAGGGTGCAAAGCGACAGCACGTTATGCACTAGCAGACAGCCTGTATCTTTTGAAACCGAAATGTGTAGTTTACTCTTTCAAAATAAGCACCTGTGCTGCTGTAGAAGGCCAGTCTGGAGGTGGTGTGGAACTTCTGAATGAGGAACTGAGACAGAGAGATCTTGTCATCCGTGCTCAGTGATTCATCTCCACTCTTCCAGTAGAGCATCAGGTCTTCATCAGTGTAAGCATCTGGACACACAGCAGATGAACGAATGTTTGCAGAGACTCTGATGTGATACTGGACATCAATGTCAGGAGAACTATACGCCACTCACAGCTCTCCAGCTCTAACGTGCAGGTCTGCGTGTCCAGCGGGAATCGACTGAAGTCCATGTTACATGCTGAAGTTACAGTCACCCTGACACACCGAAGAAAAACACACTCAACAGGGATAGGACAGCAGAATAAAAACTAACCGCAAGCATGCAGGTTCAGGTTTGCAAAGCATTGTCCAAGCATTCGTGTAAATGATGTCTTGTTCTAACCTGAGGCTGTAGAGCACGTGTCCATCAGGGTAGACCCTGATCATGATATTCTCCGTGGTGGTGTCATGGATGAAGGATCGTTTGGAATGAACAAAGAACACGTCAGGAACCCAGATTTTTTTCACCAACCGACCATCAAAAGTCATGCTTTTATTGGTTTTACTGGGAAAGGACAGTCTCTCATCCTTCCAGTAATGTCTCAGGTACAGGGTCATTGTGAAGTCCTGTATGAAAAGCACAACATGGATTGAATTTTCAAGCTCATTGTGTATAATACATGTAAAACTATAGCTGCAAGTAGCAATTAAGCGGCCAAGCACAAAGAAGCCACAATACGTCATGTGACTGGGCATCAGAGCAACTGCAACAATGAGCAATTAAAGGCATATGAAGATGATTTTAGGCAAAATGCCTGAAAAAATCATAAATACAGTCACTAGTAATGATTTAATGGTTTATCACTTTTAACCAATAGCTGTGACCAAACTGCCGTGGTATGGTCAGAGTGAGGTGACAAAGACAGATGCAATATGCTAAAGCAGGGTTCCCCAAACTACGGCCCGCCCCCACATTTGGACCGGCCCTCTGAACCAGAGTCCTGCACGGGCGGGTATCCGACGGGTGATCCGCGAATATTGCTGAAACGGGTGAAAAAAACATCCTAACTGTGTCGGATACGGGTGCGGGTCGGACAAGGGACAAACACGGGTCTAAACACGGGTTTTAAACAGTCACGTGCAAACGAATATATATATAAAAATATATGCATGTATATTGTAGATGTGTTCCTAAAAAAAGTATGCATATTTTTAGGAACACATCTACAAAAATATGCCTTGCCTGTATTTCAAGTTGATAAAATAATTTCAAATCCATATTAGTTTATTTGTGGCCGTGCGGCGCGCGGGTGCCCTCCTAGAAGATTCACAACCGCGCGCGATCTGCCTGCACTGCAGTCGTCGAGATGGATCCTGAGCAGTTGAAGAAAAGATAGCCGCAAATGTGGAACTTCATCGCTGAGGAAGCACGCAGATAACTGTGGTAACAAACCAAGCACACGCAGTTCTAACAATATTTTTCAAAAGGGGACAGAACTGAAGGTGCCTCGTAGAGATGATAAAGACACATAACCATGTTTGACAGCTCTGAAGTTGTCCTTGTGTTAATGGTCGTGTAATAACTTATGTATGCTGGCAATAAACATTTTTGAAAGTGTGTCTATAATGTTATGCTAAACATTAGATTTTGTTTGATGAATAGATTTAAAATCATAAAATCTCCACAATAATACTGGTAGTCACTCCGGCCCATGTAATTTGACCGACCCGGCCCCCCATTAAAGAAAGGAAAAATGATGTGGCCCTTACAGAAAAAAGTTTGGGGACCCCTGTGCTAAAGCATGGCAGAGATACAGCCTTAAGAGTTGCTTTGGCATCATGCCATCAACTGTTGATGCGGTATATGAAAGCGGTTTCGTCGATCAACACGAAATCCGAAACTTTTTGCCGGCAAGGTCTGAAGATGATACGATTAGTGGGAGCTGAAAAAGTAGGTTTTTAAAGAAAATCAAAATGGCGGACAGGAAGTTTGGCGGACTATGGCAAAATTGGTATCTATGTTCTCGGCATAACCCAAGGTATTGAAAGACGCCAAGATGTCTGGTGGAAAACAATTACTCACTGAGAGGACACTTTTCGCAGCCGACGTCACACTGAGCGAATCAACTGAAAATAGCCTTCATTTACATGTGTTTCCCTTCTGCTAAATTTCCCACATCCCACTCAACTTCATGCTGAGAGATCACCCAAAATCTGTGCGATTTGGATGTAGGTTCTCACTGTACAATATTATATGTGTTTGATATCGTTTGAAATGTCTCAGTGCGAATGGTACAAAAATGTAATCCCCACCGAAATATACAAGAAGTTAATAAGAGTTTTTAGAGCTTAGAGATATTTTACTTATGATGGTGGGTGTGGCTTTTGGAGCCATTTGGTCTCTTCTTTCAATCGAGAAAAATTGGAGCTCGATTCCATTTAAATTCCCTCTGTTATCATGTATTTCCATTTGAAAGAGGTTTCGGTCTGGTCTGAGTTACTTAAAGCGGTGTAGCAGTGAGTTTCGGGGTGCAATACTGTAATTTACATTTACATTTATGCATTTGGCAGACACTTTTATCCAAAGCGACTTACATTGCATTCAAGGTACACATTTTACATTTTGTCAGTTCTTGCTTTCCCTGGGAATCGAACCCATGACCTTGGCATTGCTAGCGCCATGCTCTACTGTTTGAGCTACAGGAAAGCGGTAATGAGGTTGGCCCGTAATGTGGAGTGTCTTGACACTCAGAAGTCAGGTATCAATATCTTATTCTTTGCTACAGAGTATTTGATGTTGTGTATGGATTATCTTTACCTGACTGTTAATAAATTGTTACTTTTTGATCCTTTCTGAATTACTCTGTAATTATTAACTATCTCCAGTACGGAACGGTATAATTGCAACAAAAGGTTAAAACAGAATGATTAAATGTGTGACCAAACAACCAATTGGCATTCTATCTTAAATTCAAGATTATGATTAAATGGAGTCAGATAAAGAATATTATAATTAAATCCATTTTGCCCAGTTGAAAAACACAGAAGGCACAGCGACCTTCAACCGCAGTTCGTTACCGTCCTTGGAACGAAGTTTTAGCGGAATCTATTAAGACAAATTTCATTACAATAGGATAAGGAAATCAAATGTTATTAGCATTTTAAAAATTTCATTATAACTCTGCAAAACATTTTGAGTACTGTCAGGGGAATGGTGCCGAACGATACGCTAATGCTATTTAAAATATAGCCTTTTACGTTTGGTGATGTTCAAAATGGTCGATATATGTGAAAATTGGGTATTGTTCGACTTGGCATGCTGCACCTAATCTAAAGAGTTTCACCAGTTTTTTTTTTACCAGGCTAAGCTGTTCAGAAGTTATATGCAAAAAGAGCAATTTTTCATATATCCTGGCCACTAGGTGGCACTGTGCCGAAACTGTGCAGGTAGCCTGGGGTCAAGGTTGTCATAACACACACCAAATTTAGTCAGAATACGCTGAAGCATTGCCTTGCGTTAATTTTGGCGTGAATTCATTTGTGAGTTTTCGAGAACGGGTTGGCGAATCGACTTGAATTCCATAACGTTTTGTCAGTATGGTCATGATCAGGTTCAATTTTCATGAAAATCGGAGTAACGTCCTAAGTAACGTTTTTTTGGGGAAAATTTGAAATGGCGGAAACATTTTCATGAAGTCATAGGGTGCAATCGAATCGTCTTGAGCCAAGGGAATTTTGTTTCTTACGGTTCAAAAGTTATCAGCATAAACGTGAGTGGACCTTTGGACAGCTGGTGGCGCTAGAGGGATTGAGTTAGAGACTCCAAATTTGCTATGGTGACAGTTCAGACTGTCCTTTATCAGTGTGCCAAATTTCATAACTTTCCCACATGCAGTTCTGTGGGCTGCCATAGACTCAAGAGAGGAAGAAGAAGAAACGGAAGAATAATAAGAACGCCAACGGATACAATAGCTGCCTACGCTGCTTGGCCCCATAAATACTTTCTCCTATCCCATCTTAAGTTTGCAGAGTAAGCTAGTAAGCCATTCTTAGGTTAGCTCTGGCTCTTTCTTTTTGTTTGAGCACCATTTTGAGAAACTATTAATATTTGATACATCAGGCTTTTATGGCCCGTGTAGTCATATCTCAATGAGATCTTTATAACAGTATAGCAGATCCCTACCGAAAATCAACCATGGTTTTACTTCAAATAAAACCAAAAAACCAAGGTTATTATAGCTAAACCACGGTAACCACAAATTAACCATGGTTTTGCAACTCTAACCATAGTTTAACCATGGTATTTGTGGTAAAACTGTGGTTATATAAATGGTAATAAATTAGCCAAAAAAACGTGGTTACTACATTTATACTACAATAAAACCATGGTTAATTTTCATAAGGGATACTTACATAAAATGCATACAAATACCTGTAACTATACGTCCCAATAATATGTCCTAGCATGATGTTTTTAATGCTTAGTTTTATGATGCTAAAACAAGTAGTGGATTGTGTGCAACAGGTTTTGCTTGTTAATCATTCACGGGCCTTTGGTTAAGGAGTAACAACATTATGAAGTACATGACATGTGGCTGAATATGATGTCCAGATGCGCATTAATATTCAGTAATTGAACATCTGCCGTCAGTTTTTCTTCATGCATGGTTCTACAGTGTATCAGTATTATATCAAAGAGTGACCCAGTATTGTTTCGTGTATATATGACTGGCTGGAATGACAGTGGTCTTGTCACTAATACTGTCCCATCTCATCCATGACAGATGATGACCCTGTAGAATAAAACAACCTAGTTCAGCTTCTTTAACAAAGCTGATACTGTTTATGTGGTTACAAAACAATTTTGATACAAAAAGAAGCTTTTATGCAAGGTGTTGACATGCATTTCCAGCCTGCTTAAACCCTAGTGAAATATTACCATCTGTTGGCATCACTGAGGGATGTCAGCACTTTTACCAGCCTTCATCAAGCCGGATAGACTGTGCATTCTGATTGGCTTATTCCCGGTGATGTCACTGGGTAAACCTCATGGATTATTCTCTCTACGTGACTATAGCATATTATGTAAGATCAAATCCACGCTCACTCGTAAACATCGGCACTGATATGATAAATAAAGGCATTTTTAGACACATCTCTGATGCTTTCAGACGGAAGGTTAATCGCAGGCGCTGAGATCCATATATAATCCATGCAATCTCCCTGATGACATTTGGACTTCAAATAGCCTACTTTAACATGAATATCAATCAGATTCTCATTACAGTAATGGGTAGAAATTATGCATTATTTCAACTGTAAAGTACTCATTAGTTTAATTAATGCGGAGTTGATTTATTCATTTATTTTTAGCTTACCACGACAATGCAAAATTGTTTTTATGCAAAAGAGTTTATTTATTGATTTATTTGATTGGATTAATTAATATGCCTTGCATTATCATGAATTATTTCTTACCATATCGACTTCTGAGATGCTGTCCAAACTCTCCACCTGTACATCCACACCCACTGGCACTGCTGGACCTGAAGAGAACACAAATGTATTCATTTAAAGAATCAGGAACTATTTACACCCCCATGGCATAAATCATAACATAGAAACAAGAAATCCAAGGCACTCAAAGTTATTAAAAAAGCTTTTAATAATGTAAATAGTACTAAGATTTAATATGACTGACAAGGTATGGCCAGAAGAGCATTCATCAGGGTGTGGATGTCAGATAAACAGACTATTTTAACAAAGAGGTATTGTACAGTTGTGGTCAGAATTATTGGCACTCTTGGTAAATATGATCAAAGATGGCTATAAAAATAAATCTGCATTGTTTATCCTTTTAATCTTTCATTCAAAAATTTGGCAAAATTCATTTAGTAAAACAATTGAGAGTGGGGGAAACTCTGAATATGAAATAAATGTTTTTCTCCAAAACAAGTTTTTGACACAATTATTGGCACTGCTCTAATTTTTGTTTGTAAAGTAGTATATTCCCATTCATATTTAGCACATTCATATGAGCATGACATTGTCCAGCCATGACTTCCTGTTCCACAGGAGTATAAATATGAGGAAACACAAGTTCCTTTAATCACAATGAGTAAAAGCACAGAATATAGTTCTGATGTGCAACAAAAGATTGATGAGCTTCACAAAATAGAAAGAAAAGAGCTAAAGCATTGAAAATCCCCATTTCCACCAATAATTAAGAAGTTCAATCAACTAAAGATCTTCTGAATCTGATGTGTGTGTGTGTGTGTGTGTGTGTGTGTGTGTGTGTGTGTGTGTGTGTGTGTGTGTGTGTGTGTGTGTGTGTGTGTGTGTGTGTGTGTGTGTGTGTGTGTGTGTGTGTGTGTGTGTGTGTGTGTGTGTATCGTCCTAATGCACGAGAGGAGGAGAGTTTGAGTGGACAAAGACTCTCAAGATCACAGATGGAGAATAACAGAGATTAGGGGTCAGTCTTGGGGTCAGAAAGACTAAAACAATGATCAAACATCTCCTACATCACCACATGATGTTTGGGAGGGTTTGAAGAAAAATCTTCCTCGCTCTTCCATAAACAAACTCCAGCAGATTCAGTTCAGACACGACTGGAGCTTCAGACGGGACCTGGTTCTGTGGTCACATGACACACACAAAAAAAGAGGTTTTTGGCAGCAACACATCAGATGGGATAAAGTCCCCGATGCCCACGGTTAAACCATTACAGAAAAAACACATGAACTTCACATGTGTAAAAACACAGGTGCTTCACATGTGAAATATGTGGATCACATTTGAAACGTGTTTTCACATGGAAAATGTGTGCTTTTGGAACATTTACAAGTGAAACCCATTGGAATTCACATGTGAAACCCATAAATTCCCATGTTATACCCATGTAAACGTGTATATTCCCATGTGAAACCCATAAATTCCCATGTTAAACCCATGAGATCACATGTGAAACCCATAAATTTCCATGTTAAACCCATGTAAACACATGTATATTCCAATGTGAAACCCATAAATTCCCATGTTAAACCCATTATATCACATGTGAAACCCATAAATTCCCATGCTAAACCCATGTGATCACATGTGAAACCCATAAATTCCCATGTTAAACCCATGAGATCACATGTGAAATCCATAAATTCCCATGTTAAACCCATGTGATCACATGTGAAACGTATATTCCCATGTTAAACCCATGAGACCCACGACCATCCCTGGTCGTGTTCTCAGGGCATGTGCGGAGCAGCTCGCTGGGGTTTTTACAGACATTTTCAACCTGTCTCTCGCCCAAGCAGCTGTACCATCATGCTTTAAACGCACTTCCATTGTGCCAGTGCCGAAACACTCCAGCCCGAGGTGCCCTAATGACTACCGCCCTGTAGCACTCACACCCATCATTATGAAGTGCTTTGAGCGGCTGGTCCTGGAACACCTAAAAGACTCTCTACCATCCACATTGGACTCACACCAGTTTGCCTATCGCAGCAATAGGAGCACAGAGGATGCAGTTTCCATGGCACTGCACTCTGTGCTCACCCATCTGGACAGTAAAAACACCTATGCACGCATGCTGTTTGTTGACTTCAGCTCAGCATTCAACACTGTCATCCCATCCAAGTTAATTGCCAAACTTGGAGACCTGGGCATCAACACTTCAATGTGTAACTGAGTTGTGAGCACGCTGTTGGTGTTAGAGCTCCGTTGACTTGATTCATAATCCTTGATTTTCTCCTTAACACTCGCTTACAAACGAATATTTTCTACTATTTACAGCGTGTGAATATATCTACGATACGATTCTCTATAAAAAACAATCGGATTGCTTTGATATCACTACTTATATCCGAACTTCCGCTACTAGCCGTAGCCCGCTAGCATTGCACGCGTGGTAACTTATTTACACCGGTAGCCGTAGCCCGCTAGCATTGCACGCGTGGTAACTTATTTACACCGGTAGCCGTAGCCCGCTAGCATTGCACGCGTGATAAACTTATTTACACCCGTCACTGTACCGACAATTCGTCATCGTAGCACGTCTGCTACAATGACGAACTCGGATGTGTGTCTAATGTTACCTTTGAGTGCAGGCGAGGACACGTTTGAGCTGCATTCGGTGCTGTTGGAGTTGGACTCGTTGGCGAAGCAGATTGCCGACCTTCTAGACAGACAAGCCGTGCTGAGAGAGCGACGATCAGCGCTTGAAACATCACGCGCCGATGCACACAAGTCAGTGGTTAATAACCTGTTGACTCCGAGCTCGTCTACTCCGTGTGTTTCTTTGCACAGGACGCGATCATCCATGGTTTCGTTCACACCGGCACCGACACAGCACCGGGGACCGTGGGTTTTTCCCCAGCGGAAGACGCGAGCCAGGACCAGAGCTAGGACCTCTCCGCCCCTCCCGGTCTTCGAGATCTCCACTCGGAACCGCTTCTCTCCTCTTCGCGAGACGGAACGCAGCGCTGTGGTGATCGGTACTTCCATCGTCCGGCATGTCCACGCTACCTCAGGTAAAGGCAAAGTAATCACTCACTGCTTTCCTGGTGCTCGTGTTCTCGATGTCGCTGCGCAGGTTCCCGAGATCCTGAGCGGTGACGAGCGCATCGGAGCTGTCGTGTTGCACGCGGGAACGAACGACACCAGGCTGCGGCAGACGGAGGTTCTGAAGAAGGACTACAAGAGCCTGGTCGAGACGGTGCGCAGAACATCGCCTGAAGCAACGATCATCGTGTCTGGACCCCTTCCCACGTACCGACTAGGACATGAAAAGTTCAGTAGATTATTTGCTCTAAATGAATGGTTATTGTCATGGTGTAATGAACAGAAACTGCTCTTTGTAAATAATTGGAATCTTTTCTGGGAGCGACCTAGGCTCTTCCGTCCTGATGGCCTTCACCCCAGCAGAATCGGAGCGGCTCTTCTGTCGGACAACATCTCCAGGGCGTTACACACCACCATATGACTAGTAAGTACAGATCACAGTCTTTCCTGTACTAACTTAATTGACATAAGTACCAATGTAGAACATTATATAGAAACTGTGTCTATTCCTCGTTTAGTGAGATCAAACATTAAATCTACTGTAAGATCCAGGAAAAATCTAATTGTGATTAAACCAGAAAATCTCAATATTAGTGAACAAAAACAATTGTGTCCTAACTTAATTAACATAAGTACCAATGTAGAACATTATATAGAAACTGTGTCTATTCCTCGTTTAATGAGATCAAACATTAAATCTACTGTAAGATCCAGGAAAAATATAATTGTGATTAAACCAGAAAAGCTAAATATTAGCGAACAAAAACAATTTCTAAAACTAGGTCTTCTAAACATTAGATCGCTCACACCTAAGGCGGTTATTGTAAATGAAATGGTCACAGATAAAAGTTTTGATGTACTTTGCCTTACTGAAACCTGGCTTAAGCCAAATGATTATTTTGGTCTAAATGAGTCTACTCCGCCAGGATACTGTTATAAGCATGAGCCCCGTCTGATTGGTCGTGGCGGCGGTGTTGCAACAATCTATAGAGATATTCTTAATGTTACTCAGAAAACAGGTCACAGGTTTAATTCGTTTGAAGTACTAGTGCTAAATGTTACGCTCTTAGATGCAAGAAAGAAATCCGTATTATCTCTAGCCTTGGCTACTGTGTATAGACCTCCAGGGCCCTATGCTGATTTCTTAAAAGAGTTTGCTGACTTTCTCTCAGATCTATTGGTCAACGTCGATAAAGCATTAATTGTTGGAGATTTTAACATACACGTAGATAACACAAATGATGCATTAGGGGCTGCGTTTACAGATCTATTAAACTCCTTTGGGATCAAGCAAAACGTCACTGGTCCCACTCATCGTCTTAATCACACACTAGATTTAATTATATCACATGGAACCAACCCAACCGATATAGATATTATACCGCAAAGTGATGATGTCACTGACCATTACATGGTAACTTGCATACTGCGTACTGCTGAAATCTGTCATGTTGCGCCACGTTATCGACCAGGCAGAACAATCATTCCAACCACTATAGATAGATTCTCAAATAGCTTACCTGATCTGTCTCAGCTGCTCAGTGAACCCAAACAAACAGATGAACTAGAGGAAATGACTAGCAGTATGAGCAACATTTTATCTAGCACATTAGAAATCGTTGCACCAATTAGATTAAAAAAGGTTAGAGAGAAAACTAAAGCACCATGGTACAACAGTGCTACACATGTTATCAAGAGAGAAACTCGTAACTTAGAGCGGAAATGGAAACAAACTAATTTAGAGGTCTTTAGAATCGCGTGGAGAGATAGTATGTCACGTTATAAAAAGGCCCTAAAAGCAGCCAGGGCTGAGCATCTCCGCAAACTAATAGAAAATAATCAAAATAACCCAAGGTTTTTATTTAACACCGTGGCTAGACTAACAAATAAACAAGCATCGCCTGAGCAAAATATTCCGTTACAGTTTAGTAGTAATGATTTTATGAATTTCTTCACTGAGAAAATAGAAAGCATCAGAAATAAAATTGTAAATGTACAATCTTTAATGATGTCTTATGATTCAACCGCTACTATCGCCCCTCAAGAACTACTACACCGCTTTACAACTATAGGACAGGAAGAGCTAAATAAACTTATCATTGCATCTAAACCAACAACATGTTTATTAGATCCAATACCCACTAAACTACTCAAAGAGTTGTTACCTGTATTGGAAGAGCCTCTTCTCAATATTATTAACTCGTCTTTATCTTTAGGTCATGTTCCAAGAATATTCAAGCTGGCAGTCATAAAACCTCTCATTAAGAAGCCACAATTAGATCATAATAACCTAGCAAATTACAGACCAATTTCAAATCTTCCTTTTATGTCTAAAATACTAGAAAAAGTTGTGTCCGCTCAATTGTGCTCTTTCTTGCAAGAAAATGATATCTATGAAAAATTTCAATCAGGATTCAGGCCGCATCACAGCACAGAAACTGCGCTCCTTAAAATCACAAATGATTTACTTCTAGCTTCTGACCAAGGCTGTATCTCAATACTAGTTCTACTCGATCTTAGTGCTGCGTTCGATACTATAGATCATAAAATACTCATAGATCGACTTCAAAATTATACTGGTGTTCAGGGACAGGCATTAAACTGGTTTAGATCGTACTTATCAGACCGCTACCATTTTGTCTGTCTAAATGGGGAAAAATCCAGGATGATGTCAGTAGACTATGGGGTGCCGCAAGGATCCGTATTAGGCCCTCTGCTATTCTCAATATATATGCTACCGCTTGGTAATATTATAAGAAAACATGGAATTAATTTCCACTGTTATGCTGATGACACTCAATTATATATTTCATCACGACCGGACGAAAACGCTAAATTATCTAAACTGACAGCATGTGTTGAAGATATTAAATACTGGATGACGTGTAATTTTCTGCTATTAAATTCAGATAAAACGGAGGTATTACTTATTGGTCCAAAAAACTGCCCACAAAACCTTGCACAATACAACTTTACCTTGGAAGGATGTCCTGTCACTTTATCCACTACAGTAAAAGACCTAGGTGTTATACTAGACCGCAACCTGACATTCGAAAATCATATTTCATATGTTACAAGAACGGCATTTTTCCACCTTAGAAACATTGCTAAGCTACGTAACATGCTATCTATTCCTGATGCAGAAAAGTTAGTTCATGCATTCATGACCTCGAGATTAGATTACTGTAATGCTTTATTAGCTGGTTGTCCTGCATCCTCAATAAACAAACTACAGTTAGTCCAAAACGCAGCTGCTAGAGTTCTTACTAGGTCAAGAAAATATGATCATATAACACCAATTTTATCATCTCTACACTGGTTACCTATTAAGTTCCGTATCAATTACAAATTATTGCTACTGACCTATAAAGCCCTAAATGGTTTAGCTCCAGTGTATCTAACGGATCTTCTATCGCCCTACAACCCATCGCGCTCTTTAAGGTCACTAAACTCTAGGCTTCTGGTCATTCCTAGGATATCCAAGTCCACTAAAGGAGGGAGGGCTTTTTCACATTTGGCTCCTAAACTCTGGAATAGTCTTCCTGATATTGTCCGAGGTTCAGACTCGCTGTCCCAGTTTAAAACTAGATTAAAGACACATCTCTTTAGCCAAGCATTCACATTATAATTACCTTTTATACTACAGTTAAATCGGAACAACAGCATTAATATAATATTCTGAACAGCAGCTACGCTAATTATTTCCCATCTGCTTTTCTGTTGTTATCTCGGGACACTAGTCCCGAGGTAAATAGTTCGTCAGCTCCGGTTGGTATCCAGCCTCTCATGAAGACTTTGGATGCCCCAACACCTGTGATGAGACGACTCCACGCCTGTGAAGAGACGACTCAACGCCAGCGTTGTTATGGCCTAAATTAATACACGACTGATTATCTTTTTCGAACATTGTTCTTTAACATTGTGTTTTTTAACATTTTTTATACTGTTCATCTATGAAATGCACTTTCTGTAAAGCTGCTTTGAAACAATGTGTATTGTGAAAAGCGCTATACAAATAAATTTGAATTGAATTGAATTGAATTGTAACTGGATTTTGGACTTCCTAACTGACAGACCCCAGAATGTTCGATCAGGATCCACCTGCTCCACGTCCATCACACTCAACACTGGTGTACCACAGGGCTGTGTGCTAAGTCCGTTTCTCTACTCCCTCTTCACCTCCGACTGCAAGCCTGTGTATGGAACTAATTCCATCGTCAAGTTTGCGGACGACACTACGGTGATTGGGCTCATCAGCAACAACGATGAGACTGCCTACAGGGAGGAGATCCAGCACCTGGCCACATGGTGCACTGATAATAACCTGCTCCTCAACACCACCAAAACGAAGGAGCTCATCGTGGACTTCAGGAAGGAGTCAAGAGGCACACACGACACCATCCACATCAATGGAATGGCTGTTGAGCGTGTCTCCAGTTTCAAGTTCCTGGGGATCCACATCTCGGCGGACATGTCGTGGACGACCAACACCTCCAGCCTGGTCAAGAAGGCTCACCAGCGCCTCTTCTTCCTGAGGACACTGAGGAAGAATCAGCTCTCCTCGGCTATCCTGGTGAACTTCTACCGCTGCGCAATAGAAAGCATCCTGACCAACTGTGTGGCAGTATGGTATGGGAGCTGCTCTGTTGCGGAGCGCAAGGCACTGCAGCGGGTGGTGAAAACTGCCCAGCGCATCACAGGGACTCCACTACCTGCCATCGAGCACATCCAGAGGA
Source organism: Romanogobio albipinnatus (assembly GCA_023566225.1). Lineage (NCBI taxonomy): Eukaryota > Metazoa > Chordata > Actinopteri > Cypriniformes > Gobionidae > Romanogobio > Romanogobio albipinnatus. Next base: position 3,943,517 of record CM042256.1, on the reverse strand, counting down.
AACGCTGTCTGCATCGAGCTCGCAGCATCCTCAAGGACTCCTCTCACCCAGCCCACAGACTGTTTTCTCTCCTGCCCTCCGGCAGGCGTTTCAGGATCAGGACCAGGACCAGCAGACTAAAGAACAGTTTTTTCCCCAGAGCTGTCTCTTTACTGAACTCAAACCCCCGTTGATCCACTTCCCTCATATACTGCTAACTCTCCTACCTCACATCTACATTCACTTTGTTATTTGCACTACCGACTGTTTATTACAGTAACAACTGTTTACTTATGCATTTTGCACCACCATATCTTAACTGGAATATGCTCATTTGCACTGCCGACTGTATTTATAGTAACCATGTTTACATTTGCATTTTGCACCGTACTTCTAACTGCAATATGCAACCACTTTCCACTGCACTTTTACACTTTCTTTCGGATAGCTCTGTCCATAATTTATTGCACTACCTTAATCCACTGCTATATTCCTCATATTAGCCTAACATATTATTGTATACCTCTATCTGTAAAATTCTGTTCAAAGTAATAGCCATCTGTATATTATATTCATAGTACATATTCACCTGTACATTCTGTTTACATTCTGTTTATAGTAATAGCCATCTGTATATTTATATTTATTCACTGTATATATTCATCTGTAAATTCAGTTCTGTTTATAGTAATAACCATCTCTCTACTTATACATATTTATATATATATTCAGTACATTTTTATGCCCTGCACTTACGCAACCATTGTATATATCCTGCACTTGCTGCTATTGCACTTCTGGTTAGACCTAAACTGCATTTCGTTGCCTTGTACTTGTACTTGTGTAATGACAATAAAGTTGAATCTAATCTAATCTAATCTAATGAGATCACATGTGAAACCCATAAATTCCCATGATAAACCCATGTAATCACATGTGAAACGTATATTCCCATGTTAAACCCATGAGATCACATGTGAAACTTGTGGGTTTCACATTGGAATATACACGTGTTTGCATGGGTTTAACATGGGAATCCATATATTCCCATGTTAAACCCATGAGATCACATGTGAAACCCATAAATTCCCATGTTAAATCCATGAGATCACATGTGAAACCAATAAATTCCCATGTTAAACCCATGTAAACACGTGTATATTCCCATGTGAAACCCATAAATTGCCATGTTAAACCCATGTGATCACATGTGAAACGTATATTCCCATGTTAAACCCATGAGATCACATGTGAAACCCATAAATTCCCATGTTAAATCCATGAGATCACATGTGAAACCAATAAATTCCCATGTTAAACCCATGTAAACACGTGTATATTCCCATGTGAAACCCATAAATTGCCATGTTAAACCCATGTGATCACATGTGAAACGTATATTCCCATGTTAAACCCATGAGATCACATGTGAAACCCATAAATTCCCATGTTAAACCCATGTAAACACGTGTATATTCCCATGTGAAACCCATAAATTGCCATGTTAAACCCATGTGATCACATATGAAACGTATATTCCCATGTTAAATCCATGAGATCACATGTGAAACCAATAAATTCCCATGTTAAACCCATGTAAACACGTGTATATTCCCATGTGAAACCCATAAATTGCCATGTTAAACCCATGTGATCACATATGAAACGTATATTCCCATGTGAAACCCATGTGATCACATGTGAAACGTATATTCCCATGTGAAACCCATGTGATCACATATGAAACGTATATTCCCATGTGAAACCCATGTGATCACATATGAAACGTACATTCCCATGTGACACCCATGTGATCACATGTGAAACGTATATTCCCATGTGAAACCCATGTGATCACATATGAAACGTATATTCCCATGTGAAACCCATGTGATCACATATGAAACGTATATTCCCATGTTAAACCCATGAGATCACATGTGAAACCCATAAATTCCCATGTTAAACCCATGAGATCACATGTGAAACCCATAAATTCCCATGATAAACCCATGTGATCACATGTGAAACGTATATTCCCATGTTAAACCCATGAGATCACATGTGAAACCAATAAATTCCCATGTTAAACCCATGTAAACACGTGTATATTCCCATGTGAAACCCATAAATTGCCATGTTAAACCCATGTGAAACGTATATTCCCATGTGAAACCCATGTGATCACATGTGAAACGTATATTCCCATGTTAAACCCATGAGATCACATGTGAAACTTGTGGGTTTCACATTGGAATATACACGTGTTTGCATGGGTTTAACATGGGAATCCATATATTCCCATGTTAAACCCATGAGATCACAAGTGAAACCCATAAATTCCCATGTTAAATCCATGAGATCACATGTGAAACCAATAAATTCCCATGTTAAACCCATGTAAACACGTGTATATTCCCATGTGAAACCCATAAATTGCCATGTTAAACCCATGTGAAACGTATATTCCCATGTGAAACCCATGTGATCACATGTGAAACGTATATTCCCATGTGAAACCCATGTGATCACATATGAAACGTATATTCCCATGTGAAACCCATGTGATCACATGTGAAACGTATATTCCCATGTGAAACCCATGTGATCACATGTGAAACGTATATATTCCCATGTTAAACCCATGTGATCACATATGAAACGTATATTCCCATGTTAAACCCATGTGATCACATGTGAAACGTATATTCCCATGTGAAACCCATGTGATCACATGTGAAACGTATATTCCCATGTTAAACCCATGTGATCACATGTGAAACGTATATATTCCCATGTTAAACCCATGTGATCACATATGAAACGTATATTCCCATGTTAAACCCATGAGATCACATGTGAAACCCATATATTCCCATGTTAAACTCATGTGATCACATGTGAAATGTATATTCCCATGTTAAACCCATGTAAACACGTGTATATTCCAATGTGAAACCCATAAATTCCCATGTTAAACCCATGAGATCACATGTGAAACCCATAAATTCCCATGTTAAACCCATGAGATCACATGTGAACCCCATAAATTCCCATGATAAACCCATGTGATCACATGTGAAACGTATATTCCTATGTTAAACCCATGTGAAACGTATATTCCTATGTTAAACCCATGAGATCACATGTGAAACTTGTGGGTTTCACATTGGAATATACACGTGTTTGCATGGGTTTAACATGGGAATCCATATATTCGCATGTTAAACCCATGAGATCACATGTGAAACCCATAAATTCCCATGTTAAACCCATGAGATCACATGTGAAACGTATATTCCCATGTTAAACCCATAAATTGCCATGTTAAATCCATGAGATCACATGTGAAACCCATAAAATCCCATGTTAGACCCATGTGATCACATGTGAAATGTATATTCCCATGTTAAACCCATGTGATCACGTGAAATGTATATTCCCATGTTAAACCCATGTGATCACATATGAAACGTATATTCCCATGTGAAACCCATGTGATCACATGTGAAAGGTATATTCCCATGTGAAACCCATGTGATCACATGTGAAACATATATTCCCATGTTAAACCCATGTGATCACATGTGAAACATATATTCCCATGTTAAACCCATGTGATCCCATGTGAAAGGTATATTCCCATGTTAAACCCATGTGATCACATGTGAAACATATATTCCCATGTTAAACCCATGTGATCACATGTGAAACATATATTCCCATGTGAAACCCATGTGATCACATGTGAAACATATATTCCCATGTTAAACCCATGTGATCCCATGTGAAAGGTATATTCCCATGTTAAACCCATGTGATCACATGTGAAACATATATTCCCATGTTAAACCCATGTGATCACGTGAAATGTATATTCCCATGTGAAACCCATGTGATCACATATGAAACGTATATTCCCATGTGAAACCCATGTGATCACATATGAAACGTATATTCCCATGTGAAACCCATGTGATCACATGTGAAACGTATTTTTTCTGTAAGGGAATACACCGCTTGATCTTTAATGTTGTGGGTCTATTTTGTCGCTGGAGGTCCTGGACATGGCCGTCCTGACCTGGACCCTATAGAGAATGAGTGATGAACTGAAGAGAAGAGCTGGAATCTGAAGGATCTGGAGAGATTCTGGATGGAGGAATGGGCTCTGATCTCCAAACTCATCAGGCATTACAGAAGAAGACTCAGAGCTGGTATCCTGGGGAAAGGGCGTTGCAATAATTGGGGGACAATAAGAGAAAAAACATTTATTTCATAGAGATTTTCCCCACATTTTTTTTACTTCAATGAAAGGTTGGATTTTTGTGATTAACAATGCAAATTTATTACAGGGTTCTTTGTTCATATATACCAAGGGGGGCAATAATTCTGACCACAAGTGTATGTGATGCTGCAACATGTCATGTGTCAACAGCACTCATTTGCTAGTGACAATAACTAGAATTTTAAAAAACTATCTTCGTCTGTCTCCACCTAGTGTCAGCCTCAGAAATCACACCCACACACCATTGGCTGACCGTCTGATGCATAATCAAAGATTTTGAGTTTTGAAGTAGCCAGGAAACAAAAGGGGCTTTCGCTTTATCATTGCTTCTTGAGAAACGACTACATGTTCAGTATAAACCCCCACAGGGATCCATGTGAATTAAACTTGAATTGAAGACAGAGAAACCTTCTGAAGAAGAAGTAAGAAGCAAATGTGTAAATTAGAAAAGCCTTCACAGCATTATGCACATAAATGAACATCCCAGTGGGCACTGCTGGTTCAATTAACACGAAGAGTAACTCCCAACCATCCAGACGCTGCCTCGAAGAGGTCATGCCTCAAATCTCTGCACAATGACACTTATATTAGAAGTGTGGACTCCAGATGTCAGCCGTTTTTGCAAAATATGTGATAGTGACCCAGATGTGACATGGGAAAGGATTGTGTTGAATGTTTGCAGAAGAGACCAAGACAGACACCATAATTCAAAGTGGCACAGTCCAAACCTTATAACACATCCTGCCTGGGTGTTTCCGGATCTCAAAAATCATCATTATCGGGTTATTACTATGATAATCTAAACAAAGACTTACCACAGTTAAGTATTGTTGTAATTTTCACATAATTTTCATATAATAAATATTAGGTAACACTTTATTTTAGTGTCCAGTTCACGCTATTAAAGCAACACGCCAAAATTTTTGAAAATATGCTAATTTGCCAACCGATCTCCGGGTCTGGTGGTAGCACTTTTAGCATAGCTTAGCATAGATCATTGAATCTGATTAGACCGTTAGCATCTCGCTCAAAAATGACCAAAGAGTTTATCATATCAGCCTAGATCGCAACTTTTCATTTTCTGTCGGTCTTAAGCTGCGTTCACACCAAATGCAAATAGAGCGTCTGGAGCGAGTGATTTCTATGTTAAGTCAATTTAAAGACGAGTTGACGTGAGTCTGGAGGTCCTGATAGACGTGTAATGGTGCGTTCACACCAGATGCGAATGAAGCGTTAAGCGTGAGTGATTTACATGTTAAGTCAATGCAAAGACGTGAATAGACATTCGGTGGCGCGAATTGAGCGTTTCGGGCGTTTGATGCGTGTAATGATCGCTTGCACAAAGTTGAAAAATCTGAACTTTGGCGGATATTCATGCTGCGTTAACCAATCAGGAGCTTGCTCTAGTAGTGACAACAATGAGGACAAAATCATGTGTGGATACCAGGAGCTGTACGATCATCTTCATTCTTTATAGAAACAACAATAAAAAGGATCTTGATTGGAAGAAAGTGAGTGAGGAGGTCGGACAGTCTGGTTAGTTGTAAAAAGCGCTCTTTACTCAATTTGAGCTATATATAGCCTATTGAGACTACAAGCTAGCTAAAGCCGGCAAATTGAGCTTATTCACTGTATTTTAAAACAATCCATGTCAGTCATTTCTCAATAGCCGCGTTTCCATTATCCTTCAAATTGCGCAAATTGAAATTGCGAATTGAAAAAACGCGTCAATTTCGCAAAAACTCCCATATATCGCAAAAAGGTTTTTACGCTCGCATGAGGTGGTTTTTCAGGCAATTCGAAAAAGGAAATTTTCGGAAAACTGCAATGGAAACTGCAATGGTTTTTTCGCATTTACAGGTCACCTGGTACGGTCATGCATTGCTCCCACATAGGGCCTACATATTATTTTTTGTCCACTCAAGTATGTCTAATAACGAGATCTTATGTCGTTTAAACGACATATATTTTCTCCTAATAAGGAAAGTGGCGTAACTTTATAATGACGGACTCGGTGCAACCACAAATATCATAACTATCTATAGGCCGACTGTAATTCAAACATATATTCAAGAAATGTATTAAAAAAGAAAGACACTATAGTTTCAGCCTTGCTCAAAGACTGAGGAAACAGGTCAGCACGTCAATCCATTCCCGACGATCTTGGTTTGCTTCTTATTTATTAAATATACAGCCAAATAGTTGATTAAACATTGATCAAAATTAAAATACAATTTATACAAAACAAAATTAATTTTAAAGAAAGACTTTCTAGAAAACACAATTCAATGAAATGCTCAATCCATGGCCCCAGACATATGCGCATCTGATTATGTGCCTTACTCATGCTGCTCACTTTTCATAATCAACATATGAAATTAAAAGATTATAATATTTAGACATAGCCTAACTATACAGATAGGCTAAGAGCAAGACGTAATTATAAACAGTAAACTGTCTACTTTTATTTGTGTGCACTCAATAACAGCAAAGGCCGTGGACTCAGGGAACGGATTATTTTGCACTCCACTCCAAACGCCGTCTTCATTTCAAAAATATATTTAGTTTATTAAACGCAAAGTTTTTCATTTCAAATGCATTTCTAAATTCAGTTTATATTTACAACAAACGAAATTCCGAGCCAAAATAACGAAGTGGTAAAAAAAAACTTTACCACCATGCAAATTCAAACGTTTCGCTCGTCTCTGTATGTGGCAATGCGTCACAATAATCTGGCGTATGTAAAAGTCGATCATTCTTTATAGATGATGGTGTGTTTGGACAGAAGACGAGTTCTTTATTAAACTCATAAAAAACAATAGAATAAAAAATGCCACAATTGATCATAACACCTCATGTGTGCCGCTCAAGTATAAGGTGCTTTCCTTGCCATCAATGCTTGGATAACACACACGTCTCATTAATAATAATGGTGTGCGGTGGCTGGGATATACATAAACCTAACAATGTAGCATGATTTTTGGAATGATTTATCACGAGAGGAAAAAATGGTTTTAGTCGCATAACATCAGTTAATGGAAACGCCGTCATTTCGCAATATTTTTTTATCGACTTTTAGAAAATATCGCAAAAGTTTTGCGCAAATCTGTAATGGAAACGTGGCTAATGAGATGAGCCGGCTGCTGAAGCCCCTCCCATGACGCAAATTCGCGTCTGTTGTGAAGTGAATGTCACGCATGAATGAAGCGAGTAAACTCAAAATGTCGTCAAACTATGTGCGAATAGCACGATTCATTCGCCCAAGTCGCATTTGGTGTGAACACACAGTTGAGCGCGGTGCGATGGACGTGAAAGACTGAAGGACCATGGCGTTTTATTGCATTATTATGGAATGATAATGATGAAAATTGTTGTTCCTGTTCTATCATGCATTTAATAAAAATATATAAATAAATAAAGTCACTCATTCAACATGGAGGAACGACTGATATTGGCAGTGAGCAGTCATACGGAGCTATATGGGCACGGGAAGTGTAGCTGAATGTAGCCGTCATCAGGGCGCAGCTCCTGGAGCATCTCGAACACGCGTCTATTTCACTTCACATGCTCGCTTTGGACGCGCGAGTGGATTCAAAATGTTCAAGTGTCCAACTAGATGCGAATTTGACACTCAATTTGTGCTCGGTGTGAACGCAGTACACCATGTAACTATAGAAGAGTCAAGTTTTAAATAGGAAAAATATCGAAACTCTTTGGTCATTTTTGAGCGAGATGCTAACGGTCTAATCAGATTCAATGATCTATGCTAAGCTATGCTAAAAGTGCTACCGCCAGACCCGTAGATCGGCTGAATTGATTCGAAAATGGTAAAACTCAACTGTTTAACTCTAGGGGAGACGGAAAATGAGCCTATTTTCAAAAATAGTGGCGTGTTCCTTTAAATAGTTGCTTATTAGCGTGCATATAACTAGTACATTGTCAGTTTATTAGTACTTATAAAGCACATATTAATGCCTTATTCTGCATCCCTTAATCAAACCCAGTACCTAAACAACTACCTTTCTAACTATTAATAATCAGTAATTAGGAGTTTATTGAGGAAAAAGTCATAGATAATAGTGAATATGTTCCCCATACTAAAGTATTAACAAAACTTGGTTCATAAAAACATATACCATTTCAATATTTACAGGATGAAATGTCCATTTATTGAACTACAAAGAACTAACTACAAAGAATAATTTTCCCCAGTTTTTAAACAGGTTACTGTACTTGTGTACCGAGAAGAGCTTAAAACGCAAAACGAGACACACTGATTTAAAGGTTTAAAAAGAGTCCTAAAAGTTAACAGAGACAACTTTGCTCTGGAAACACTTTTCCAAATTCCTAATGCTTTTACAATATGTATTTTGCGGCCAAATATGAGCCTCAACATATTTTGTCTGTCACCATGGTGTTTTGTTTAACTGCAACAAGAGAACATGTTTGCATCTGTTCATAAAACTGACATCATTCTAAAGTTGTGGGGCATAAATATCATATAAATAATGAGAATGACCTCGAGCACATGTCTGTTAGATAAGCCAAAATTGCAGTTGAAGAGTGTGAGAAGCTAGAACACACTCCAACATATTCACAGCATCACTTGTTGTGTAGATATCCTGTTGTTGAGTCAACTAGGCTGGAAATGAACGGGAATGAATGGGAATAAACTGGGAATTTGCAAAATTGCAGGTAAGGAGCTTCATTCATTCTATTATGATGATTTATTATCAATGTTGGAAACATTTGTGCTGCATAATATTTTTTGTAACACTGCGATACTTTTTTCAGGATTATTTGATGAATAAAAAGTTTAAAACGACCAAAAATATATCAATATATTTTCTTTTTAACTTTTTATTCATCAATGAATCCTGAAAAAAGTATCACAGGTAAAATATTAAGCAGCGAAACTGTTTCCAACATTGATAATTGAGTATTAAATCAGCATATTAGAATGATTTCTGAAGGATCATGTGACACTGAAATAGTGTTAATTTCGTCAGACGAGACGAGACTAAATATGTTCGTCAACAACCTTTTTTTCCATGAGGAAGACGAGACGAGGACGAGACTGCACCAATGTCCTAAAACGCTGACTAAGACTAAATTAACAGGCATTATTGTTGACGAAAAAGGACGAGACTAAAATGTTTTGCATAAAATAAAAGCTAAGATAAAATCTCTCTTCATTTCGTCTACAATCGTCTCTACTTTTTCTTAATGAGATATAATATTCAGCTGTTCACAATATTCCGAAAGAGAATTCTCTCTCAGACTCCTCCTGTTGTGCCAGCCTGTCATCTCGGGGTGGCGCGCGGTCACATGGTTCCCGGAGCGCTCAACACTTCTAGCGCTGTGTCAGTACATTTGAATGGCTTAAGCCGCGTAAGTTACACAACAGCTTCACTATACAGGTGTTTGCAGCAATGTTTGGTAAACAGTACAGCATAGTGTGTATTGATTATTACATCAGCCACATTTACAGTATCATTATATTATGGAGAGTGGTAGAGATGCAACATTGTTAACATTAATATTAATGTGTTTCTTGTATTTAGCCCTCAGGTATTCCTTACTAATTAAGTCACACTTACACTCATTGATGGTCAAATGTGACCATACACCTTAACTATTTAAAAAATAAATAGCCTATATTTTAATTCAATAATATTTATTGAATATTTTGAGGAGATCTTTTGGTACTAAATATTATTTGTGCAATATTATGGTCCATTAATGACCACTTAAAATATTTTTCTTCTAATATTTGTATTATTTATTACAATTAGTGTATTAATTAAGGTTAAAATGGAGAATTCCACTTCAAAGAGGCAAATTAGAGCCATTTTGTGTCTGGAAAAATAAAACTTTTCACTTGTAATGCCATTACCCACTGGTGCCTGTATGGCTCTTTAATAAATATACATGTAGTCTAGTTGCTCAAAAAAGTATTGCAGATCATAACTGCTTACTTATTTGTGAAATGTTGAAATGTTAATAATAGTGAATAGTAAAGAATGCAAGCAAATACAATATAACCCCCAAAAAGTGTAAAATAGTGCTAAAAGGCAAACTTATTTTTCCTTATATGTACAGTAGGCTATACACATATGAATTCATACTGAATCAAGACCGAAATCAATATTTGTGCCCATCGTCTCATAAGCTAATGCTGATTTTAGGCATCTACGCTGTAAATCAACCAGTTAGCTATGGTGTTGTGGCACATACATTATGCAGGTTATATATATTTTATGTAACTTATTTTGCCACAAAATATATTGAGTTTTCCTTTGACTAAAACTAGACTAAAATGACGAGACTTATAGTCGACTAAAACTTGACTAACAAAAAAAGATATGTGAATGACTAAATATGACTAAAACTAACAAGGACATTTGGCACAAGACTAAGACTAAATTAAAAATAGGTGACAAAATTAACACTACACTGAAACAAATAACACATGCATAACAATTACTGCAATAAAAATTTATTTATTTGACATATTCACTAAATTAGAAGTAATATGCAAACAAATGCACGTCCGCTTATGACCAAACAAATTGTTTATATTTGTGCTTATATGATAAAGTTTATATGCATTTCCTAGAAAACTCCTGTTAAGTTTGCAAATTGGAATATTTCCAAAATTCCCCAGATTAATTTCCCATGGAAAGTTTCTGGAAATGTACCGCCCCTTTGCAACCTAACTTACACGTATATTGATGTCCTCATTCAATAAAAATAAGAAAAAAATGCAAATAAAGAAAGTTGACAATTGACAATCTGTTATGACAAAACAACAGTGATTTTCATGCCAGTAAGACACACACACACACACACACACACAGATTTTACCTGCAAATGCTGGTCTCATAGTGAAGTCATGATCATCAACGCGCAGCAGATGGTCCGACTTCAGCTCATGTGTCTTGGTTTCATCCATCATCTTCTTGAAAATTGGACTGCAAAACAAGAACATCTCAGCACTTCAATGCAAGCTCACACAGAGACGTCTGAAGTTCATGACAATGCCCAGACACTACACCGGCACAAAGGGGTGTTTCCTTATTCAACAACCAGTCTTCAGGCTTTCAGGCAAAATACATATTCAACAGTAACAAATAAAGATCTAGAATTAAGTGCAGTAGATGCACACTAACATATATTAGCACTATTAAAAATGTATAATGGGATTTTTTAATAGAAATATTATGGTTTCTATTTGTTTTTTCAATCGAATCTCAAGCAATACATAGTATTGTGACATTAATGAAGTCATTCTTTACTGTAAAATGTTTGTGTAGTGACTTTTGGGGTCCAGGTGCTAGTTGTGCTAATTATTAATATTTCTCAAGATTTTTTTTATATCTTTTTTTTGTTTGTATTAACACACACTGTATCTTAAAGTCTTGACTAGCCTAAAAGTCAACAAGAAAACATTGTTGAACCTCCTATAAAACAATTTGAGGGTTTATGAAAAAGCATAAAAGGACACATACAATTCTTTTGCCAGCACAAATAATAATTAGTCTTATATATTCAACTAAACACCAACATTTATGAAAAATACTCCTAGCATATAAAAACACAAGTTTTTGTATTTAGACCTTTGACACAAAATCGTGCTGTTGTTGATGTACAGCCTAGCACAGCTCCCTTTACTTATTCAGAGCAAGTTTGACTTCCTCTCATTGTTGTTCCCTATGCTCACTATGTTAAAATGGAAATAATAAGCTGAAATGGCACTTACTTTCCGTGTTTGTGATGCTGTGCGGATGTTCTCCTGACGCCGTGCTTCATCTTCCCGCACTGACCGCACATACTCACGCATAACAGAAGAAAAACAGCTCTTATAAAGTGAGGCATTGTGGAGGAAAGATGAGACGCTGGAGAGCATCTCGTCGCACTATCTTCCAGTCAGCAGCCGTTCACACAGAATGAAGTTCGGCCGGCGTTGCGCTGCTGAACGCTGGAGCTGAACGCGCGTTCTGATTGGCCGATTCCATCGATTCATCGACGCGTTTCATCGCTTCTCCACACCGTGGCGTTACATGTCACGGCGTTACATAATTTAATTACATAATATATGTAACTGTAATCCGATAATACAGTTATTAAGAAAAACATGTTACTTATGAAAATGGTAACAATTACAAACATCTGAATATTTTCTGTAAAAAGCTAGGATATGTTGAATAATGTTAATTTTGTAAAGCGTTTAGTTTAGTAAAGCGATGCTATTCTGATGATTTTGAGTGGCTCTCGCTTGAATTTGCAGCGCAACGTCTCTGCTAATTACATCAATCCACATTGCAGCTAAAAAGCTTTAAAGGTGCAGTGCATGGGCGTAGATTACGCGGGGGACGGGGGGGACGTGTCCCCCGCACCTTTAATAAAACGTAAATTCGTCCCCCGCACTTTACCGAGTCTCACCGGTCCAAGTCGACCCGCTCCGTGGGGGATTCGAACCGGCGTCTAGTCGTACCGCTCTTACTGGCCTACGTCTGTAACACGGGCAAGTTTGATTACGTAGAAGCCAATGTGAATAAATCTACATGACCTGTCATTTTATTCGTATCCAAAAACAAGGCGCTCTGAACACCATGGAGTGCTAACACTCTCGTGCAACTCTCTAAATCATACTCGAAGCCGGAGGGCGATCTCTCACAGAAAGTGCAAAACGGATTCGTAGAAGTAATCACGTTCCAAAGGCATTCACAGCGCTGAACCAGCAGCTAAATAAAGAGAATTATGACTGATGAAACGCGACGACAAACACACGATTTCGACATTATATGTGTGTGTTTTTCAAGCCATCTCAAGGTATTTATTGACAATAAAGTATATGAATAATGCAGTGCTAACTGACATCCTTTTTAATGTTTAGTATCTTCTGCTCACCAAGGCTGCATTTATTATATAAAACCGCTGTTTACTATGTAACTGAGCTAGTAAACGTGTAATTTTTTCCTGTGATCAAAGCTGATTTTTCAGAATCATTACACCAGTCTTCTGTGTCATATGATCCTTCAGAAATCATTATAATATGAGGATTTGCTGCTCAAGAAACATTTATGATTATTATAAATGTTGAAAACAGTTGTGCTGCTTAAAAATGTTGTGGAAACCATGATGCATTTTATTTTTCAGGATTCTTTGATGAATAGAAAGTTAAATTAACTGCATTTATTTGCATTAAATAAAGCACTTATTAAATATAAATCTTTATTTATATTATAAATATCACTTGTGATCAATTTAATGCATGTTTAATTAATAAAAGTATGAATTTCTCTCTTTTTTAATCTTACCACAAAAGTTTGAATACTATCATGATTTCCACAAAAATTAAGCAGCAGTGTTTTCAGCAGTGAATTAAGTAAGCAACTGTTTTCATCACTGATAATAATCATAAATGTTTCTTGAGCAGCAAATCAGCATATTAGAATGATTTCTGAAGGATCATGTGACACTGAAGACTGGAGTAATGATGCTGAAAATTCAGCTTTGATCACATTTATATATTCACACAGATAACAGCTGCTTTAAATTGGCATAATATTTCACTGTATTATTTTTTTACTGCATTTTTTATTAAATAAATGCAGCCTTGGTGAGCAGAAGTCTTACTGGTGTCGAACGACATGAGGGTGAGTAATTAATGACAGAATTTTCATTTTTGGGTGAACTAACCTTTAATGCACAAGTGTTTGTAGTGCATAAACCAATCATAAAATTGGCATAAAATATAGGGGAAAATATTATACATATTAGTGGTTATTGTTCAGCAGTGTATTTGATATCTTACTGAATTAAAAGCAATAGATCAATTAAATCTGTCAATTAGACAGAGGTCAGAAAAAACAGGTATTATACCTGACATTTCTGTCCCCCTCACTTATGAAAAGACGGCTACGCCCCTGGTGCAGTGTGTAACATTTATTAGGATCTATTGACAGAAATGCAATATAATATATAACTTTGTTTTCAGTGGTGTATAAAGACCTTACATAATTAACGGTTATGTTTTTATGACCTTAGAATGAGCCGATTCTATCTACACACACCGCGGGTCCCCTTACAGTGAAGCCGCCATTTTGTACGGTCATGTTTCTACAGGGGCCCTAAATGGACAAACTTCTCTACAGAGCGCTAGTCACTCTTTACTGTCTTAGACGACGCCATCTTTGTCTTTGAACAATTATCGTGTGCATTTGCCGAGCACACATTGATACCTAAGAAGAAGACGACGACGAAGAGGAAGTAAGTAGACGAAGAAGAAGATGCAACGAGGCAAGATGAATGTAGAGAAAAGATAGATAGATAGATAGACAGACGGACAGACGGACGGACGGACGGACGGACAGGTAGATAGATAGATAGATAGATAGATAGATAGATAGATAGATAGATAGATAGATAGATAGATAGATAGATAGATAGATAGATAGATAGATAGATAGATAGATAGATAGATAGATAGATAGATAGATAGATAGATAGATAGATAGATAGATAGATAGATAAGACTTGCTGGCAAACGAGGACACACTCTGGCGATGGATTGCTAGACACTTTTTTGCCTCGACTTTGATGTCCGACCATTTCTTTTTTATTTCTGCCATGGTCCGAGGTTGTGAGGCTACAGCATTTACGGCGTCTGCAACCTTTTGCCACTCAAGTGCCATTTTGGCATTAGTAATGCCCACACTGTGCCCTCCAAAACAACATTTTTATCCTCTTTTCAACCTTGCCAACGATAACTTCTTCTTCACATTGAGTGAAGTTACGTTTTTTTTATTTCCTCTCTGTGTTTGCCATGATTTCGCAATCGATGAATATTAACTTGTAGGCGTTTCACAGAATATTTATGGGCAACTATGGGCGTGACATGAAGCCGCAAAAGCTGCGCTACATTTAGAATTGATTGTGATTTATTAAGGGAAAACTGCGTAGGATGTGCGTGCGCACGTTTTTATAAATCCGAATATTTCTGTGCGTACGCACGTCATATGTTTCATCCGTACGCCACTTCTGACGCAAATCCTACGCAAAGTTTTATAAATGAGGCCCCAGAAGTCAAGTCAAGTCAACTTTATTTATATAGCGCTTTTAACAATGTAGATTGTTTCAAAGCAGCTTTACAGTGTTAAACAGCAAAATAATGCAGCCTAATTTTATTCAGCTGTATAGCCATTTGATGTCATCAGTTCATTTCAATTTCCATACGGTGACAGTGTGGGCTTTAGATCAATAATTAGATCAGTAATTTAGTTTATATGGTTAAATTAGTTTATTAATTAGATTTATTTCGATGTTTAGTTGAAAAATATAGTGTCCCCAACTGAGCACGCCAAGCCAGAGGCAACAGTGGCAAGGAAACCAAAACCCCATCAGGTGACCTAATGGAGAAAAATAAACCTTGGGAGAAACCAGGCTCAGTCGGGGTGCCAGTTCTCCTCTGGCCAATTTACAAACAACGTATTATTATTATTATTCTGGCAGCTTTACAGGTCAGAGGTCATAATAGATCGGAATATTCAAAGGACCGAAGGCAACACGCTGGAGACGGGTTTATTGAGGATGATGTTGATTAAATAATTATTAAAGTGCAATATTCGAATGATCGGAGGCAACACGCTGGAGACGGGTTTATTGCGGATGACATATCGATTTAAGTATTATTTAATGGTAATATTCGAACAATCGGAGTCATCACACTGGTGACGGGTTTATTTAGATGCCGTGTCGATGAGGCAGTTGCAGGGGGAGGATAATTGACACGGTCTCTGCAGACACTTCGGGGTCCTGTGTTGGTCTTCTCTGGTCCACCATCTGATTAGGATACGGCCCGGATCTGGCTGAAGAGCAGTTTTTAAGCCTCAAAGTCGGCCGTTGCCATCTTGGCATCGAGTCGCCGCACGTCACACCCGGATAAGAGAAATTGGGCAAAGAGGCGAGACGTGGGCGGAGCTGAGGTGATGTGATGACTAACAGACAAACGGCAACCCACCTGTCACTCAAAGTGGCCACGCCCTTAATTATGCAGAGCTTTAATTCTTTATAAAATGTAAACGAATGAGTTATAAATAAATTCACCCCCTCACAGTCGTCATGAAGGGCAAAATTAGCCGTACAGACCAAAAGCACAGTTTGTCCCAGACTGTAAACATGTGTTCTTCTGCTGTAAAGTTGGGCATTTTAACATGAGCTCAATGAGATTCTGCTCCTTCTGCAGTCTGCCTCTAGTGGCCAGTCCATGAACTGCAGTTTAAGTTACTTCCCACCGTATTGGCTTCAGGAGAAACTGGGGGAGGTTGCTGCTTGATATGAACACAAAGACGCATCGAAAAACACCTTGAAAAATGCTGGCGATAATCACCCTGGTGTGCACGAAGCTTTAGGCTACAAGCTGTCTGAGAGTGATAAAAACGTGTTCCAGTGCTGGAAGTTTCATCCAGAAATCAGAAAAGAGCGCAAATATAACAGTTCAGTGCAAAATATGATTGCTAACTATTAAAATGCATCGAAGGTTTCATAGCCGCGTTTCCATTACAGATTTGCGCAAAACTTTTGCGATATTTTCTAAAAGTCGATAAAAAAATATTGCGCAATGTTTTCCATTAACTGATGTTATGCTACTAAAACCATTTTTTTCCTCTCGTGATAAATCATTCCAAAAATCATGCTACGTATATTTTGTTAGGTTTATGTATATCCCAGCCACCGCACGCCATTATTATTAATGAGACGTGTGTGTTATAAAGCATTGATGGCAAGGAAAGCACCTTATACTTGAGCGGCACACATGAGGTGTTATGATAAATTGTGGCATTTTTTATTCTATTGTTTTTTTTATGAGTTTAATAAAGAACTCGTCTTCTGTCTAAACATACCATCATCTATAAAGAATGATCGACTTTTACATACGGCAGATTATTGTGACGCATTGCCACATACAGAGACGAGCGAAAAGTTTGAATTTGCATGGTAGGTTTTTTTTACCACTTCGTTATTTTGGCTTGGAATTTCGTTTGTTGTAAATATAAACTGAATTTAGAAATGCATTTGAAATGAAAAACTTTGCGTTTAATAAACAAAATATATTTTTGAAATGAAGACAGCGTTTGGAGTGGAGTGCAAAATAATCCGTTCCCTGAGTCCACGGCCTTTGCTGTTATTGAGTGCACACAAATAAAAGTAGACAGTTTACTGTTTATAATTACGTCTTGCACTTAGCCTATCTGTATGGCTAAAAATGACGGCGTATTGTGAGTTGTTTGCGCTGGAATAAGGAAAAAATACATCAAAAGGCGACGACGACTTCGTCGGACAGAGGGTTAAAGAAAACGTAGACTATTTAGTTTCATATAGTTAGGCTTTGTCTAAATATTATAATCTTGTAATCTCATATGTTGATTATGAAAAGTGAGCAGCATGAGTAAGGCACATAATCAGATGCGCATATGTCTGGAGACATGGATTGAGCATTTCATTGAATTGTGTTTTCTAGAAAGTCTTTCTTTAAAATTAATTTCCTTTTGTATAAATTGTACTTTAATTTTATCAATGTTTAATCAACTATTTGGCTGTATATTTAATAAATAAGAAGCAAACCAAGATCGTCGGGAATGGATTGACGTGCTGGCCTGTTTCCTCAGTCTTTGAGCAAGGCTGAAACTAGTGTCTTTCTGTTTTAATACATTTCTTGAATATATGTCTTAATTACAGTCGGCCTATAGATAGTTATGATATTTGTGGTTGCACCGAGTCCGTCATTATAAAGTTACGCCACTTTCCTTATTAGGAGAAAATATATGTCGTTTAAACGACATAAGATCTCGTTATTAGACATACTTGAGTGGACAAAAAATAATATGTAGGCCCTATGTAGGAGCAATGCATGACCGTACCAGGTGACCTGTAAATGCGAAAAAACTGTTTCCATTGCAGTTTTCCAAAAATGTCCTTTTTCGAATTGCCTGAAAAACCACCTCATGCGAGCGTAAAAACCTTTTTGTGATATATGGGAGTTTTTGCGAAATTGACGCGTTTCCATTGGGCGTATTTTCAATTCGCAGTTTCAATTTGCGCAATTTGAAGAGTAATGGAAACGCGGCTAGTCTGTCGAACCTGAGGAAGCATCTCGATGATGAACGTTAACCTTAAGTGCCACCTAGTGGACATTATTAGATTGTCACGATTAGACTAGCAAATAGAGCTATTCAACTACACAACGATTGTTCATTGAGTCTAAACAATATCTTAGGTGTAATATAACTATTAATTTATAAACAAAACTATTCCATGCATGTTTGTTTGGGTTGCCATCTTGCTTCTGTTAGTGAGAAATCAATATTAGGGTTTATATGCTCTAGGGCCCTATGTTATCGATCTAAGCGAATGGTCTAAACAGTGCACGGCACATAGTGCACTCTTAGGGTGTGTCCGAATCCACTTTTGCTAGACACATGGTTTAAAAGAGTTGGACAATGGCGCAGTCGTTTTCAGTTTTCGTTTTCAGTTCTTCAAAATAACAATGCTCCTGAAGAACACACCTGGTGTTCAGACCAGACGCCCATGGGTGAACAGATGCGCCAGTGCATTTGATATTTAAACAACAAGGAGCTGGACATGAACATGAGAACTGCGTCGGGCTGAAACTAGCAGAACACACTTGCGTTGCGTCTTGCGTTGCGTTGTGCTGGGTGTGATAGGGCTTGCTTAGTTGGGGACACTAAATAGGCAAGGCAAGGCAAGTTTATTTGTATAGCACATTTCATACACAGTGGCAATTCAAAGTGCTTTACACAGAAATGAAGTTAAAATATTCATAAGTGAATAAAATAAAAAATATATATAGTATAACAGTTATAATAGGAATTAAAAGAAAATTAAAAATAAGGAAAAAATATATAAATAAAAAGTATAATTAACTAAAAATAAAAAACGGGTTAAATTGAAACAATTAAAGTGCAAGCAGTTCGGACAGAGCACAGAGCTCATTCAGTAAAAGCATAAGATAAGGTGCAATCAGTCGGACGTACAGTAGCACAGCTCATTCAGTAAATGCACAGCTGAACAGATGTGTTTTGAGTCTGGACAGATGTGCACAGATGTGTTTTGAGTCTGGATTTGAAAGTGGCTACTGTTGGAGCACATCTGATCTGTTCAGGAAGCTGGTTCCAGCTGCCGCTGGCATAAAAGCTAAACGCAGACTCTCCTTGCTTTGAGTGAACCCTTGGTATTTCTAATTGACTTGATCCTGATGATCTGAGTGATCTGTTGGGTTTGTATTTAATCAGCATATTAGATTAGATTAGATTAGATTCAACTTTATTGTCATTACACAAGTACAAGTACAAGGCAACGAAATGCAGTTTAGGTCTAACCAGAAGTGCAATAGCAGCAAGTGCAGGATATATACAGTGGTTGCGTAAGTGCAGGACATGGAAATGTACTGAATATATATAAATATGTATAAATAGAGAGATGGTTATTACTATAAACAGAACTGAATTTACAGGTGAATATGTAGTGAATAAATATACAGATGGTTATTACTATAAACAGAATTTACAGGTGAATATGTACTATGAATATAATATACAGATGGCTATTACTATAAACAGAATGTAAACAGAATTTACAGGTGAATATGTACTATGAATATAATATACAGATGGCTATTACTATAAACAGAATTTTACAGATAGAGGTATACAATAATATGTTAGGCTAAGATGAGGAATAGCAGTGGATTAAGTTAGTGCAATAAATTATGGACAGAGCTATCCGAAAGAAAGTGTAAAAGTGCAGTGGAAAGTGGTTGCATATTACAGTTAGAAGTACGGTGCAAAATGCAAATGTAAACAGTTGGTACTATAAATACAGTCGGCAGTGCAAATGAGCATAATCCAGTTAAGATATGGTAGTGCTGAATGCATAAGTAAACAGTTGTTACTGTAATAAACAGTCAGTAGTGCAAATAACAAAGTGAAGGCAGATGTGAGGTAGGAGAGTTAGCAGTTTATGAGGGAAGTGGATCAACGGGGGTTTGAGTTCAGTAAAGAGACAGCTCTGGGGAAAAAACTGTTCTTTAGTCTACTGGTCCTGGTCCGGAGGATCCTGAAACGCCTGCCGGAGGGCAGGAGAGAAAACAGTCTGTGGGCTGGGTGAGAGGAGTCCTTGAGGATGCTGCGAGCTCGATGCAGACAGCGTTTCCTCTGGATGTGCTCGATGGCAGGTAGTGGAGTCCCTGTGATGCGCTGGGCAGTTTTCACCACCCGCTGCAGTGCCTTGCGCTCCGCAACAGAGCAGCTCCCATACCATACTGCCACACAGTTGGTCAGGATGCTTTCTATTGCGCAGCGGTAGAAGTTCACCAGGATAGCCGAGGAGAGCTGATTCTTCCTCAGTGTCCTCAGGAAGAAGAGGCACTGGTGAGCCTTCTTGACCAGGCTGGAGGTGTTGGTCGTCCACGACATGTCCGCCGAGATGTGGATCCCCAGGAACTTGAAACTGGAGACACGCTCAACGGCCATTCCATTGATGTGGATGGTGTCGTGTGTGCCTCTTGACTCTTTCCTGAAGTCCACGATGAGCTCCTTCGTTTTGGTGGTGTTGAGGAGCAGGTTATTATCAGCGCACCATGTGGCCAGGTGCTGGATCTATCTGCAATGTATTGAGGTCCTAGGTCATTGAGTGACTAATGTACAAGTAATAGCATTTTAAAATCGATCCTAAATGTAACTGGAAGCCAGTGTAAAGACCTGAGGACTGGTGTGATATGGTCATATCTTCTGGTTCTGCTCAGCGTTCTGTATGAGCTGCAGCTGTCTAATGGTCTTTTTGGGAAGGCCGATGAGTAGACCATTACAATAGTCCACCCTACTGGTGATAAAAGCATGAACGAGTTTCTCTAAGTCTTGTCTGGAAACAAAGCATCTAATTCTTGCAATATTTTTGAGATGATAGTAGGCTGATTTAGTTATTGCTTTGACATGACAACTGAAACTCAGGTCTGACTCCAAAATCACACCAAGATTCCTGACTTGATTTTTTGATTTTAGACATTTAGCCTCAAGATATGCGTTCACCTTGAGAATTTCATCTTTGTTTCCAAATGTAGTGATTTCAGTTTTGTCTTTGTTTAACTGAAGAAAGTTTTGGCACATCCAGTTGTTAACTTCTTCAATGCATTTGCACAGAGAGTCAATGGGGCTGTAGTCATTAGGTGATAGGGCTTAGTAGATCTGGGTGTCGTCAGCATAGCTGTGGTAAGCCATTTTGTTATTTTTCATTATTTGGCTCAGTGGGAGCATGTACAGGTTGAATAGGAGTGGTGCAAGAATTGACCCTTGTGGGACTCTGCATGTCATGGATGTCCACTCAGACTTATGGTCACCTATACTCACATATTAACCTCTCCCTTTTAAGTATGACCTGAACCATTTGAGGACCATTCCGGAAAGCCCAACCCAATTTTCTAGCCTGTCAAGAAGTATGTTGTGGTCAACAGTGTCGAATGCAGCACTGAGGTCGAGTAGTACCAGAATTGATGTTTTGCCTGTATCTGTATTGAGGCGAATATCATTTATTATCTTTATGAGCGCTGTCTCTGTGCTGTGATGCAGTCAGAAACCAGATTGAAAATTGTCAAAGTATCCGTTTGAGTTCAAGAATTTGTTCAGCTGACTGAAAACAACTTTTTCAATGATCTTGCCTATGAAGGGGAGATTTGAGATTGGTCTGTAGTTGCTCAGTATGGAGTTATCCAGATTTCTCTTTTTCTGGAGAGGCTTAACTACTGCGGTTTTAAGGGAGTTTGGAAAAGTCCCAGAAAGAAGTGAGGCGTTTACCACTTCTAGGAGATCTGCTTCTGAACAGTTAAACACACTTTTGAAAAAAGAAGTGGGGAGTGTGTCAAGGGCGCAGGTTGATGTTTTTAGGTGCTGTACCGTTTCTTCTAAAATTTTACCATCAATTGCTTCGAAATCAGTCATAGTAACTTTCTGAGGTTGTGGTCTGATCTGACTCACCCCAGAGCAACTCAAGGATGTGCTGATCGCATTTCTGATATTATTGATTTTCTCGGAGAAGAAGAAAGCAAACTCACTGCATTTGTTGTCTGAGAGCATTTCATTGGGAATGTGACTCGGAGGGTTTGTTAGTTTCTCTACAGTAGCAAAAAGAGTGTGCGTGTTGTTTATGTTTCTGTTTATAATATTTGAAAAGAAGGTCTGTCTAGCTTTGCCTAGTTCCACATTGAAAGCACGAAGACTGTCTTTATAGATATTGTAATGGACTACAAGTTTTGTCTTTCGCCACATGCGCTCATCTTTCCTGCGTTGTCTTTTCATTAATTGCACTGCTGTTGAGTTTCTCTATGGTGCTTTTTGTTTGACTTTCACAGGAGCAATATCATCAATTACACTCTTAACTTTTGAGTTAAAAGAGTCAAGGAGAAAATCAACAGAGTCTGCAGATATGCTTGGTGTTCGAGATATAGCCTTCATAAACAGCACACTAGTGTTCTCATTTAAGCATCTCTTTTTGACAGAGACAGATCTAGTTTCAATGGCAGGAGAGATTGATATATCAAAGAAATGATCAGACAGTGCCACATCCTTAATAACTATCGATGAAATGTTTAGACCCTTACTGATAAGTAAATCTAGAGTGGGTCCACGATCATGTGTGGGTCTGTGTACATGTTGTGTCAAATCAAGTGTTAAGAACAGTCATGAAATCTTTTGTTGTACTGGATTCAGCATTGTCAATGTGAATGTAACAAATTATAAATAGTCAACTATACCACTGATCTGCCCGCATTGACACTATATGATTACTGAACTGAGCTGGAGGATGGCATCACTGTTTTCTCCAGAGAGGATGTCCAGCCGGATCAAAATTTGTGGCATTATTTTCCGGTTATCACTGTAAAAACTGCTCTGAAACTATCTGTATTGTATAAAGCGCTGTATAAATAAAGATGACTTGACTGTTATTCTAAAGTAGTAGAGAGAATAGAGTAGTGTGAATGTGAAAATTCAGTCTTCCTGGTGAAGATTCCTCAAGGAATAGAGGACAAATGGAGAAAACTGCATCTCTGAATCTGATTCATTTCCATGTTTTAATGATCATCTGTGCTCAACAGTAGTAGACATCAATCACAATGCCCCACATTAAATGTCAAAGCCTTGTACAGTATGTTGATATAACATACAAATGATTCAACACAATCTTATACTTAAAGCCAAACTAGTTTGCACACATTGATATATGGAGTAAATAGAGAACAATAATGAAAATACTCGCGATTCTCGAAACTGTGTTTTGGTCTCTTGTTATGGCCGACCAGCTGACAGTCGTAACAACCAAACCACACAATCTTATCCTTCATATTCATGCCTAGTTTAATATGATCACTTCAATGATTACTTCAAAACCTACAAGAAAAGATGGAAAAGTCACGTTTATTCATTATTAAAGAAAACTATCGAGTTGTCTATCATCATAGGGGCAGTTTAGCTTTTGTCTACACCATTAAGTCACGTATTATGTGTAAGTGTTGGCGAACATCTGGGATTCCACGTGTACCAGATGTGGGCCGGATCTGAGCCAACACTGTGCTGCTGTCTGGGGAGTTTAAGATACATTAGTAAAAACATTACCACTGTGACCGTTGGAAATGAGCAGACCGACCAGAGAGGATCATCTCTCCAAGTGCATACGTTTGTTTTTTTTACTGTGTAAAAGCACATACAACCATGCCTACATTACTATAGTGTAAATGTTCAATTCTAAAGACAGACACATACATTTCAGAAGCAAATTTCTTTCAGTCAAGACCAAATTGTGTGCATACTTTTGCATTTTTTGGGAAACAGCAGTTTCAAACCCTCAATATACTGCAGGATCTGTGGGAAACCACCTGAAAACATGTCTGTCGTATTCACCCCGAAACTAAAATAATGTTATTTATTATGTTTTGCATAAAGAAAACAGGAACAGGACCCAGTTGTAATTACATCATGTGATATATTTCACATTACAGGAATGCGTCCAGATGGCCTGCCCAGAAGCAGTGATACTTTTTAAATAAAATTTTCCAAAATTAAAAGGCAGGACAATAATTACCACCATGATGCATAAATACTTTACAGTTAAAATAACTAGGGGATAAAACAATCCTAATGGTCCAAAAACAGACTTTGACTGTCTTCCTGTAAAATATAAATGTGTATTTTTTAGGGGTGAAATCTATGGACGCTTGTTTCTGCCACCGAATAACAAATACAAATTAAAAAGGTTAATGCGACTTTTTAATCTCAGTTTTTTTGAGAGTTGGGAATTTCTAAATTACATTTTTTTCTTGGAATTGCCATTTTATATCTCGCAATTCTGATTTTCTTACTAGATTAAACTAGCAATCGTGAGGGAAAAGAGTCCGAATTGTGAGATAAGTCGCAATAACCTTTTTTTCTTGTTCTGTGGCGAAAACAAGCTTCCACTGACAAGCGTAGAGATTCTGCCCTTCAGGTTGTTCTGATACATCCAGAAATCTTGTTCCTTTTTAATGAAGACACAAAGGGCTGGGCAGCTGTCCAGGAAGGACAAACACACATCCTGTCTGCTGAGATGCGGACAGAATGACAGTAGCGGGTCTCAGGTGGCGTAGAAAGAGTTCACAGCTCGTAATCAAACTTGTACTCATGGGCCAAATAGATTCTGCGGAAAATGAGCGCAGCAAGCGCAAGTGTGAGGAGAACTATGAGGACGGCCGTGCCCGTGTGACTGGTGTCCTGCGGCGGGTGCTGTGCGGCGGGGGAGGCCGTGAACGTGGGGTATCTTGGGGACTGGTTCTGGTTCTGGTTCTGCGAGCGCCGCTGACGTGGACTCGGAGCTGTTGAAACAGATGGACTCTCACTTGATGCCTGAGCAGCCACGGATGATGAGGATGATTCGGGCTAGACCAGAAGAGAGAGACCCACGCAATCATTATGTTTTCACACTAGAGCTTGAGTCATCGAGTATTTCCCAACCCTCCCCAGCAGCAGAATGAAGATGATGACATGTAAGAGTGTTTGTTGTCCCACCTGCTCAGCTGAAGACGTGTCTTCTGTGTCTCTCTCTGCTGGAGATGAACTCTCACTGTCACTGGAAGCCACCGCCGCCGCAGAGCTGCCACTGTCTGCAGCTGAGGAGCTCGACTCGGCCTGATGACAGATTTGTCACATTAAAGAAATGAGCATTGGGACAATAATGTGCTTAATTCTTACGAAAGAAAAATTGTCACTATGCAAAACTCTTAAAGGTCCTATACTGGCTTCAGGCAAAAACTATTTTGAGATTTAAGTGTTAATTTAGTAAACGTCTGTAGATTTCAATCAGTCAAGCCACCTTTATTTCTGTTGCGCTTTATACAACACAGATCGTTTTAAAGCAGCTTCACAGTCACTATTGAGATATTCAGATGGTAGAGTCAGAATTTGGCGTAAACAGAATGAGAACATGGATCCATCATGCCTTGTTACCACTGTGCAGGCTGGTGGTGGTGGTGTAATGGTGTGGGGGATGTTTTCTTGGCACACTTTAGGCCCCTTAGTGCCAATTGGGCATCGTTTAAAAGCCACGGCCTACCTGAGCATTGTTTCTGACCATGTCCATCCCTTTATGACCACCATGTCCCCATCCTCTGATGGCTACTTCCAGCAGGATAATGCTCCATGTCACAAAGCTTCAGCAGGAAAATAACAATCAATAGCCATGTTTCCATCCCAAGTTGCGAATTTAACTTATGCTTAAAATTGGAACATCACATAAAGCATTTGCATTACTCACAGTGGTAACAAGGCATGATGGATGCATGTTCTCATTCTGTTTACGCCAAATTCTGACTCTACCATCTGAATGTCTCAACAGAAATCCAGACTCATCAGACCAGGCAACATTTTTCCAGTCTTCAACTGTCCAATTTTGGTGAGCTCGTGCAAATTGTAGCCTCTTTTTCCTATTTGTAGTGGAGATGAGTGGTACCCGGTGGGGTCTTCTGCTGTTGTAGCCCATCCGCCTCAAGGTTGTGCGTGTTGTGGCTTCAACTTCAAATGGCTTTCTTCCAAGCCATTGGGCTACTTTTTGGGCTACATTTGACTGGCCATTGGGCTACCTTTGACTAGCCATTAGGCTACTTTTGGGCTACACTTGACTGGCCATTAGGCTACTTTTGGGCTACTTTTGACTGGTCATTGGGCTACTTTGGGTAACTTTTGACTGGCCATTAGGCTACTTTTGGGCTACTTTTGACTGGCCATTGGGCTACTTTTGACTAGTCATTGGGCTACTTTGGGTAACTTTTGACTGGCCATTGGGCAACTTTTGACTGGCCATTGGGCTACTTTTGACTAGCCATTAGGCTACTTTGGGTTACTTTTGACTGGCCATTTGGCTACTTTTGGGCTATATTTGACTGGTTATTAGGCTACTTTTGGGCTACTTTTGACTGGCCATTGGGCTACTTTTGACTAGCCATTAGGCTACTTTGGGTTACTTTTGACTGGTCATTAGGCTACTTTTGGGCTATATTTGAATGGCCATTGGGCTACTTTTGACTGGCCATTGGGCTACCTTTGGGCTATATTTGACTGGCATAGGGGCTACTTTTGACTGGCCATTGGGCTAGTTTTGGGCTATATTTGACTGGTCTTGGCGTGCTCAGTTGGGGACACTATATTTTTCAACTAAACATCAAAATAAATCTAATTAATAAACTAAATTAACAATATAAACTAAATTACTGATCTAATTATTGATCTAAAGCCCACACTGTCACCGTATGGAAATTGAACTGATGACATCAAATGGCTATACAGCTTAATAAAATTATGCTGCATTATTTTCCTGTTTAACACTGTAAAGCAGCTTTGAAACAATCTACATTGTTAAAAGCGCTATATAAATAAAGTTGACTTGACTTGGTCATTAGGCTACTTTTGGGCTACTTTTGACTGGCCATTGGGCTACTTTTGGGCTATATTTGACTGGCCATTGGGCTACTTTTGACTGGCCATTGGGCTAGTTTTGCCTGGCCATTGGGCTACATTTGACTGGCCATTGGGCTACATTTGACTGGCCAATGGGCTACATTTGACTGGCCATTGGGCTACTTTTGCCTGGTCATTGGGCTAGTTTTGACTGGCCATTGGGCTAGTTTTGACTGGCCATTGGGCTAGTTTTGACTGGCCATTGGGCTAGTTTTGCCTGGCCATTGGGCTACATTTTACTGGCCATTGGGCTACTTTTGACTGGCCATTGGGCTACTTTTGACTGGCCATTGGGCTACATTTGACTGGCCAATGGGCTACATTTGACTGGCCATTGGGCTACTTTTGCCTGGTCATTGGGCTACTTTTGCCTGGTCATTGGGCTAGTTTTGACTGACCATTGGGCTAGTTTTGACTGGCCATTGGGCTAGTTTTGCCTGGCCATTGGGCTACATTTGACTGGCCATTGGGCTACATTTGACTGGCCATTGGGCTACTTTTGCCTGGTCATTGGGCTAGTTTTGACTGGCCATTGGGCTAGTTTTGACTGGCCATTGGGCTAGTTTTGCCTGGCCATTGGGCTACATTTGACTGGCCATTGGGCTACATTTGACTGGCCAATGGGCTACATTTGACTGGCCATTGGGCTACTTTTGCCTGGTCATTGGGCTACTTTTGCCTGGTCATTGGGCTAGTTTTGACTGACCATTGGGCTAGTTTTGACTGGCCATTGGGCTAGTTTTGCCTGGCCATTGGGCTACATTTGACTGGCCATTGGGCTACATTTGACTGGCCATTGGGCTACTTTTGCCTGGTCATTGGGCTAGTTTTGACTGGCCATTGGGCTAGTTTTGACTGGCCATTGGGCTAGTTTTGCCTGGCCATTGGGCTACATTTGACTGGCCATTGGGCTACTTTTGACTGGCCATTGGGCTACTTTTGACTGGCCATTGGGCTACTTTTGCCTGGTCATTGGGCTAGTTTTGACTGGCCATTGGGCTACATTTGACTGGCCATTGGGCTACTTTTGACTGGCCATTGGGCTAGTTTTGCCTGGCCATTGGGCTACTTTTGACTGGCCATTGGGCTACTTTTGACTGGCCATTGGGCTACTTTTGACTGGTCATTGGGCTAGTTTTGACTGGCCATTGGGCTAGTTTTGCCTGGCCATTGGGCTACATTTGACTGGCCATTGGGCTACTTTTGACTGGCCATTGGGCTACTTTTGCCTGGTCATTGGGCTACTTTTGCCTGGTCATCGAGCTACTTTTGCTGGACAGACCTGGCAACCCTGACCATTTCCATCCAGTCAGTCGAAAAGTTTGTCACTTCCTGATAAACTGGCAATAAATATGACTAAGAAAAACAGACTTCAGTTCAATGTTCAGACATTTCAGAATGACCAAAACAACATTTCAGATGCTGAGCAACAAGATCGGTCTGCTGGTTAGTCCTGTTATGCCCTCACGTCTTTTTTGATGCACATTGAGGAATTTATTCAGTACAAGTGTTTCCATCTTAGTTATGTGCGTGTTTTCTTATCAGATAAAAAAACGTATGCGCATCTTGGCGTTTCCATCCAGCGTTTTTTTACACAATATCCCCAAATGCACATAAAATAGGTGGATGGAAACATAGCTAATGATGCACACTTCCTAAAATAAAAGACTATTTCAAATTCAGCCATAAGCAGCTCTAAAAAAGACAAGTGTCATACTTCAGTTCAATGCTGATTCAGTTCAGGTCAATGACAGTGTTGAAGTTGCAAAACTCGTCAATTATGAAACAAAGTCGATTCAGCTCTTCCAGCTTAATTCAGTTCACGTTTTGTTCCCATTCAATAGTCAGCACAGTCACACCCGTGGTATCTTGTCGTAATTATCTTTGTGAAAATATAATATTTTGGATGTTGAGGTGGAATGTCATGAATACTCTCACCTTGAAGCTGATCTGCTGGGCCAGTCGTTGTGCCTGAGGGTCAACAGGTCGCAGGTCACTGTCAGGAGAGAGCGCTAGCAGAGCGGAGCGCATACAGCTGCCGCACGCTTCACAGCAGAAATCCTGAGACCTGCCAAACAAACCCAACCCCAAGAAATAAAATCAACAGCCAATGATTTTACCATTCTGATACAAAAACAAGAGATTATAGAATACTAAAAAAAATGTGCAGTTCTGGATGCTGATTGGTCGATCCACTTAAGTCGTGACTCGTGACATATTGAATACTGTTTCCGGATCCAAGCATTAACTCCATTGGAAGTGAGAATACTATCTGGCTGAATCCCAAACGGCATACTTCTGTGCACTTTCGGTCTTGTGGACCTACAATGGCTGCCATGTGCACGTGTCCAGTAAGTCCACGAGACCGTAGGGTGTCCCATTCATCGCGAGCCGTTATGCTCCCTCTATGTGCACTTCAGCTGAGCCCGCTCAACGCCTACAGAATTACTAGAAAGCTACAGGCAGGTGAGTTTTATCAGGGTTGGAGCTAAACTCTGTAGGGCAGTGGCCCTCCAGGACCGAGTTTGCCCATCCCTGGTTTAGGGTGTCATTGGGATCCAGTTCAGCATAGTAATGGATATGGCAATATGTTTGGTCTTGGCAGAATAGATCTGCCCTACTTTTGTTCAACTTCCAGAAGTCATTTCACACTAATATCCGACACAATAGAGACGAAAAGACTCCGTTTTATGCTGACTTTAAGTTAAAAATATAACATATAGAAACCATATACTATCGTAATCGTGTGTTTATTAGCTTCTTGTTTCACGTGTAGAAATGTTTCATTAGGTTTGTTTTTCACGGAGCTCAGAACGAGGAAGTGTACAGGACAGAGTCATCCAGAAGAGCAGGAATTATGGCCATGTAAGATGATTGACAGCGGAGCGAATGATTGACAGCATCAATGAGTTATAACTCACGCAAAACCTAGAACAGGACACAGAGCAATCTCTGAATGCGCTTACATATCTTCAGATCACATAATTCAGTGGGAATGAATAGAAATTATATTCTGTATGACAAAATATTTTGAAAATGTGAGAATTAATCAATATTTTTTCCAAATATGCGCACTTTGAGTAAGCGGACGCTGTCTGGTGTATGCATGCGAACACAAATAAACCAGAGACGACGTGACGGAATATTCTATTCAAAATATCAAAAAATTACAGATTGATTATTTTGCACTCCTGACATAAATTAAGAAATTAATGTCACTGCAACCTAGTTTTATCAAAAACAGTGGTCAAATATCAAAGCTGGAGTCTAAAATCTTTCTAATGACACTCAGTTTGTCCAGATCAAGTAAGAGTGTGATGTTTTAACGTGCAGTGAATGTTGAACAACATAATCTGGTAGATAAAGAGACATGACAAAAAGCTATAATTTTTTCTTTAAATCATATTTCAAACATTTTTACTCCATGCATAAAAGGGGATAGAAAATTCAGCCTTGCTATAAACAAATGCATTAAAATAGAAAACAGTTCTTTAAATCGTAACAATATTTTACAATATTAGCGTTTTCACAGTATTTCGAGGCTTTTCATGAGACGGTGGCCAGCCGATGGTTTGAAGGCAGATTGAATAACTAGAGCCAGTGTGGTAATAACACGAGTCCCACAGAGTTTGGGTGTTATTTTCATGTGCTGGTATGTGTGATGGGGGAGGACGTTTAATCAGCACGTGTTGATTGGAGAAATGTCGCTGAGAACAACAATCTGTCACATCTCCGTCTGTCTTCAGATGCATTTGTGTGTTTAGAAAGGACACAGCATGTCCACACATGCTCAAACGAGGCCTCAGCTGGATATGATAATAACTTATTAGTCTCTGGGGCAGTGATGTATCAGATGACAATACCACCCATCCATCCATTCTTCAAACCGCTTGTCTGGTGTATCCTATCCCAGCGTCTCAGGCAGCAGGAAAGGAAACCCCCTGGACAAATGGCCAGTCCATTGGTTTACCGTAGGGATGAAACGATTACCGGTTTCACGATAAACCACGATAAAATTTAGTGACGGTTAGTAATATCGTATAAAATTTAATCATCATTAAAACTACGCGTGATTATCACGATTTTAAACTCGCTGTAAATCTTGTCCAGTCAGCGTCAGTCTGGCGAGATTTTTCAGATTTCTAAAAGGACCAAATCTGAGGTGTGGTCATATTTTGGCTTTTACAAAAGTCCTGAGGGAAACTTAATCGAAGATGGTCACCCTGTCTGCAGAAAATGCCAGAAGAAAGTAGCTGTAATAGGGAAAACACTTCAAAACTACTAACGCAAGGCAAGTGGACTTTGACCTCAATACCAAAACTACGTCTGGGAAATAATAACGTGAAGCAAACGAACAAATTCAGACAAGACTAGGGTGACATTTAAGGGATAGCCTAATAATCAGGGCTTGCCATTAACAACCGCCGTTTGCGGGTGTAACGTTATTTCGGCTGCACACTAGCCACTCTGGCTGTTGAACTTATTATAGTCTTCTCAAAAGCCGTCTGTTATAATCGCGTTGCGCATTATAACCACTCACACGTGTTTATATTGAGTTTATGAATGCAATGTCTCGTAATCAGAGGCGTTCAGATTATCCAGAATTTTGTTCAGAGCGCGCGCCGCTCTCACTGAAATCTGCACTCGAAGCAGAGATAAACGTGCGATGCACGCAAGAGATTCATTCATCATACAGTGGTTGACCGTTTCTGTTCTATTTCAGCAGCGAAAATAGTTTTAAAAAACACAGCAGAGCTACAGCGCATCTGATATGACTGGCATAAAGTTGGTGAATTTAGGGACCGTCTCTAAAGTTACACACAGCATTGGTAACGTTATACGCGTTTCTGACTTCAATAGCATTTGAAGAGAATGACAGTCATAAAACTGACTGTAAAGTGTTCATCTAGGTGTCAGGTATGATGCACACATTTTGATATTTAATTAAATAAACTGTCAAATCATTTGAAAATATGGATATGCATTATTTCTCTAGGATACTGTTTGGGCTCTTACACAAAACATGGTAGATTTAAATGCATCATTGCTGAACACTGATGAGAATATTGCTTGAGAATATATTTACAGAGATAATACTAGAGATTATATTTACGAGAAAGTATTATTATTTATGCGTTGCTATTGACGACGGCCATTATAAGGAAGGAAATCCCACAGAATCTTGCTTAAAAAAGTGCATAGAGCTGCTTTAGTTTGTTTGTTGATTTTCAAATATAAAACTTGAACAAAACCGTGATAATATTGATAACCGTGATAATTTGGGTCACTATAATCGTGATGTTAAATTTCCATACCGTTTCATCCCTAGTTTACCGTGTGAATGCCGCGAAGAACACACAAAACACATCGAAAACTGGGAAGAGCTTTGTGACTGACCGTACAAATAGTTTTGACAAGAAAACTGAGGTATATTTTTACAGACAAATGGATCGCTGCAATTTACAGAAACAACTAGGCAGCGAAATGTGGATTTGCAGTTATCATTTTGTGTCAATATGTTGAATTTTGGGGTAAAATCATACACTATATATCGTATTGTTATATATTGTATTGACAACACATCAGTTAAATATTTACCATCTTATATTCTGCATAATTGGATGTTTTTAAATATACATGTTTTAGGGCTGGACGAGTCGATATGACGATATAACATTGATCACCTGAATTTAGACCCGGCTATATTGTATTTATAGAAAGCATTCACAGGCAAATTTGCTTTATGCATTTCCCCGGCGTTGAAATCAGGCTCATATAAATGTCAGGAAACACGATTCCTGGCTGCATGTCACCATACATGGATCACTGGATCTTTGATAAGTTGTAGGGGATACTATATCGAGTCTAACCTTTAGTTTAAACTGATAATTGTTTGTTTTACTCCCTATTTTCCCCTATTAACTCAATTCATACAGCAGCTCTTCTGCTCAGTCCGGTCTGATGTCAATGCATACGCTCTATACACAAACACAAGCTTTTGACAACTGTACCTTTCTTTATCTAATTTAATTTCCATATTCAATGTAAAAATAATTGTATCATTGTGTTATATCCTCTAACACCCCTAGACATATAAAAAGTGGATGAAACACTGTTAATTGCTTAACTGAAAGTTACCATTTATGGTGAAAAACTGTAAATGGTTTAACATGGTATTGTCATTTTACTGTAAAATACTTTCAAATGTATGCTTGTTTTGCAAGTAAAACCTATTAATCAACATATAATTTATGGTGAAAAGACATTCCCAGAAGTCATGTATGATATATTTACTTTGTATTGAGTGTCGTGTGTTACCCTGATGGTGTTTTGTCTTTTTGTGTGTGACACTGTGCGTACTGTCCATGTTTTAGAGGTAGAGGACCGACATCTTACTTTTTAGCGAGAGCTCTTCTCTCCTCAGGGGTGTAATCCAGAGATCCTATCGCTCCTTCCCCTTTAGTTGGCATGAATCCAATGATCGCTATTAAGGCTGTCCGAACTGACACAAAGAGAAAAACACACAGCTTAATGTTGGATTTAAAAAAAAGGCAACTAAAGGATGAACGTTGAACCAGATGCGCTGTATGTGTCGCATACACTATATTGCCAAAAGTTGTGTGACGCCTGCCTTTACATGCACATGAGCTTTAATGCCATCCCATTCTTAATCCGTAGGGTTTAATATGGAGTCGGCCCACCCTTTGCAGCTCTAACAGCTTTAACTCCTCTGGGACAGGAAGGGGCCGTCCCCAAACTGTTCCCACAAAGTTGGGAGCATGAAATTGTCCAAAATGTCTTGGTGAAGCATTAAGAGTTCCTTTCACTGGAACTAAGGGGCCAAGCCCAACCCCTGAAAAACAACCCCACCCCATAATCCCCCCTCCACCAAACTTTACACTTGGCACAATGCAGTCAGGCAAGTCCCGTTCTCCTGGCAACCGCCAAACCCAGACCCGTCCATCGGATTGCCAGACAGAGAAGCGTGATTGGTCACTCTGAGAACACGTCTCCACTGCTCTAGAGTCCAGTGGCGGCGCGCTTTACCCCACTGCATCCCATGCTTTGCATTGCACTTGGTGATGTAAGGCTTGGATGAGCTGCTCGGCCATGGAAACAAGGGTTGATTTCGTTTTGACTTTTGATTTCGGTTCTTTTCGATTCTCGATTCTGATTCTTTGAGGGGTGGAGTCAAAACATGTCACAGGCTCTTTTCACTGAGGAAAATTTTATTTTGATTCAATAATGAGTTTTAGTTTTGGGACTTTCTCCGCTGGCATTTTCCCCTGCTTTGCTGCAAAGGTGAATGGAGTTTCACACAGAGTCTCCACCGGTTTAGCAATAGCATTAGCAGTAGTCATATTAGGGCTGCTACTAGCGTGGGCAATTCAGCCATTACTCTGCATGCGTTCCTGTGTGTGCGAACTCCAAGCCGTCAGTAGCCTCACGCAATGTTGTCATGACAACCGGAACACAACATTCACTTCAGGAGGTTTTATTATTAGTATTATTGTATTATTTCTTATCATATACGTCATATAAAAGACGAGAGTCGCGTTTGTTTCTATTGAGTCTGATTTCTCAAAATGGTGCGTGCGCTTATCGTGGGTGCCATGACAACAGTGCGGCTCTGAGTGCGTACACACAGGAACACGCGCAGAGTAATGGCCGAGCTCAGTGTTTTGACTGAATAATACAGTTTCTTTCTCGCAAAACCTTATAGTATGCCTCTGAACACTTTCCATATACGGCGCGCGTCTCCCTGTATCATTGCGTAATACATTTGTTTATTTTTTGTAATGTTTTAGCCTGGTCGCTATTCACCGCCATAATAGGAAGGAGCGCATGCGGGACTATTTTTTTTTATTTATGCTTTTGAGGTCCGAAAAAGAAAGAAGGACATAGGGCACTGGGACAACAGCAGGGTGAGTAAAAGATGGCTTTATTTTAATCCCTTTAATAACGTTGGTTGGCGCAGGGCTGCCCGAGGAGGACGAGACAGTGGACCTGCGCAGCATGTCAAACACGCTACACTCGTTAATTTGTACAACACATATTTGTAGTGCATCCTCCCGTGCAAGTAATACATTTGTCACATGTGTTGCACTGTGCCGATCCGGGCTTTTTTAAAAGTGAAATAAAGCCACACTTTTGAGCGCTGCTTACCGTGCTCCATGGCTGCAACAGAACAAACGGCGCGGCAAGCACTTACGGAAATCCGGTGGCCACTATGGAAACCAAAACTTGCGCGTTTGGAACCGATGATCGGAATCGAAAACTAAATTTCTAAACGATTCCAATGGCATCGTTATTTTTTAAACGGTTCCAAGTTGGAACCGGTTCTCGGTGCCAAACCCTAATGGAAACCCATTCCATGAAGCTCTACACACTGTTCTTGAGCTCATCTGAAGGTCTGGAGCTCTTGACTCTGCAGAAAGTTGGCGACTTCTGTAGCCCTCAGCATGCGCTGACCCCACTCTGTGATTTCACTTCATGGCTGAGTTGCTGTTGTTCTCAATCGAGAACATCTGAGGGGTGTCCCAATACTATTGGCAATATAGTGTAGCAGCAAATGGGTTCATTTCATGTCGAGAACATGTCTGGGTCATATTATATTTTGTATATTGAAAATTAAGGCTATATTAATTAAATAATTAATCAATGTAAAAAAAATAAAAATAATCACAACGGTATTAAGACGCAAAACATGAAGACACTCACTACTCCATGACGGCTGCCACGTCTCTGGATGGTGACCGGAAATGCTCAGACAGATCTTCTTCCCAACTTCAAACCTCCCATTGGGCTGAGGAGGATGAGAGAAACGTTTTTATTAATTACAAGAGAAACAACGAAGGACAACAGAAGAGAGGAAGTCAGTGGATCACAAGGAGGACACAGAAAAACCTCCACTCTAATCACAACCTAATATAAGGATGTACAAAACTGCATATGTTCAACATCTACTAGTCAGTGGTTTGTCTAAACTGGTCAAGGTTTAGACTAAACATATTACAAAGATGAAAACTAGCAGTTCCATTAACTACTTAAAAACAATAGTGTGCCAAAAAACAAAAACTAAACAATCTACAAATGCGCACTACAGTGCAAGGGCAGTTCACATTAGGCTTCATCCACACAAAAAGAAAATATATGTTTTAGACTAACTATCCATGAAATTGTTCAAAAAATAAAAAACATATTTCAATTGATAATATTTTGTCTATGGATAAATGCCATCAAGAGAAAATAAAAGTAAAAAAGAATGGCCTTTTCAAAAAAATGACTGCACAAATGCCATATTACTTTTATGTAAAGAGCAAAAATAAACAAATGACAACTAACACTTTAAATTTCAAATACAGTGAAATGTAGTTAAAAAAGGGAAGATGGAGAGCAAGATAGACGGCTAAAAAGAGAAAAGAGAGATCTTGTATTAGGATTTCAAGACGGAGAGTAGGATTTGAGTACCTTGGAGTTGGTTTAAGAAGTAAAAAACACTTGTCTTACAGTGAGCAGAATGATGCTGGGCGGCTTCATGGGGTATTCAGGGGGCAGCACGATCCGACCGTGATAAACTCCACCATCGAAATCAGAGTCTGGAGGTCCTCTAACGGAGAAGTGCCACTCAAACAGGTTATCCTGATGAACACACGAGAGTCATATCAGACACACACTTAATTCCACTGATGTATAGCAACAGCATGATGATTCAACATGAAAAGGCCTTCTTTAACTGTAATGTCTATATTTTTACATTAATAACTTAACCTTGGGTTCATGAAAAGCCTCATCAGATAAAACCAAGACAATAAATCCTATGACATTTCTTAAAGGGGTCCTATTTAGTGAGTAATATTGCGGCCTGCTGTTATTCACTAGGCTATATCAGTAAGCACTAGAGCTGATTAATCGTAAAAAAAAAAAAAAAGGTCAGGATTAAAACACCCGCGCAATCTTTTAAACCTTTGACAAAATCATACTGGAATATTCAAATCTGTATTTGGTATTGAACAGTTTCACAAACATCACAGTATCATTATTTTTGTTTTACAATAATTTAAAATGATCACAGAAGTACTGATATAAAAGTTTAAAGTTCGGATATAAACACTGATGTCTATGGAAGCGTTCGAAATAGAGCAAATCACCTTTTGAAAAGTAACTTGGCGCTTCAAAAAACGATTGTATCAATTACATCGTTACGCCAGTAGGAGGCGACCAAGTGTATTTGTCATTGTTTTTGAACGAATCTCTTGAGTGAATGATTCACTGATTCATCCAGTAATGAAAAGAGTCTTTATGAGTTGAATCATTCATTCAAAACAATTTTAAAAAGACAGCATGCTGTCTAGGGCCCTATAAAAATCCATTCGATTTTTTCCCAAATTCCATTTTTTTCCATTTTAATTTTTCTGGATTTCGTATTTGTCCCGTTCAAATTTTTTTGGATTCCATTTTATTGGATAAGTTCAATTTTAGTAATAAAAAAAACCATGTCTAATTAATTGAAATCATGAAACAATTGAACAACAATTTATTAAAAGTTTAACATAAATGACATGTTTATGGCCCTTTGAAATAAGTTTTATCTTTTTTTCTCTGTTTTAAGTTTTCTGGATTCCATTTTAATGGTTTAATTCAATTTTAATAATCAAAAGCATGTCTTATTACAGTTTCTCTCAGTCGCTTTGGTACATTTCTCAAATCATCCTCGACATTTGCAAAACAGTAACATTTCTCAAAACAATTTGTATTTTGTTCAAATAGCAAAACACCTGCAAAAGCCAGTCTCTTGCTCAAAATCTTTAGTTCATCTCTCAAAAGTAAATATCTGTGTCAATGAACATGTCAGTGCCATCAGAAGGATAAGTCCTTGTGTCTTTGTGTACGGATAACACAGTCAAATATTGTCAATATAACTGTACTCTGGAGGGATGTTCTGAGGTAAACTATGGCTAAAGGTTTGATGACAATTATTGTAAATTGTAGGTTACACCTTAGTGTATATGTGGGAGTTTGATTGCAAGAGACTGGACAAGATTCACATTTACTTACATTTACTGGAATCTGGTGTTGAGCTAAATAAGTGTGAATAAATACATTTATTAAGTATTTATAGCATGCGAGTTAAAAATGGCTCACTATTTGGAAGGCATTAAGTTTTTTTTTTTATTCATGCAGTTATAACTGCTTATCAACTATTTACAATGCATTTGTAAAGGAGTTATTAGTCACTAACAGACACCTTTATAAACCCTTTAAAAAGGGGCCTTAATGTAAAGTGTTACCAAAAAGTCTAGTGAAAATGTATGGAAATACGCTTGACATATGACAACCTGTTCAGCCATTTTGCATGTAGACTTATGCTATGAACTAATGCCTAAATGTTGTGGGGGTGAGATTATTCAACAGAGACCCATTATGATACATTTTGGTCAACATGACACTTTAAAAACGGTAATGGTGCCTGAACCGATACTTTAAAAACGGTAATGGTGCCTAAACCGATACTTTAAAAACGGTAATGGTGCCTAAACCCATACTTTAAAAACGGTAATGGTGCCTAAACCGATACTTTTAAAAATGGTAATGGTGCCTAAACCGATACTTTAAAAACGGTAATGGTGCCTGAACCGATACTTTAAAAACGGTAATGGTGCCTAAACCGATACTTTAAAAACGGTAATGGTGCCTAAACCGATACTTTAAAAATGGTAATGGTGCCTAAACCGATACTTTAAAAACGGTAATGGTGCCTAAACCGATACTTTAAAAACGGTAATGGTGCCTGAACCCATACTTTAAAAACGGTAATGGTGCCTGAACCCATACTTTAAAAACGGTAATGGTGCCTAAACCGATACTTTTAAAAATGGTAATGGTGCCTAAACCGATACTTTAAAAACGGTAATGGTGCCTAAACCGATACTTTTAAAAATGGTAATGGTGCCTAAACCGATACTTTAAAAACGGTAATGGTGCCTAAACCGATACTTTAAAAACGGTAATGGTGCCTGAACCCATACTTTAAAAACGGTAATGGTGCCTAAACCGATACTTTAAAAAAGGTAATGGTGCCTAAACCGATACTTTAAAAACGGTAATGGTGCCTGAACCCATACTTTAAAAATGGTAATGGTGCCCAAACCGATATGAGGAACCGAAATCTACGTTCTGATTCGGTCCGGTACATACCGGTTATATTGGCACTGTGTTTCAGTACCCAACCCTAACAATGATGTGAAGCTTGAACAGGTAGTTTTGAGAATTTAAATTCTGATCTGAGAAATGTACCAAAGCGACTGAGAAAAACTGTATTTTTTTATTTGAATTGATAAAAACAACAATTTATTCATTTAAAAATAAAATTTCATTGCTATGAAAAAAGTCAGAAATTCAGTGTTGTGTATTTAATTTTATTCTGGCAATCAAATGAAGGGGCATAAAACATTAAATTAATTTATCTTTTAATCATATGAATTTTTTTTTTTACTTTAAACTTTTTTTAAAAATTAGTTTGAATAATAATTGATTATTAATAGTGTTAGTATTATTATTATATTGAGACCTAGCTACATTTTACTGCACAACAGTAATATATTTCGGTCACAATTTCAAGTTAGGCCAAACTTTTATTTTGACGGGTTGTCGTGAAGACCTCCGAGTTTCTGTGTGTTTATGACTGTAGTTTTTCTCAAATGAAAGGGTGAAATGCTGATGAAGTGACTCTCAGAGCGGCTCTGGAGATGAAGTTCATGCATTCATGAACAAGCGTCATCGTGGTAATCATAGCGCCCTACATGTCAAAACATCACAATATTCCTCATTTAAATAATTCCCGCCCAAGGCATACGCAAAATAAAGGGGCGGGGCCTGTTTAAGTTGTTTCCACTCCTGCACAAGTCGCACTTGTGAAGGTGCTTCGGGTTGATCTTGACTGTTTTATTGGACTCAAACAGATACGGCAAAACTGACAGCATTGTTATTGTAGTTACAGCAGTGTTTACAGCACCTCAGGAAGCCTCCAGGGGGGTATTCCAGAAAGCAAGGTTAACTTACCGTCACATATACCTTGAACTCTCGGTTGATTAACCCAAACCTTGCTTATCTCCGTATTTGGAACCGAAGGATGTGGTTATCCGCTTACTTATCCTTAAACATACCCGGGTATGTCACATAACCTGCTTTCTGGAATACCCCCCAGAGCTGATAGTCGCCGTAAGAGACACACGCTCTAAGTGATAGACCAATCACAACAGACTGATGCCGGCTGACCAATCAGAGAAGTGCGCTTTTTGTAAGGCGGGTTTTAAAGAAATGAAACTAAAACACAGCGTTCAGACAGAAGGTGAAACAGGTGCTACAACAATGTAAAATATAAGAAAAAATAATGAGCTTTTTGAACATTAATTGATGTAAACATATTCTAGTAGAGCCCAAAAACACAACTATGAACCTGTAAATGAGCATAATAAGACCTCTAAAAAGGATGTTCTTTGACAGGCAAAAAAAAACTCATTCATATTCAGATGTATTCATACTTTAGTAATATAACATAATTAGACACACAAAGTAATAATAATAATAATATTAAACAATAATAGCTTAATTAATAATATAAGTATAATAATCAAACTAGACATTAGTTCCGTCTGACCTCCAGTGGCTGAGCATGATAATGTTCGGTGGGGTCCCGGAGTTCGGCTGCCTCTTTCATCAACCTCTTCACAGCTAATGAAGAGAAAGAACACACAAAACACTGAAAACACTCATTGAGTTGTGCTCTTGTGTCAATATCTGCAACAAATATTCAATACATAGCTGTACACGTATAAGTCGCTGTCTCGTGTGCATCATTTTTTTGTATTTATTAGGAACAACTAATGATTTATGAATTGTGTTTGACTGCATAAGCCATCCCGACTGCACTACATACAGGAGTGATTTCTCAAATCATGTGTGGGGAAACAATGGGGGAAAATCCCACAGGATTACACTGGAGGAGAGTCCAATAATATCAGAGAGACTTGATGGTGAACCCTTTTGACTTGGGATGATAACAACCTTGCCGCATTCCCAAGAGATCAAAGCCCTAATAATCAGCAAAGCAAAGCCTGTTTGAAATTGGCTACAGTGAAATTATTGCAGGACAATAAGTGTGTGCACTATAAAACAATAAATATTAGCCCTTAAAATATGCAGTCTAAAGATTTGCCACTGTAAAAATGGGTAACACTTTATTTTACACGTTACAAGTATAGTAATAATAACAGTAACAATTTATTTTACAGTCCCCTTGTTACACGTTACAAGTAGTTACTATAGTAATAACTAACACTTCTTACAAGTAGTTTACTACAGCAATAACGTTAACACTATTTTACAGTCTCATTGTTACAAGTAGTTACTATAGTAATAACAGTAACACTTTATTTTACACTCTCCTTGTTACACGTTACAATTAGTTACTATAGTAATAACTAACACTTGTTACAAGTAGTTACTTCAGTAATAACGGTAACACTTTATTTTACAGTCTCATTGTTACAAGTAGTAACTATAGTAATAATAACAGTAACACTATCTACAGTCCCCTTGTTACACATTACAAGTAGTAACTATAGTAGTAACGGCAACACTTTATTTTACAGTCTCCTTGTTCCACGTTACAAGTAATTACTATAGTAAAAATGGTAATAATTTATTTTACAGTATCCTAAGTTGTTACACATTACAAGTAGTTACTAAAGTAATAACAGTAACACTTTATTTTACAGTTTCCTTGTCACACATTTCAATTAGTTCCTATAGTAATAACTAACACTTCTTACAAGTAGTTACTACAGTAATAACAGTAATACTATTTTACAGTCCTCTTGTTACACGTTACAAGTAGTTACTATAATAATAACTAACACTTCTTACAAGTAGTTTACTACAGTACTAACCGTAACACTATTTGACAGTCTCATTGTTACAAATAGTTCTATAGTAGTAACGGTAACACTTTATTTTACAGTTTCCTTGTTACACATTACAAGTAGTTACTAAAGTAGTAACAGTAACACTTTATTTTACAGTTTCCTTGTTACACGTTACAAATAGTTACTATAGTAGTAACGGCAACACTTTATTTTACAGTCTCCTTGTTACACGTTACAAGTAATTACTATATTAAAAATGTATTTTACAGTATCCTAAGTTATTACACATTACAAGTAGTTACTATAGTAATAATGGTAACACTATTTTACACTCTCGTTACACATTCCAAGTAGTTACTAGGGCTGTCAACGAATATTCTAAATTTGAATATATACATTCGAATAGTTTTAAAAAAACGAATTTCGAAGGTGAAAATTAATATTCGAATAAAAAAAAATTGGGGAAAAAAACGCCCGCGGTAGTAGAGGCGTGGCTGTCTGCTTTGCGAGTGGGCGCGCTAGCGCCTATGGCTAACGCGACTGAAGCCTTGTTTATACTTTCGCCTGGCTCCGCAGCGCGAGCCCCCGCTGACTGCGCGCACTCCTCCCCAAACGGACGAGGAGTTTAGTTTATACTTGACGCGCTCGCCATTGTGCTATTCTTTGAAGCGACAGAGAGCGACTCGGAGTAATTGTTCTATAAACCATCAGGAAAAAGCATCGAGAAGAAGTGTGCTAATGAACAAAGGTGACAATATTTATTTTAGTACACTTCACCGAAAACCACACTACAGAAGAATCATGTAAAACAGATCAAAATAAACCTTGATATTACTTGTGACATGAGAACAAAATGTATGTATTAATTTAACGTATAACTTATTGCTCCAGGGGGATTGTCCCTGTAATAAGGGCACTGTAAGTAGCTTTAGATAAAAGCGTCTGCCAAATGCATAAATGGAAATGGAAATGGCAATGCACTGCTTCCACTGGTTTGATTATTTACCGTTTCATGTCAAGGAAAAGTTCCATGTTTACCACAGCACAGCTCGCTCGGAGCGTTCAATATGCTGTAAAACTTCAATTAATATTTGTTTCAATCACTGAATGAAGCCTGCTATATTTGGGACAAGAGTCGCAACCTTAAATTGCTTGCACAAAACTCAAAATGTGTTTGTTCATTTAAACCGTTATGCGCAGAGAGTGTGAGGGCGAGAGAGATAGAGAGAGAGAGAGAGAGAGAGAGAGAGAGAGAGAGAGAGAGAGAGAGAGAAAGAGAGAGGGGTCTGCGGTCTGGGTCATTAGTTGATTTACTTGTTTGTGTGTAGGTAATACGTTGTCAAATATGTTTAAACTTAAATAGACTACCTATACAAGTAGTTATGTCTCTTTGTATTAATTTGTCCTGTTATTGACGTAATGCGCGTCATTGACAAAATGCGCAACCAGATGTTCGAATATTCGTGTTTTTTTAGAGGGAATATTCGAACGTCATTTTTTAGCAATTTTGACAGCCCTAGTAGTTACTAAAGTAATAACAGGAACACTTTATTTTACAGTTTCCTTGTTACACTTTACAAATAGTTACTATAGTAGTAAAGGTAACACTTTAATTTAAAGTCTCCTAGTTACACGTTACAAGTAGTTACGATAGTAACGGTAACACTTTATTTTACAGTTTCCTTGTTACAGGTTACAAATAGTTACTATAGTAGTAAAGGTAACACTTTAATTTAAAGTCTCCTAGTTACACGTTACAAGTAGTTACTATAGTAATAATGTTAACACTTTATTTTAGTTTCCTTGTTACAGGTTACAAGTAGTTACTATAGTAGTAAAGGTAACACTTTAATTTAAAGTCTCCTAGTTACACGTTACAAGTAGTTACGATAGTAACGGTAACACTTTATTTTACAGTTTCCTTGTTACACGTTACAAATCGTTACTATAGTAATAGCGGTAACACTTTATTTTACAGTTTCCTTGTTACACGTTACAAGTAGTTACTATAGTAGTAAAAGTAACACTTTAATTGAAAGTCTCCTAGTTACACGTTACAAGTAGTTACGATAGTAACGGTAACACTTTATTTTACAGTTTCCTTGTTACACGTTACAAATCGTTACTATAGTAATAGCGGTAACACTTTATTTTACAGTTTCCTTGTTACACGTTACAAGTAGTTACTATAGTAGTAAAAGTAACACTTTAATTGAAAGTCTCCTAGTTACACATTACAAGTAGTTACTATAGTAGTAACGGTAACACTTTATTTTACAGTTTCCTTGTTACAAGTTACAAGTAGCTACTAGGGATGTAACAATATATTGTGCCACAATATCTCGCAATACAAAATGCAACAAATATGTATCTGGATAGTGACAATCTGTATATGTGTATAAATAAAAACTACTGTGTGACGTAGTTTTAGTGTTAGTAGTCCTACATAATATGTAATGTTGAATATAATGTATAATATGGGGGAATATTTGTGGGTCCTGATAATGCCAAATGTCTTGTTACCAGTAAAACGTGGCCTAAATTATTTTAAATGTATATAGTCAGTGAAAGAGTGCAAGTATTTTCATTGTATATTTCATATTTCAATATATTTCACCACTGTCCTTTACCAGCATTATAATCAACAGTACATTTTTTGGTAACCTTTTACCATATGTCTTGGAGTATGTCAATAATATTGTATCGTGGGTTCAGTATCGTGATATGTATCGAATCGTGATTAG
The DNA here is from genome assembly GCA_023566225.1 of Romanogobio albipinnatus. NCBI lineage: Eukaryota > Metazoa > Chordata > Actinopteri > Cypriniformes > Gobionidae > Romanogobio > Romanogobio albipinnatus. The sequence goes on along the minus strand of CM042256.1, from coordinate 3,898,525 downwards.
AGGGTATCATTACACCCCTAGTGTGCATAATTGCATGCGACTAACCTAAACCATATAGCCCTAATCCTATAGTAGTTCATTACTATGACTCAATAAGTACTTAAATATATAATTACACTGTACCAAGGACACCTTAGAATAAAGGGTTACTTTTTATTTTAAGGTGTCATTGTTACAGTGTAATTATATATTAAAGTAGGCTACTGAGTAATATTTAGTAACTACATGTACTTACTATAGGGTTAGGATTGGGGTTTATTGTAGGGTTAGTTGCATGTAATTATGCATAATGTACTGTTATTATTACATTTAACATATGTAACAAGGACACTGTCAAATAAAGTGCAACCTAAAAATGTGTGATTTGATCATAGCATTCGTTTGGCAAAAATAATCATATATTACAGCCAAACTGAACAAATATTTTACAATTATTGTATCAATGTTTCCTTACCAATATAGTGGTGGTAGTAGCTACTACCATGGCCATACATAGCTCCATATATACCATAATACGGGACGATAACCATGTTTATGTACCATGGTACTATGGTCCTTTATCATTAGTGTTTGCTAGATCACAGATCATAATCAGAGAAACAGTTGCACATTATAAGATGGACTATATTGACACACACTTGAACGAGCAGCTAATGATCTAGCTAGCGTTAGCTGTGTGTATAAAGCCTGTTAGAACACATAACTCCTGATATTAAATGTGATATCGATGATGTAGAAAAGATGTGATGGCATACCTGGACTCTTCAGGTTATATTTGTTCTCCATGGCGGATCAAACCTCGCGCTGGGCTGATATAATCCGTTCCGGTTGTTTGTTGTGTGTGTTTTGGGGTTTCGGCCAGGTGTTTATCTAGAGCTGTAACCCTGACGTGGCAGCGCTGAAGTTTTTTGCTACTTTCGAGATGAATTTTCTCAGATGTCACAGGGAGGAAAAAAAAAAACAGGAAGTAAAATTATCGTTTGAAAGGCGGAACTTTATTGATGCGCTTCACACGAACAGCGCCTGAAAACGAATTATGGCAAGCTGTATTAATCTTAATAAACCCAATTCTCTTTCTATGTAGATTTATACTCATATATGTACATTTTCAAATTGTAAACCTATTTAACATTCTTACAAGAGGTAAAACATTATTAAAACGACATAATATCTCGTTATTACGAGAAAATATGTCTTTAAAACGACATAATATCTCGTTATTACGAGAAAAGATGTCTTTAAAACGACATAATATCTCGTTATTACGACATAATTGAGTGGAAAAGAGAATATGTGTGTGGCAGCAATGCGTCACCGTACTATACAACACATCTTTATTAGGAGAAAATATATGTGTCGTTTTAACGAGAAAATATGTTCTTTAAACAACATAATATCTCGTTATTACGACATAATTGAGTGGAAAAGAGAATATGTGTGTGGCAGCAATGCGTCACCGTACTATACAACACATGTCTTTATTAGGAAGAAAATATATGTGTCGTTTTAACGAGAAAATATGTCGTTTAAACAACATAATATCTCGTTATTACGACATAATTGAGTGGAAAAGAGAATATGTGTGTGGCAGCAATGCGTCACCGTACTATACAACACATCTTTATTAGGAAGAAAATATATGTGTCGTTTTAACGAGAAAATATGTCGTTTAAACAACATAATATCTCGTTATTACGACATAATTGAGTGGAAAAGAGAATATGTGTGTGGCAGCAATGCGTCATCGTACTATACAACTCATGTCTTTATTAGGAGAATATATATGTCGTTTTAACGAGAATATATATGTTGTTTTAACGAGAATATATATGTCGTTTTATCGACATATTATCTCGTTATTACGACATAATTGAGTGGAAAAAAGAATATATGTTGCAGCAATGCGTCACCGTAGTTGTCCTCCTTAAATCTACTTGTGATGAGCTTTGATTCATCATGTGACTCATCTCCACTGTGATTGGTGGTTATATATTAAAGGGACATAACAGATTTAATTTAATGAAATACGGTTATTTACTGTAAATTTAAATCTCTAAAACCTAAAATGTTGGTACCATATTTTTTATGATAAAGTTCTGGCAACTACAGCTGCAGTTTTTTTTTACCGTAAAGTGTACTTATAAATGATACTTCAGTACAAAATAAGGCTAAACTTGGACAAAGATTGATTTTTATTCTTATCATAAAACAACAGTATTACAGGCTTCATCTGCAACTGGAATGACTGATAGTTTAGGATTTGTTGAATTCATGTAGGCCTGATATGGGAATACCATGGTACTTTTTGGTGCTTTGTTGTAGGCTATGTGACATGTATAATGTAAAGCATAATGGCTATTTTTGGAAACAGTAATAAAAAATATTGTGGTTACGATCTAGGGATCCACCTGCTTCCCACCCGCCACCAGATGCCCTACTTCCATCTTCACCAGTTCCCCTGGGTGTCCCGAACATAGACATACATAATAAAGGCTAGATGTTTTACGGCGGAGTCTCTAACACCATCACTGGCGGCCATCTTGTCACAGGCAAGCTTCCTGGCGGGCTCTGTGGCTCCTGATGTAAGGTGAGTGATCTGAACTCAAATACTCTTATCTCGCTGAAATCTTGACGGATTTACAAATGGTTTGGTTTCTTACAAACGTTATTAACGTGGCTATAATTCTAGATGTTTAAACAAATTATGAATAATTATTCATAAGTATGCAGTGTCATAACTACATCTCTGACGTTTATAACAAACCAAACAGTTTGAAAACCAGTAGAAAATTGAGCAAGTTATGGTTATTTAAAAAGTACATGCACCATTAAAACACAATGTTACGAGTGAGCGAGCTGCCTGTGACAAGATGGCCGCCAGGTGCGGACGACGACCTCCATTGGCCAGCAGCGCGGACGAGACATCTAGCCTTTATTATGTATATCTACGGTCCCGAACACTAAACGTTGAAGCCTTCACCATTTCATTTGTGTTTTTATCCCTCTGGTCCTCTTCGTTTAGGGGTTAGACTTGACTTCTTCATAGTCGAAAGTGACCAAAGTCTTTAAATGTAACTCCAGGAAAACGAATGTAATATGTTTGTTTCTTCTATTTTGTATTTGATTATTATTTCGAATTTTGAAACGATTTTTTTGATACTATCCAATATTTATACAATTTTAAGAGCTATTTTCCCCATTGAAAATGATACACAATTTGTTTCTAATATATTTTTTATTCTTTTTCAATTAAAGCAGTACTCCATGTTAAAACAGAGACAATGCATTTAAAATCCAAGCGGGTGGGAGTAAACAAACAAAAAAACTTGTGTAATGCCATGATGTGACCACTAGATTGCATATTACTAATATGTAAAGTGACTTGTACATTCTCCAGTGTCTTTAGACATAAATCCTTATTTTTAAGATTAGGTTAAGGTTAGATTTTTTATTTTATGTTGATTTAAAGTGTCAATTTTTGCATTAAAACAGAGGATAACATTTTGTTACACATAACATCAAAATTTAACAAAAATGAACAGGTATGTTTTATGAGAGCTTAACCCTCTGGTGCTCTTCGGTCATTTCTGACCGGAAATTTTTCTGTTTTGAAATTCTAAAAATCACTGCTTCATCGAAATTATATGAAACTTGGTGACTTTTCTAGCATTGGGTATGTAAACACACAAAAAAATTGGGGTCATGATTCGAGCATGATAATTGGTGGGGAAAAAAAATAGCGTTCATTGTCTTCGGTCATAGGAACTGAATGGGAAATCGGCAAAAACACAAATTCTCAGAATATTTGTGTGTACAATCTACAAATCGGCCATGATGCTGAAAAAAAGTAAAAAGCAGTAAAGGGATGACACTCTAAAACATCAAGAGTGTGATATTGACACTCACACACGCACACTTACACACACACACACACACACACACTTACACACACACACACACACACACACACACACACACACACACACACACACACACACACACACACACACACACCTATGAAAAACTGAGCCTATGAACCACATTCTGAATTTTTAAAAATCACAGCTTCATCAGAATGATATGAAACTTGGTGACTTTTCTAGCATTAGGTATGTAAACGCACAAAAATTGGGGTAATGATTCGAGCATGCTAAGTGGTCGTAAAAAAATATTCCCACTTGTGCTCTTCGGTCAAAAATGACCACCATAAAATGAATGGGAAATCTGCAAAAACACAAATTCACAGAAGAAAAAATCTATATTTCTAACAAAAGAAAAATATCTAGTCTTTGAGATTTTTTATTCAAATCCATCAAAAAAAAAAAAAATCATTAAATGTGTTCAAAAGAGAACTGGGGAATTCTCAAGCCTCTCCATAGAGACCTCTAGTGGTTACACCCATGGTTGCATATATTTCTTAAATAATTCCAAAAGAGGGTGCTAATCTAGTCTCTATTTTAACCTGAAATACTGCAATAATAAAAAAATAAAAAAAATTACAAACATTTTTTTGCTGGATAATTTTCAATGGCAAAAATAGACCATAATTATTGCATAAATATAATAAAAAAAAACATCAAATCATCTCAAAATACAAAATTAAAAAGAAAAAATATTATTGAAGAAAAATAAATTGCATTGGTTTTCCTGGGGTGGAGGAAGTTTAATTTTTAGGTGTCCGGTCACTTATGACCCGGAAGACAACCAATGCAACCCCTAAACGAAGAGCACCAGAGGGTCAATCAATCTGCATAGTCTTTTGGCTCAATTCCCCGCATTATCTGCACTGGAAATCAGTAGAACTCAGAAAAATGGAAGTCAGAAGAATACAGATCATATTTATTTTGCGTTAACATGAAGCTGCAGTTTCACAATACATGAATTAGGCTACACTTACAAACTTCTCTTGAGCATGCAAATTTAATTAACACTTGCAATTCTTTATGGCATCATTTTACCTTCATAGTATGAAGACGTGATGTAATCATGACACAAAGACAAGCTTGAATTTCCCACCGAAATCCACCATAGCTATCTAATTACAACCAGCCCGGCCTCATGAAAATGCATATCTATAGCACGAATTGTATTTATTGTGCGATTTGTACGCCAAAATGAGTTTTTACATACATGTGTTGCGCAGTTTTCACTTTATAGCGTGTTACATGCACTAACCCACACCACTAAACCTACCCAATGGGCTGACACTTTATTCCATCTGAAAGTGGAGTGCAGGGATTCACAAGTGTTTGTATTTCTGCTACTTCCTGAAGAGTATAGACGTCGTCGATCGTGGTTTTGCGTATTTCATTGTTCTTGTATACTCTAGTGAGCTCAGCAGTGACCGGGACATCAGCGGTGAAGGTATTGCCTTTAATGTCAACGCTGCAAACTTTGTTGGCAGGAACCTGCACCTCTATATTCACAGAGTGCAAGTCTTTATTAGTTGTGGCTGTAGTCTCAGAATTGAGGCGGCTACGTTCGTGTTTAAGGCTTAACTTTCCTCCTGCTTTTACTACGACTATCGTACCGCCGGCTGAAATCTCCCCAGACCCTCCAGTTAAACGCGTACGGGTCTTTAGCAAAGTAATTGCTTTATCGATGCCTTGGTCCAGCTTCACCTGATGCTTGGCGGGTTCACAGTTCCTGTTGGAAACCGTGAAATGCTTCAGTACTGTTACGCTCTCTGACGTTACTGCTTTATTAATTTCATAGTTAATAATGTTTAAATTATAGCTTTTAATATCATGGTTTAGGGTGAGAACCTCATTTTCTGTGGTCTCTTGTTTTGTATCACCAAACGTTATTAAACTGTTATCGGTCATATAGCCTAACCCATATTGATTTCGAGCAATAAAGTAACCATTACAAGTTTCTACAGGTAAAGGTGGGATCTCTCCATATGAAGATTTCTTCCACTCAAGAATTTCAAACTTATCCTTATTCACTAGAAATGAAATTTTTCCTTTCAGGACGACGCCTCCTGTACTGAATCCTGGATGTATTTGTCCAATACAACAAGATTTTGTAGCACTGTCAAAGAAGCAAGGCCTACAGTCTTCCAATCTAGCAACGTAAAACGTTTTCTTTGAGTTCTTGTCAAGGACGGGAACGGCATCCTTAGGCACTTGTGATGGATTCAATGTGCCTACTGTCCATTGCAAGTTGCTCTGGAACGGATCCTTGTCTGAAGGACTGCGAGGAAAAACACGATGAACACGAGAAGACTCTGCAAGACAAATACACAGAATCAGGGCTGTTAACGTTTATCCATCAGTTTTCTTTTCAACACTAAATGCGTGTCAGTCAACCATAAGACAATGCACAAAGAAATACAATCATTAAGAGCTCTAGGCATGTGACGGTATTACATTTTCATGTTGCGATAATTGCTTAAGCTTTATCATGACATTGAAATAAGTCATAGTACTATTACAGGTTTAATAACTTCTTTTCTTATAACAAAAAGAACATTTAGCCTAGTTAAAATACAGCAATACACAACTGTATAAAGTAAACAAATGTTTTAAACAGATAAAGTGCATAAGAATTAGAAAAAAATGTACATTAACTATCATTAACAATAAGCAATAGCTACATTACAGAATGTATTATTCTTTGTTAACGTTAGTTAAAAAATACAACTGATATTTGTTAGTTCATGTCAGCTCAGGTCCATTAAATAATACAGTTAAAACTTGTAGTGTTTAATTAAATGTTGAAATGAACTAAGATGTTTCATTGTCAGTTTATGTTAACTAATGGAGCCTTAGGCTATTGTAAAATGTTTTTGAACAATAATAATATTTTGGTAACACTTTATAATATGGGTGCATTAATTCATGCTTAAACGAATTGGGATCACTTCAGGGAGCCCCTATCAGCTTCGAGACCTAGAGAACAGGCCAATGGGCCGTTGGCGTGCGAGATTTGCATCTCGCGCTCCGCCCCACGCCGCGGGTATAAACAGGAAGCGAGAGCAGCGCACTATTGTCATTCACTTCGGAGCCGAACGCCGTTTATACAGAGAAAATCTGACTAACCTGCTATTCAGCAAGAGACACTACGCTAGAGGAGAAGAGGACGCTCGTGTTGGCGACAAGGCACACAACAGCGAGACCGCGTGCTCACCGCTGCAAAGTGACAAAAACTGCTGTTTTCACAGCAACCAGTGTTGTTGGTTGGTGAGGGCGTTTTGTCCAGTGAGTGCAAACACAGGCTGCACTATCCCCTGTGTGTTGCCGCGGTATCCCCTGGGTGCTTCAGCACTTAATAAGAGCATTTCCTCACAAAAAGAGCAACACAGGTGTGACACTGCGTCTTTTTCAAGATGTCATTCCACCCGTGCGTTTCTGGATGCGGTCGTTCCCTCTCGCCCGTTGCCGGTCACAATCGCTGTCTCACGTGTTTGGGCGTTCAGCACGCTGAGGCAGCTTTTGTGGATAGTTCGTGTTCCCACTGCGGGAACATGACTATCGCGGAACTTAGGTCCAGACTCACCTACTTGGAGTCCCCCTCCCCATACCTCGATCTAGAGCTATTCCTGCCCAGCAGAATAGACCTACTTCGACGGATGCCCGGGGTGATCTGAGGATTCAGTTCAGGGCAAACCCGCCGAGCCAGCCTCCGCAGGCCCACTGATTCCTCACAAGCTCCGCAGCCGGTGGTGCTGCCGGAGGACACCGCTGGCCCCTCCCATGGGCGTCCGGCGGTGACTTTCGGGGCAACCGCGGACGAGCAGATGTCGATCGCTGCATCGGAGGGGGAGTTCCGGTCCTCGGAGGATGAAGATTCGGCTGTACTGCCTCCCTCTGGGAGAGTGGCAACAGTCGAGTCGGACCCGAGTTGACGGATATGCTTTCCCAGGCCCCTGAAAAGATCAGGCTTGAGTGGAACCCTCCACCACGTCCCGAACCTTCTAGGCTAGACGATTGGTTTCTCGGGGTGGGTCGCACTGGTTCCCAGCATCCTGCCCCGGTGCCTTTCTTCCCGGAGGTGCATGAGGAGCTATCCAGGTCGACACCTTTCAGTGCCAGAAAAAGACCTGGTGGCTCCTCCCTCCTCACTACCCTTGACGGTGGGCAGGCCAAGGGTTACGTGGGAATCCCACCAGTTGAGCGGGCCGTCGCGATGCAACTGTGTCCGGCGACCGCTTCCAACTGGCGCGGTGACCCACATCTCCCGTCCAAGGCCTGTAAGTTCTCTTCCAGTCTGACTGCGAAGGCTTACAGGTCCTGCGGACAGGCTGCGTCTGCCTTGCATGCCATGGCATTGCTTCAGGTGCACCAGGCCCAGGCACTCATGGACATGCACGAGGGTAGGCCTGACCCAGAGCTCCTCCGGGCGACGAAAGTCACCGCTCATTCCATTGGTCAGGCGATGTCCACTTTAGTGATCCAGGAGCGACATCTCTGGCTCAACCTGGCCGACATGAAGGAGACCCGATAAATATCGGTTCCTGGACTCCCCCATTTCACCGGCCGGGTTGTTCGGCGACGTGGTCGAGAGCTTCGCCCAACAGTTCTCAGCCACCCCGAAGCAGACGGAGGCCATCAAGCACATCCTGCCCCAGCGACCAGCTGCTGCCTCCACCCCGTCACCGGCCGGAGCGCCTCCACCTGCTCGTCGCCGAGGACGTCCGCCTGCCGCCGCCCCCGCTCCCACCCCAGCCCAGCAGCAGCCTACACCCCGGCGAGGGCGCGGAGCCGGCCGCGAGAAGGATGTCCAGCCCGCTCAGGCCGCTGCCAAGCCAGGTGGCAAGAGGTGGCAAGCTAGGTGGCAAGAGACCCTGAGACGGCCACCCAGAGATAGAGGAAACTGCTCTTCAGGAGGTGGTAGCAGCACCACTCCTTGCCCCGGGAGGAGGGCCGGGGGAGAATCTTTTGTTGTCCTTTGATTTCTGGTACCCAAATTCTCAATAAAAGAGCAGTTTCCAACCTCTCTGGGTGCCAAGAGAGCACGCTTGGCGGTGTTAGACGCTCCGATGCCTTGTCACTCTCAAGCGCCTCTCCAATCGCCAGCAGGGGGTGCCGGCTGTGGGGACGCACACAAGCTGCCTTCCCACACTCGCACACCCCCTCAGCGGAAGCAGGTAAGTGGCACACAGCGCACTCAGACCCCACTTCGGGCCGCCACAACGCCGTCCGTGTTGGGTCCCTGCATGCTGCCTCGGTGCCCCGCTGCGGGTACATCTGTGGTGCTGTTGGTCCCGCTTGCACAGCTGCTGGGAGCCTGACTAGTGCTTCCCAGCCCGTCTCGCTGGCTCATCCGTACCATCAGACTCGGCTATGCGATTCAGTTCGCCCGGCGTCCCCCCAAGTTCAGGGGCGTTCACTTCACCTCCGTGTCGAAGGAGAATGCCTCTGTGCTCCAGGCGGAGATCGCAGGCCTACTGGTGAAGGACGCGATAGAGCCGGTCCCCCTAGCCGATATGAAGACCGGCTTCTACAGCCCGTACTTCATTGTACCCAAGAAAGGCGGCGGGTAACGGCCGATCTTGGATCTGCGGTTCTTGAACCGGTCCCTTCACAGGCTGCTGTTCAAGATGCTCAAGCAGAAACGCATCTTCAGGTGCATCCGTCCCCAAGATTGGTTTGCAACGATCGACCTGAAGGATGCGTACTTTCATGTCTCGATTCTCCCTCGACACAGACTTTGCTTTTGACAGACGAGCATATCAGTACAAAGTCCTACCCTTCGGGCTGTCCCTGTCGCCCCGTGTCTTCACGAGAGTCACGGAGGCGGCTTTCAAATAAAATTTCAAATAGGCACTCTCTTTATAAATAAACCACGGATTTGAGCTATAAACAAGTACATTCTCGCCTGCAAAAGTCTACAAAGGTCACAAAATCTGCATATTCGTCAAAAACAGGCTCAAACATACAAGGTTGGATGCCTAATCTCTCCATTGTCATGCCGGACAGCAAAGATGTGTTTGCTGTGACTGTGAGCCACTTAAATGAGCCGCAGTGAAACAGCCAATCAGAGCAGAACTCAACATTAATATTCATGACCCTTCCAAATAAGGCAAAAACAGACCATTTCATTCTAGGGACAATTTCTAAATGGACCTGTAAAACCATATCTGGACAATTTTTGCCCTTAAATAAGCCAGAAACCCTCAATGTAGATATTAGAGAACAATTAGAGAACAAAACTCATTCTAGGGCACCTTTAATGTAGGCTATGGCTCATGACGAACTAAACCATTTATTAATGATCACTGCATCAGCAACTAATGAAGATTCTAGATGTGATAAGTGATTTATTAATTGCTATTAATTAAATATGACATCATGTATTAATTCCCTAACAACATATTATATTCACTAATAAAGTAAATTCATGTTAATTACCACAATGGGTCAAAGCCATGTATTTCAACTTCCAGTTCTTCGCTTTAATTAATCATTAGCTAATGATGTGCAAAGGTATCATTATGTTATGACTTTACTTGTTGAGGCATGTGACTGGTAACTAATTGTTAAGTAATATGTCATTGTGGTAATGGCTTTTGAATTAATTTTGAATTAGTCATAGTCATATGCATAAATGGATCAGTTCTTCATGAGTCATACATTAACTCATGATCATCTGTGCATTAGTTAAGCATTATTTAATGCATATAACTGCACCCGTATTGTGGAGTGTTAGCAACATTTTCAATCAATATCTAGGGATCTAGAGATCCAGGTAGAGGTAAATAAGTGTCTGGGATTGGGAAACATCTGCACAGAAAGCAAACCCACCAGCTGGACTGTCCTGTGCTGGAAAGGGTGGGCTGGAATCAACCTCGGCTGGCTGTGTGCTGATCTGCAGCAGAGCAAAAACGATCACCATGCTGAGATCCATCATCCGCTGCCACATTATCTACAGATATGAAATATCAATATCAGTAACACCATACAATTTGCTTCATTTGTTATCATTAGTTAAATTATCAATGTTAACAACCCGCCTTTTTAAGACGTAACAGCTTCAAAAAAATCACGAGTGGGGTAATGCTGATGTATTTTATGTTGTAGAATAAAACGAGAAAGTGTCTTGAGCTTGTGTTCACCATAGACCTTATTTCAGCCATTTAACCAAACTCCATTCAAAAAACCCATTGACTTCGGGACGATGGAACCAGAAGTGCTAAAATGCTAACTCGTGTCATGTTATGTTTACTGCAGGCTTTATTTTACATCTAAAATCTCATTATAAAAACCCATCATTTTTTCTTGACAAGCCTTCCAAGCAGCCCTCGAACATCGTCTAATTCACAATCTCTATTACATTTATATTTATGCATTTGGCAGACGCTTTTATCCAAAGCGACTTACAGTGCCCTTATTACAGGGACAATCCCCCTGGAGCAACATGGAGTAAAGTGCCTTGCTCAAGGACACACTGGTGATGACCGCTGGGATCGAACCAGCAACCTTCTGCATATCAGTTCAGTGGTTTAACCCACTGGACCACCATCTCATTTGGCAGACGCTTTTATCCAAAGCGACTTACATTGCATTCAAGGTACCAAGGTACACATTTTACATTTTGTCAGTTCTTGCTTTCCCTGGGAATCGAACCCATGACCTTGGCATTGCTAGCGTCATGCTCTACTGTTTGAGCTATAGGAAAGCTTTTTTTAATTTTTATTAACTCTATATTCCTCTTTCAATCTTCTATTAATCGCAAACACATTTGTCATTGTGTCGTGCTGATGGTTCCTCGGGAGTTATGTAGACCCAACTATACTTGCTCAGACCCGTAGCCAGCCTAGTGGGGTCCTTTTTTTCCCAAAAAGTGGACAATTTTAAGCCCCCTACCCTCATTTAGTATTTGATTATGAGGGTCAATACTTAATTTTGGTGACGTTTTATGCACTAATTTGCGCTGGATTTTCGTGCCTGCTGGTTTCTTAACAAGTATGTTTTTTGATGCACAGAAAATATGCAAACCCAAGACCATGTACCACCTTTTTCAGTCCAAACACACAGTGTGGAGTGTATAGTATTTGGCATGGATAATCAAAACTTCCCCACAAAGTTTAAATCACAAATTCTCGTGACAGAACTATAAGCTAACTTGTTTTTGTTTCATGTTGTGAAATATGAAGTTTTGAAGAAATCACTCAATGAACATTTGTAGGATCACTAACTTATAATTGGTCAGTAATCAAAGGTGCTTTATTTATTTGGCCTATACTGCGTGCACGAGCGCGCGGTACACACACACACACACACCCGGGGTTTAGTGGCATGCTCCTCACATTTAGATTTCTCTGATCTGCATATGTGCATTTTAAGACGTTTGAAGGCCACAAAATATGAGAAATAGCTTTAAAACCAAGTCATGGGCAATTCCTGCTCTCTCCTCATCTCCATCACTCTTTCTTTTGCTCTCATTCTCCTTATCTCGCCTTCTCTTCCCCTCATAAAGCAGTCAAGAAAATAAACATAGGGTCAATTTATATTTAGAATATTTTTTATTAATCACTTTCAAAGACAAGTTAATTTACTGAAGGCTATGATTTCAATATAATCAATTATATTGATTTCATATTCAAATAGCCTATGTCCCGTGAATAACGTGTCATATATTAAAATAAATATGGGCTATAATTTGCTAGTTAGTTAAGTGCATTATTTTAAACACTAGCAATCAACAGTTTGAAATAATCAAGACTTTTTTAATGTTTTTGAAAGAAGGCTGAATTGATTTGATTAAAAATACAGTAAAACACAATATTAAAAAATATTAATACAATTTCTAATATCTGTTATTAATATATTGTATTTCTATGATCAAAGCTGAATTTTCAGCATCAGTAGCCTAGGCTACTCCAGTCTTCAGTGTCACATGATCCTTCAGATATCATTCTAATATGCTGTATTTTTCATTTAAAAACAACTCCAGGACCAATATAATTTTTAAACTTAAATTTTAAAACAATTTGAGCTCGATTCCATAAAATGACAGACGTCAAGTTCCTGAAAGGACAAATAACCACTAGAGAGGCAGCATAAAATAGTCTTCTAGACCATAGCATTGCTTAATATCGACTGATTTTATGGTAGGTATTGAACTTTTGTGATATTAAACATCACTGTATGGAAAAAAAACTAAATTATTTACGAATTGCCATGTGCACCAGGAAAGACAAATTATAACCTAAATAAGTATGCCAGTAATTCATTAATGTTAATGATAAGCATTTCAATAAAAAATAGCATCTGTATTTTATGTTTTATGCTTTGTGACAGAAAGTCCAGGGCCACTTTTTTGCCCCAGTCCGCCCCTGCCCCTACCTACAGGCATGAATTACTATACTGCAAAGCTGAACCTCCACAAGGAACCATGCAGCCTAAGTAAATTAACAATAAAGGTTTTAATGCCAGAATGGTTCTGACTGAAATTCAGTTTGGCTTCACATGTCAAATCTTGTGCAGTGTCTTACCTGTGAATCTCCTGATAAAGGGCCGAGTTGCTTTATATAGTTGTCGTCCCTGTCACTGATCCAGTGCTCTACAGCTCCTGTGCCTGCCCTGCACTCAAATATAGGCTAGTATTGATGCACATGCTGCAGTCGTGCTACCATTTATGGCCACAAGTCACGGCGCAAGGGTTCCAGTTTTGGATGGGCCAGATCAACTGTGGGAGGGCCTTAAATTTAAAACTTTATCTATAAGCAAATAAAAATGTTATATTATCTGTGCTTGCATAACAGATATTTTGATGCCTTGTGTAAAGTTTCGCAGCTGTCTCCGACCGCTCTCCATGCACCAAAGAAGAGCGCTTTGGAATCTCCATTACGCACCAGGCTTTCTTTAGCGCATCTCTATAAGGCCTAAGGCCTAAGTGTTCAGGAATAGGAACGGCGCCAGGATTCCAGTTTTGGATGGGCCTGACCAACTGTAGGTGGGCCTTAAATTACATTTAAAACGTATCAATAGACTACCACCAACCCAGCCAACATGTATATGTGGGGCCCACGTGGGTTAAACATAGGCTACAGGGGTACAGAGTTGGCATGGGCTCAAAATGGGCATCTTATCTGGGGCCCATTTGGGTCAACTAAGTAGGCTCCCAGCCAACTCACCCATGTGGGGCCCAAAGGGGTTGCACATGGGCTGATATCTGGGGCTCACCTGGGCTACCCAACTGGGACCCGGCTAATTTTGTCCTCAGTTTCCATGGAGGCCCCACATGGGTTAGCCCAGATGGGTTGATGATGGGTCTCTTGATGGGCTCATATCGGGCCCATAGGGGTAACCCAGGTAGTACCCATTTGGGGCCTACATGGGTCTGCCCATATGGGTTGATGATGGGACCCAGATAGGTGTTATGTAAGGCTTTTATGGGCCACAACAGGTATAGGGGAGCGCGGGGCACAAGCTAACGCAGGGTTAGTTGTAACGGGCATGTTTTAGCCCTTTCCACACATGCCAGAATGATGAAAGTGTATTTACTAGTTGCCATATCAACATTATTTAGAGAAAAAATAGCGCCAGAATGTATCAAATCTTGAACATGTATTTAACCATAGCAAAAGTAAATTACTTACTTAAGTTTAGTTTTCATCTTTGTTTTTTGTGTTTATTTAAAATAAGACAAATCCGATATTATTTGACTCTTATATCTGTTATTTAACAGTTGAGATGGTTCTTTAATGCTGATCTAACCAGCGTGCAGGTGGGGTGCGCCCCTATTAGATGAGTCCCTATTAGAAATATGCCATTATTTTCTATACTTTTATGATTTCTTTTGAGAAACCACACTCTAAAAACATTTACTATGATTTACTCAATTTTTTTGGTGAAACATTTTTACACAAAAAATTTTAGTACATTTTAAAGCAGTGTAATTAATTACATACACTGTATAATAAAGTAATTTTTATTACTGCAAGTAATAAAATGAAGTAGATCTGAGTAACTACATTTGGCACATTTACAAATAAAATTGAGTAGAAAAAAAATGAAGAAAAAACATTTAAAACCAATATTTATGAGTAATATTAACTGTTTTTATTCATAGTAATATTAACTCTTATTGTATAACTTCCTCTAAACCTTTGTAAAACAACCGCACTTATACATGACATTGGCCTTTTTTGTCGATGAGTACAGCAATACAGCATATATTAAAGTTTTGACATGTATACAATATTGGCAACATTTAAACTCATGTAACAAACATTTTAGAAGTAAAAATTAAACATTTAAAAGTAATTCAAGTGTAATCAACCTGTCTGTTATCTAGGGCTGCAGCTATCGATTCTTTTTGTAATCGATTAATCGGATAAAACGTTTTTTGCGTGTTTTTAAACAACCAAAACAAATAATGCATAACGAAAATGAAGAGGAAAAGCAATTTAATATGCACAACAGGTTTCATGCCGTAATCTAGCCCTGACATCAAAGTAAATATCTTTATGTAGATTTCTACATCTGCATTTTACCATTAGGCTACTAACAAATATGATTTCTGGGGTGAGCCTATTTGCTATGGTAACCTAGCAACCTGTGTGTGTGTGTGTGTGTGTGCGTGAGGCTTCATTGCAGTTTGGTACAGCAGAAATACATACATTCATTTTCAATAGAACGCTGCATTTGGCTTGCATCACTTGCATTGCGGTGCATTTTAGGTGAAGCATCCTTTCGAAAAATCGCATCACAACATCATGTCCCGGTGTATACAGTGAATGCATGCTGAAATTATTAAGCATATGTGATGCATTGCCTGACTGGCGAGAGAGAGAGTAGGGTGCATGAGTGTGTGTGTGTTACTGTAAATATTTTCTACTATTAAAGTTGGAATTTTTCCAACAAATGCAAAAAGTGAATTTCTTTGTGATTTTAAAATACTTGAAGGGGTTCACTTTCAGCAGTTATTGTCTATGGGGCAGTTTGTTTTACATCAGATAGGCTACAGATAAATGAACACAGTAGGCCTACATTGCATTTATTTGAATGCATTAAAGAGAGAGAGATTGTGTGTGTGAATTACTCATACTGTCTCTATTCATTATGAAGGTGTGGTTTGTACTTCAAAGGTATTCAAATATATGCCTATAACGGTTGAGTTGAGTTTCTAAGCTATAGTGACTTTACTTTAGTCACAGGACAGCGTTGACACTGCGTCTCTGCGCGCGATCTTCACTTGAAAAGAGCTCTGCCTTCAGGGCGCGCGCGCTGTCAGAGACGCAACACGGCTTGGCTCTCTGTGTCACAGAAAAAAGCTGAGCACTGAACGGATAAGTTTTCCGTATTGTTGTTTTTGAATAGTGCACAATCGCTTCAATGTTCAAACTGGCAAGGCTTGCATTTACTTGACAAACTTTATGAGGACGAACGCGATATGACTTCGGGGCTTGCGCGCGCCGTGTGTGTGTGGCAGCTATAAGAACGGTAATCAACTTACCTGTTTAAACTGTAAAATATGCAGTTACTATAGTGATTCTGGGCATCTAGAATCTAAACTAAATTCAAAATGAATCACGTGTGCTTGCTATGGTGTGCTTCCTGAACATTGAACAGCGGTCCGTGTGAATCAGATCCCTGTGCGTATAGTGCGCATGGAATTTAACGAGGCTTCGAGGCAGAATTTTTGTAATCGAGTTAATCGAGTAACTCGATGAATCGTTTCAGCCCTACTGTTATCCCATTTCCACCGTATCAGCGCCGAGCCTGAGATGGACTCATGCTCTGCGGGTGGACTTTGAACTTCAGACCACTGTCCTGCAGCTCAAAGATGCTGCGCCTGACTCCATAACCTGATACAGTTTTAAGAACATTTTATAATCCAAATTAATTATATTCATTATCTTAAGGAATAAACTTGTGTGCTTTGGCTTCAAAGACAGATGCCACACCCGTTTAGGTGACTCACATTGCGTCCCTGTATGTTGTTTTGTATTAAATTGTAGGGGTGTAACGGTACACAAAACTGACGGTTCAGTACATACCTCGGTTTTGAAGTCCCGGTTCGGTATGGATTCGGTACAGCAGTTTTACAAAATTGCTTTTTATTCATTTTTATTCAACAGTGGTTTAATGAAAAAAATTGTGTCTGTCCTTAAATGAATTAAATTATAACTAAAAGTTTCTTAAAGATAATGCTGTAAACTATATAGG
Organism: Romanogobio albipinnatus; assembly: GCA_023566225.1. NCBI lineage: Eukaryota > Metazoa > Chordata > Actinopteri > Cypriniformes > Gobionidae > Romanogobio > Romanogobio albipinnatus. The sequence goes on along the minus strand of CM042256.1, from coordinate 3,881,405 downwards.
GAGCCCTTACTTAGTCTACATATAGCTATTAAAGATTAACAACAGAGGTCATGTTACATTGTGCCCCAACACATGTTACAATGTACCCCACCTACGGGGCATGTTGTCACATTTCACTTCCATTCTTTCGGGGTAAATCAAAAATCAGTTCTCTGATATCATAGTACATTATTTTAATCCACTTAACACTTGTTCTGAACACAGTCAGTGTGTGATATCATAGTACATTATATTAATCCACTTAACACTTGTTCTGTACACAGTCAGTGTGTGATACCATAGTACATTATTTTAATCCACTTAACACTTGTTCTGAACACAGTCAGTGTGTGATATCATAGTACATTATTTTAATCCACTTAACACTTGTTCTGTACACAGTCAGTGTGTGATCTCATAGTACATTATTTTAATCCACTTAACACTTGTTCTGTACACAGACAGTGTGTGATCTCATAGTACATTATTTTAATCCACTTAACACTTGTTCTGTACACAGTCAGTGTGTGATCTCATAGTACATTATTTTAATCCACTTAACACTTGTTCTGTACACACAGTCAGTGTGTGATATCATAGTACATTATTTTAATCCACTTAACACTTGTTCTGTACACAGTCAGTGTGTGATATCATAGTACATTATTTTAATCCACTTAACACTTGTTCTGAACACAGTCAGTGTGTGATATCATAGTACATTATTTTAATCCACTTAACACTTGTTCTGTACACAGTCAGTGTGTGATATCATAGTACATTATTTTAATCCACTTAACACTTGTTCTGTACACACAGTCAGTGTGTGATATCATAGTACATTATTTTAATCCACTTAACACTTGTTCTGTACACAGTCAGTGTGTGATATCATAGTACATTATTTTAATCCACTTAACACTTGTTCTGAACACAGACAGTGTGTGATACCATAGTACATTATTTTAATCCACTTAACACTTGTTCTGTACACACAGTCAGTGTGTGATATCATAGTACATTATTTTAATCCACTTAACACTTGTTCTGAACACAGTCAGTGTGTGATACCATAGTACATTATTTTAATCCACTTAACACTTGTTCTGTACACACAGTCAGTGTGTGATATCATAGTACATTATTTTAATCCACTTAACACTTGTTCTGTACACAGTCAGTGTGTGATATCATAGTACATTATTTTAATCCACTTAACACTTGTTCTGAACACAGTCAGTGTGTGATCTCATAGTACATTATTTTAATCCACTTAACACTTGTTCTGTACACAGTCAGTGTGTGATCTCATAGTACATTATTTTAATCCACTTAACACTTGTTCTGGACACAGTCAGTGTGTGATCTCATGGTACATTATTTTAATCCACTTAACACTTGTTCTGAACACAGTCGGTGTGTGATCTCATAGTACATTATTTTAATCCACTTAACACTTGTTCTGAACACAGTCAGTGTGTGATCTCATAGTACATTATTTTAATCCACTTAACACTTGTTCTGAACACAGTCAGTGTGTGATACCATAGTACATTATTTTAATCCACTTAACACTTGTTCTGAACACAGTCAGTGTGTGATCTCATAGTACATTATTTTAATCCACTTAACACTTGTTCTGAACACAGTCAGTGTGTGATCTCATAGTACATTATTTTAATCCACTTAACACTTGTTCTGAACACAGTCAGTGTGTGATCTCATAGTACATTATTTTAATCCACTTAACACTTGTTCTGAACACAGTCAGTGTGTGATCTCATAGTACATTATTTTAATCCACTTAACACTTGTTCTGAACACAGTCAGTGTGTGATATCATAGTACATTATTTTAATCCACTTAACACTTGTTCTGAACACAGACAGTGTGTGATCTCATAGTACATTATTTTAATCCACTTAACACTTGTTCTGAACACAGTCAGTGTGTGATACCATACTACATTATTTTAATCCACTTAACACTTGTTCTGAACACAGTCAGTGTGTGATCTCATAGTACATTATTTTAATCCACTTAACACTTGTTCTGAACACAGTCAGTGTGTGATATCATAGTACATTATTTTAATCCACTTAACACTTGTTCTGAACACAGTCAGTGTGTGATCTCATAGTACATTATTTTAATCCACTTAACACTTGTTCTGAACACAGTCAGTGTGTGATACCATAGTACATTATTTTAATCCACTTAACACTTGTTCTGTACACACAGTCAGTGTGTGATATCATAGTACATTATTTTAATCCACTTAACACTTGTTCTGAACACAGTCAGTGTGTGATCTCATAGTACATTATTTTAATCCACTTAACACTTGTTCTGAACACAGTCAGTGTGTGATACCATAGTACATTATTTTAATCCACTTAACACTTGTTCTGAACATAGTCTGTGTGTGATATCATAGTACATTATTTTAATCCACTTAACACTTGTTCTGTACACAGTCAGTGTGTGATACCATAGTACATTATTTTAATCCACTTAACACTTGTTCTGAACATAGTCTGTGTGTGATATCATAGTACATTATTTTAATCCACTTAACACTTGTTCTGTACACAGTCAGTGTGTGATACCATAGTACATTATTTTAATCCACTTAACACTTGTTCTGAACATAGTCTGTGTGTGATCTCATAGTACATTATTTTAATCCACTTAACACTTGTTCTGAACACAGTCAGTGTGTGATACCATAGTACATTATTTTAATCCACTTAACACTTGTTCTGAACATAGTCTGTGTGTGATATCATAGTACATTATTTTAATCCACTTAACACTCGTTCTGAACACAGTCAGTGTGTGATCTCATAGTACATTATTTTAATCCACTTAACACTTGTTCTGAACATAGTCTGTGTATGACATCATAGTACATTATTTTAATCCACTTAACACTTGTTCTGTACACAGTCAGTGTGTGATCTCATAGTACATTATTTTAATCCACTTAACACTTGTTCTGTACACAGTCAGTGTGTGATCTCATAGTACATTATTTTAATCCACTTAACACTTGTTCTGAACACAGTCCGTGTGTAATCTCATAGTACATTATTTTAATCCACTTAACACTTGTTCTGTACACACAGACAGTGTGTGATCTCATAGTACATTATTTTAATCCACTTAACACTTGTTCTGTACACAGTCAGTGTGTGATCTCATAGTACATTATTGTAATCCACTTAACACTTGTTCTGTACACACAGTCAGTGTGTGATCTCATAGTACATTATTTTAATCCACTTAACACTTGTTCTGTACACACAGTCAGTGTGTGATCTCATAGTACATTATTGTAATCCACTTAACACTTGTTCTGTACAGTCAGTGTGTGATCTCATAGTACATTATTTTAATCCATTTAACACTTGTTCTGTACACACAGTCAGTGTGTGATCTCATAGTACATTATTGTAATCCACTTAACACTTGTTCTGAACACAGTCAGTGTGTGATACCATAGTACATTATTTTAATCCACTTAACACTTGTTCTGTACACACAGTCAGTGTGTGATACCATAGTACATTATTTTAATCCACTTAACACTTGTTCTGAACACAGTCAGTGTGTGATACCATAGTACATTATTTTAATCCACTTAACACTTGTTCTGAACACAGTCAGTGTGTGATACCATAGTACATTATTTTAATCCACTTAACACTTGTTCTGTACAGTCAGTGTGTGATCTCATAGTACATTATTTTAATCCATTTAACACTTGTTCTGTACACACAGTCAGTGTGTGATCTCATAGTACATTATTGTAATCCACTTAACACTTGTTCTGAACACAGTCAGTGTGTGATACCATAGTACATTATTTTAATCCACTTAACACTTGTTCTGAACACAGTCAGTGTGTGATCTCATAGTACATTATTTTAATCCATTTAACACTTGTTCTGTACACACAGTCAGTGTGTGATCTCATAGTACATTATTGTAATCCACTTAACACTTGTTCTGAACACAGTCAGTGTGTGATCTCATAGTACATTATTTTAATCCATTTAACACTTGTTCTGTACACACAGACAGTGTGTGATCTCATAGTACATTATTGTAATCCACTTAACACTTGTTCTTTACACACAGTCAGTGTGTGATCTCATAGTACATTATTGTAATCCACTTAACACTTGTTCTGTACACAGTCAGTGTGTGATACCATAGTACATTATTTTAATCCACTTAACACTTGTTCTGAACACAGTCAGTGTGTGATCTCATAGTACATTATTTTAATCCACTTAACACTTGTTCTGTACACAGTCAGTGTGTGATACCATAGTACATTATTTTAATCCACTTAACACTTGTTCTGAACACAGTCAGTGTGTGATCTCATAGTACATTATTTTAATCCACTTAACACTTGTTTTGTACACACAGTCAGTGTGTGATATAATAGTACATTATTTTAATCCACTTAACACTTGTTCTGAACATAGTCAGTGTGTGATATCATAGTACATTATTTTAATCCACTTAACACTTGTTCTGTACACAGACAGTGTGTGATCTCATAGTACATTATTTTAATCCACTTAACACTTGTTCTGTACACAGTCAGTGTGTGATCTCATAGTACATTATTTTAATCCACTTAACACTTGTTCTGTACACAGACAGTGTGTGATATCATAGTACATTATTTTAATCCATTTAACACTTGTTCTGTACACACAGTCAGTGTGTGATCTCATAGTACATTATTGTAATCCACTTAACACTTGTTCTGAACACAGTCAGTGTGTGATCTCATAGTACATTATTTTAATCCACTTAACACTTGTTCTGAACACAGTCAGTGTGTGATCTCATAGTACATTATTTTAATCCACTTAACACTTGTTCTGAACACAGTCAGTGTGTGATCTCATAGTACATTATTTTAATCCACTTAACACTTGTTCTGAACACAGTCAGTGTGTGATATCATAGTACATTATTTTAATCCACTTAACACTTGTTCTGAACACAGACAGTGTGTGATCTCATAGTACATTATTTTAATCCACTTAACACTTGTTCTGAACACAGTCAGTGTGTGATACCATACTACATTATTTTAATCCACTTAACACTTGTTCTGAACACAGTCAGTGTGTGATCTCATAGTACATTATTTTAATCCACTTAACACTTGTTCTGAACACAGTCAGTGTGTGATATCATAGTACATTATTTTAATCCACTTAACACTTGTTCTGAACACAGTCAGTGTGTGATCTCATAGTACATTATTTTAATCCACTTAACACTTGTTCTGAACACAGTCAGTGTGTGATACCATAGTACATTATTTTAATCCACTTAACACTTGTTCTGTACACACAGTCAGTGTGTGATATCATAGTACATTATTTTAATCCACTTAACACTTGTTCTGAACACAGTCAGTGTGTGATCTCATAGTACATTATTTTAATCCACTTAACACTTGTTCTGAACACAGTCAGTGTGTGATCTCATAGTACATTATTTTAATCCACTTAACACTTGTTCTGAACACAGTCAGTGTGTGATACCATAGTACATTATTTTAATCCACTTAACACTTGTTCTGAACATAGTCTGTGTGTGATATCATAGTACATTATTTTAATCCACTTAACACTTGTTCTGTACACAGTCAGTGTGTGATACCATAGTACATTATTTTAATCCACTTAACACTTGTTCTGAACATAGTCTGTGTGTGATATCATAGTACATTATTTTAATCCACTTAACACTTGTTCTGTACACAGTCAGTGTGTGATACCATAGTACATTATTTTAATCCACTTAACACTTGTTCTGAACATAGTCTGTGTGTGATCTCATAGTACATTATTTTAATCCACTTAACACTTGTTCTGAACACAGTCAGTGTGTGATACCATAGTACATTATTTTAATCCACTTAACACTTGTTCTGAACATAGTCTGTGTGTGATATCATAGTACATTATTTTAATCCACTTAACACTCGTTCTGAACACAGTCAGTGTGTGATCTCATAGTACATTATTTTAATCCACTTAACACTTGTTCTGAACACAGTCAGTGTGTGATACCATAGTACATTATTTTAATCCACTTAACACTTGTTCTGAACATAGTCTGTGTGTGATATCATAGTACATTATTTTAATCCACTTAACACTTGTTCTGTACACAGTCAGTGTGTGATACCATAGTACATTATTTTAATCCACTTAACACTTGTTCTGAACACAGTCAGTGTGTGATCTCATAGTACATTATTTTAATCCACTTAACACTTGTTCTGTACACAGTCAGTGTGTGATACCATAGTACATTATTTTAATCCACTTAACACTTGTTCTGAACACAGCCAGTGTGTGATCTCATAGTACATTATTTTAATCCACTTAACACTTGTTTTGTACACACAGTCAGTGTGTGATATAATAGTACATTATTTTAATCCACTTAACACTTGTTCTGAACATAGTCAGTGTGTGATATCATAGTACATTATTTTAATCCACTTAACACTTGTTCTGTACACAGACAGTGTGTGATCTCATAGTACATTATTTTAATCCACTTAACACTTGTTCTGTACACAGTCAGTGTGTGATCTCATAGTACATTATTTTAATCCACTTAACACTTGTTCTGTACACAGACAGTGTGTGATATCATAGTACATTATTTTAATCCATTTAACACTTGTTCTGTACACACAGTCAGTGTGTGATCTCATAGTACATTATTGTAATCCACTTAACACTTGTTCTGAACACAGTCAGTGTGTGATCTCATAGTACATTATTTTAATCCACTTAACACTTGTTCTGAACACAGTCAGTGTGTGATCTCATAGTACATTATTTTAATCCACTTAACACTTGTTCTGAACACAGTCAGTGTGTGATCTCATAGTATATTATTTTAATCCACTTAACACTTGTTCTGAACACAGTCAGTGTGTGATATCATAGTACATTATTTTAATCCACTTAACACTTGTTCTGAACACAGACAGTGTGTGATCTCATAGTACATTATTTTAATCCACTTAACACTTGTTCTGAACACAGTCAGTGTGTGATACCATACTACATTATTTTAATCCACTTAACACTTGTTCTGAACACAGTCAGTGTGTGATCTCATAGTACATTATTTTAATCCACTTAACACTTGTTCTGAACACAGTCAGTGTGTGATATCATAGTACATTATTTTAATCCACTTAACACTTGTTCTGAACACAGTCAGTGTGTGATCTCATAGTACATTATTTTAATCCACTTAACACTTGTTCTGAACACAGTCAGTGTGTGATACCATAGTACATTATTTTAATCCACTTAACACTTGTTCTGTACACACAGTCAGTGTGTGATATCATAGTACATTATTTTAATCCACTTAACACTTGTTCTGAACACAGTCAGTGTGTGATCTCATAGTACATTATTTTAATCCACTTAACACTTGTTCTGAATACAGTCAGTGTGTGATCTCATAGTACATTATTTTAATCCACTTAACACTTGTTCTGAACACAGTCAGTGTGTGATACCATAGTACATTATTTTAATCCACTTAACACTTGTTCTGAACATAGTCTGTGTGTGATATCATAGTACATTATTTTAATCCACTTAACACTTGTTCTGTACACAGTCAGTGTGTGATACCATAGTACATTATTTTAATCCACTTAACACTTGTTCTGAACATAGTCTGTGTGTGATATCATAGTACATTATTTTAATCCACTTAACACTTGTTCTGTACACAGTCAGTGTGTGATACCATAGTACATTATTTTAATCCACTTAACACTTGTTCTGAACATAGTCTGTGTGTGATCTCATAGTACATTATTTTAATCCACTTAACACTTGTTCTGAACACAGTCAGTGTGTGATACCATAGTACATTATTTTAATCCACTTAACACTTGTTCTGAACATAGTCTGTGTGTGATATCATAGTACATTATTTTAATCCACTTAACACTCGTTCTGAACACAGTCAGTGTGTGATCTCATAGTACATTATTTTAATCCACTTAACACTTGTTCTGAACATAGTCTGTGTATGATATCATAGTACATTATTTTAATCCACTTAACACTTGTTCTGTACACAGTCAGTGTGTGATCTCATAGTACATTATTTTAATCCACTTAACACTTGTTCTGTACACAGTCAGTGTGTGATCTCATAGTACATTATTTTAATCCACTTAACACTTGTTCTGAACACAGTCCGTGTGTAATCTCATAGTACATTATTTTAATCCACTTAACACTTGTTCTGTACACACAGACAGTGTGTGATCTCATAGTACATTATTTTAATCCACTTAACACTTGTTCTGTACACAGTCAGTGTGTGATCTCATAGTACATTATTGTAATCCACTTAACACTTGTTCTGTACACACAGTCAGTGTGTGATCTCATAGTACATTATTTTAATCCACTTAACACTTGTTCTGTACACACAGTCAGTGTGTGATCTCATAGTACATTATTGTAATCCACTTAACACTTGTTCTGTACAGTCAGTGTGTGATCTCATAGTACATTATTTTAATCCATTTAACACTTGTTCTGTACACACAGTCAGTGTGTGATCTCATAGTACATTATTGTAATCCACTTAACACTTGTTCTGAACACAGTCAGTGTGTGATACCATAGTACATTATTTTAATCCACTTAACACTTGTTCTGTACACACAGTCAGTGTGTGATACCATAGTACATTATTTTAATCCACTTAACACTTGTTCTGAACACAGTCAGTGTGTGATACCATAGTACATTATTTTAATCCACTTAACACTTGTTCTGAACACAGTCAGTGTGTGATGTCATAGTACATTATTTTAATCCACTTAACACTTGTTCTGTACACAGACAGTGTGTGATCTCATAGTACATTATTTTAATCCACTTAACACTTGTTCTGTACACAGTCAGTGTGTGATCTCATAGTACATTATTTTAATCCACTTAACACTTGTTCTGTACACAGACAGTGTGTGATATCATAGTACATTATTTTAATCCATTTAACACTTGTTCTGTACACACAGTCAGTGTGTGATCTCATAGTACATTATTGTAATCCACTTAACACTTGTTCTGAACACAGTCAGTGTGTGATCTCATAGTACATTATTTTAATCCACTTAACACTTGTTCTGAACACAGTCAGTGTGTGATCTCATAGTACATTATTTTAATCCACTTAACACTTGTTCTGAACACAGTCAGTGTGTGATCTCATAGTACATTATTTTAATCCACTTAACACTTGTTCTGAACACAGTCAGTGTGTGATATCATAGTACATTATTTTAATCCACTTAACACTTGTTCTGAACACAGACAGTGTGTGATCTCATAGTACATTATTTTAATCCACTTAACACTTGTTCTGAACACAGTCAGTGTGTGATACCATACTACATTATTTTAATCCACTTAACACTTGTTCTGAACACAGTCAGTGTGTGATCTCATAGTACATTATTTTAATCCACTTAACACTTGTTCTGAACACAGTCAGTGTGTGATATCATAGTACATTATTTTAATCCACTTAACACTTGTTCTGAACACAGTCAGTGTGTGATCTCATAGTACATTATTTTAATCCACTTAACACTTGTTCTGAACACAGTCAGTGTGTGATACCATAGTACATTATTTTAATCCACTTAACACTTGTTCTGTACACACAGTCAGTGTGTGATATCATAGTACATTATTTTAATCCACTTAACACTTGTTCTGAACACAGTCAGTGTGTGATCTCATAGTACATTATTTTAATCCACTTAACACTTGTTCTGAACACAGTCAGTGTGTGATCTCATAGTACATTATTTTAATCCACTTAACACTTGTTCTGAACACAGTCAGTGTGTGATACCATAGTACATTATTTTAATCCACTTAACACTTGTTCTGAACATAGTCTGTGTGTGATATCATAGTACATTATTTTAATCCACTTAACACTTGTTCTGTACACAGTCAGTGTGTGATACCATAGTACATTATTTTAATCCACTTAACACTTGTTCTGAACATAGTCTGTGTGTGATATCATAGTACATTATTTTAATCCACTTAACACTTGTTCTGTACACAGTCAGTGTGTGATACCATAGTACATTATTTTAATCCACTTAACACTTGTTCTGAACATAGTCTGTGTGTGATCTCATAGTACATTATTTTAATCCACTTAACACTTGTTCTGAACACAGTCAGTGTGTGATACCATAGTACATTATTTTAATCCACTTAACACTTGTTCTGAACATAGTCTGTGTGTGATATCATAGTACATTATTTTAATCCACTTAACACTCGTTCTGAACACAGTCAGTGTGTGATCTCATAGTACATTATTTTAATCCACTTAACACTTGTTCTGAACATAGTCTGTGTATGATATCATAGTACATTATTTTAATCCACTTAACACTTGTTCTGTACACAGTCAGTGTGTGATCTCATAGTACATTATTTTAATCCACTTAACACTTGTTCTGTACACAGTCAGTGTGTGATCTCATAGTACATTATTTTAATCCACTTAACACTTGTTCTGAACACAGTCCGTGTGTAATCTCATAGTACATTATTTTAATCCACTTAACACTTGTTCTGTACACACAGACAGTGTGTGATCTCATAGTACATTATTTTAATCCACTTAACACTTGTTCTGTACACAGTCAGTGTGTGATCTCATAGTACATTATTGTAATCCACTTAACACTTGTTCTGTACACACAGTCAGTGTGTGATCTCATAGTACATTATTTTAATCCACTTAACACTTGTTCTGTACACACAGTCAGTGTGTGATCTCATAGTACATTATTGTAATCCACTTAACACTTGTTCTGTACAGTCAGTGTGTGATCTCATAGTACATTATTTTAATCCATTTAACACTTGTTCTGTACACACAGTCAGTGTGTGATCTCATAGTACATTATTGTAATCCACTTAACACTTGTTCTGAACACAGTCAGTGTGTGATACCATAGTACATTATTTTAATCCACTTAACACTTGTTCTGTACACACAGTCAGTGTGTGATACCATAGTACATTATTTTAATCCACTTAACACTTGTTCTGAACACAGTCAGTGTGTGATACCATAGTACATTATTTTAATCCACTTAACACTTGTTCTGAACACAGTCAGTGTGTGATACCATAGTACATTATTTTAATCCACTTAACACTTGTTCTGTACAGTCAGTGTGTGATCTCATAGTACATTATTTTAATCCATTTAACACTTGTTCTGTACACACAGTCAGTGTGTGATCTCATAGTACATTATTGTAATCCACTTAACACTTGTTCTGAACACAGTCAGTGTGTGATACCATAGTACATTATTTTAATCCACTTAACACTTGTTCTGAACACAGTCAGTGTGTGATCTCATAGTACATTATTTTAATCCATTTAACACTTGTTCTGTACACACAGTCAGTGTGTGATCTCATAGTACATTATTGTAATCCACTTAACACTTGTTCTGAACACAGTCAGTGTGTGATCTCATAGTACATTATTTTAATCCATTTAACACTTGTTCTGTACACACAGACAGTGTGTGATCTCATAGTACATTATTGTAATCCACTTAACACTTGTTCTTTACACACAGTCAGTGTGTGATCTCATAGTACATTATTGTAATCCACTTAACACTTGTTCTGTACACAGTCAGTGTGTGATACCATAGTACATTATTTTAATCCACTTAACACTTGTTCTGAACACAGTCAGTGTGTGATCTCATAGTACATTATTTTAATCCACTTAACACTTGTTCTGTACACAGTCAGTGTGTGATACCATAGTACATTATTTTAATCCACTTAACACTTGTTCTGAACACAGTCAGTGTGTGATCTCATAGTACATTATTTTAATCCACTTAACACTTGTTTTGTACACACAGTCAGTGTGTGATATAATAGTACATTATTTTAATCCACTTAACACTTGTTCTGAACATAGTCAGTGTGTGATATCATAGTACATTATTTTAATCCACTTAACACTTGTTCTGTACACAGACAGTGTGTGATCTCATAGTACATTATTTTAATCCACTTAACACTTGTTCTGTACACAGTCAGTGTGTGATCTCATAGTACATTATTTTAATCCACTTAACACTTGTTCTGTACACAGACAGTGTGTGATATCATAGTACATTATTTTAATCCATTTAACACTTGTTCTGTACACACAGTCAGTGTGTGATCTCATAGTACATTATTGTAATCCACTTAACACTTTTTCTGAACACAGTCAGTGTGTGATCTCATAGTACATTATTTTAATCCACTTAACACTTGTTCTGTACACACAGTCAGTGTGTGATCTCATAGTACATTATTTTAATCCACTTAACACTTGTTCTGTACACAGACAGTGTGTGATCTCATAGTACATTATTTTAATCCACTTAACATTTGTTCTGAACACAGTCAGTGTGTGATATCATAGTACATTATTTTAATCCACTTAACACTTGTTCTGTACACAGTCAGTGTGTGATGTCATAGTACATTATTTTAATCCACTTAACACTTGTTCTGAACACAGTCAGTGTGTGATATCATAGTACATTATTTTAATCCACTTAACAATTGTTCTGTACACAGTCAGTGTGTGATGTCATAGTACATTATTTTAATCCACTTAACACTTGTTCTGAACACAGTCAGTGTGTGATCTCAAAGTACATTATTTTAATCCACTTAACACTTGTTCTGTACACAAACCGTGTGTGATATCATAGTACATTATTTTAATCCACTTAACATTTGTTCTGAACACAGTCAGTGTGTGATCTCATAGTACATTATTTTAATCCACTTAACACTTGTTCTGTACACAGTCAGTGTGTGATCTCATAGTACATTATTTTAATCCACTTAACATTTGTTCTGAACACAGTCAGTGTGTGATCTCATAGTACATTATTTTAATCCACTTAACACTTGTTCTGTACACAGTCAGTGTGTGATCTCATAGTACATTATTTTAATCCACTTAACATTTGTTCTGAACACAGTCAGTGTGTGATCTCATAGTACATTATTTTAATCCACTTAACACTTGTTCTGTACACAGTCAGTGTGTGATCTCATAGTACATTATTTTAATCCACTTAACACTTGTTCTGAACACAGTCAGTGTGTGATATCATAGTACATTATGTTAATCCACTTAACACTTGTTCTGAACACAGTCAGTGTGTGATCTCATAGTACATTATGTTAATCCACTTAACACTTGTTCTGAACACAGTCAGTGTGTGATATCATAGTACATTATTTTAATCCACTTAACACTTGTTCTGAACACAGTCAGTGTGTGATATCATAGTACATTATTTTAATCCACTTAACACTTGTTCTGAACACAGTCAGTGTGTGATCTCATAGTACATTATTTTAATCCACTTAACACTTGTTCTGTACACAGACAGTGTGTGATCTCATAGTACATTATTTTAATCCACTTAACACTTGTTCTGTACACAGTCAGTGTGTGATCTCATAGTACATTATTTTAATCCACTTAACATTTGTTCTGAACACAATCAGTGTGTGTTATCATAGTACATTATTTTAATCCACTTAACACTTGTTCTGTACACAGTCAGTGTGTGATCTCATAGTACATTATTTTAATCCACTTAACACTTGTTCTGTACACACAGTCAGTGTGTGATATCATAGTACATTATTTTAATCCACTTAACACTTGTTCTGAACACAGTCAGTGTGTGATCTCAAAGTACATTATTTTAATCCACTTAACACTTGTTCTGAACACAGTCAGTGTGTGATCTCAAAGTACATTATTTTAATCCACTTAACACTTGTTCTGTAAACAGACAGTGTGTGATATCATAGTACATTATTTTAATCCACTTAACATTTGTTCTGAACACAGTCAGTGTGTGATCTCATAGTACATTATTTTAATCCACTTAACACTTGTTCTGTACACAGACAGTGTGTGATCTCATAGTACATTATTTTAATCCACTTAACATTTGTTCTGAACACAGTCAGTGTGTGATATCAATGTACATTATTTTAATCCACTTAACACTTGTTCTGAACACAGTCAGTGTGTGATCTCATAGTACATTATTTTAATCCACTTAACACTTGTTCTGTACACAGTCAGTGTGTGATCTCATAGTACATTATTTTAATCCACTTAACATTTGTTCTGAACACAGTCAGTGTGTGATCTCATAGTACATTATGTTAATCCACTTAACACTTGTTCTGAACACAGTCAGTGTGTGATATCATAGTACATTATTTTAATCCACTTAACACTTGTTCTGAACATAATCTGTGTGTGATATCATAGTACATTATTTTAATCCACTTAACACTTGTTCTGAACACAGACAGTGTGTGATATCATAGTACATTATTTTAATCCACTTAACACTTGTTCTGAACACAGACAGTGTGTGATCTCATAGTACATTATTTTAATCCACTTAACACTTGTTCTGAACACAGACAGTGTGTGATATCATAGTACATTATTTTAATCCACTTAACATTTGTTCTGAACACAGTCAGTGTGTGATATCATAGTACATTATTTTAATCCACTTAACACTTGTTCTGTACACAGTCAGTGTGTGATATCATAGTACATTATTTTAATCCACTTAACACTTGTTCTGAACACAGTCAGTGTGTGATCTCATAGTACATTATTTTAATCCACTTAACACTTGTTCTGTACACAGACAGTGTGTGATCTCATAGTACATTATTTTAATCCACTTAACACTTGTTCTGTACACACAGACAGTGTGTGATCTCATAGTACATTATTTTAATCCACTTAACACTTGTTCTGTACACAGTCAGTGTGTGATCTCATAGTACATTATTTTAATCCACTTAACATTTGTTCTGAACACAGTCAGTGTGTGATCTCATAGTACATTATGTTAATCCACTTAACACTTGTTCTGAACACAGTCAGTGTGTGATATCATAGTACATTATTTTAATCCACTTAACACTTGTTCTGAACACAGACAGTGTGTGATCTCATAGTACATTATTTTAATCCACTTAACACTTGTTCTGAACACAGTCAGTGTGTGATATCATAGTACATTATATTAATCCACTTAACACTTGTTCTGTACACAGTCAGTGTGTGATACCATAGTACATTATTTTAATCCACTTAACACTTGTTCTGAACACAGTCAGTGTGTGATATCATAGTACATTATTTTAATCCACTTAACACTTGTTCTGTACACAGTCAGTGTGTGATCTCATAGTACATTATTTTAATCCACTTAACACTTGTTCTGTTCACAGACAGTGTGTGATCTCATAGTACATTATTTTAATCCACTTAACACTTGTTCTGTACACAGTCAGTGTGTGATCTCATAGTACATTATTTTAATCCACTTAACACTTGTTCTGTACACACAGTCAGTGTGTGATATCATAGTACATTATTTTAATCCACTTAACACTTGTTCTGTACACAGTCAGTGTGTGATATCATAGTACATTATTTTAATCCACTTAACACTTGTTCTGAACACAGTCAGTGTGTGATACCATAGTACATTATTTTAATCCACTTAACACTTGTTCTGTACACACAGTCAGTGTGTGATATCATAGTACATTATTTTAATCCACTTAACACTTGTTCTGAACACAGTCAGTGTGTGATAGCATAGTACATTATTTTAATCCACTTAACACTTGTTCTGTACACACAGTCAGTTTGTGATATCATAGTACATTATTTTAATCCACTTAACACTTGTTCTGTACACAGTCAGTGTGTGATATCATAGTACATTATTTTAATCCACTTAACACTTGTTCTGAACACAGTCAGTGTGTGATCTCATAGTACATTATTTTAATCCACTTAACACTTGTTCTGTACACAGTCAGTGTGTGATCTCATAGTACATTATTTTAATCCACTTAACACTTGTTCTGGACACAGTCAGTGTGTGATCTCATGGTACATTATTTTAATCCACTTAACACTTGTTCTGAACACAGTCGGTGTGTGATCTCATAGTACATTATTTTAATCCACTTAACACTTGTTCTGAACACAGTCAGTGTGTGATCTCATAGTACATTATTTTAATCCACTTAACACTTGTTCTGAACACAGTCAGTGTGTGATACCATAGTACATTATTTTAATCCACTTAACACTTGTTCTGAACACAGTCAGTGTGTAATCTCATAGTACATTATTTTAATCCACTTAACACTTGTTCTGAACACAGTCAGTGTGTGATCTCATAGTACATTATTTTAATCCACTTAACACTTGTTCTGAACACAGTCAGTGTGTGATCTCATAGTACATTATTTTAATCCACTTAACACTTGTTCTGAACACAGTCAGTGTGTGATCTCATAGTACATTATTTTAATCCACTTAACACTTGTTCTGAACACAGTCAGTGTGTGATATCATAGTACATTATTTTAATCCACTTAACACTTGTTCTGAACACAGACAGTGTGTGATCTCATAGTACATTATTTTAATCCAGTTAACACTTGTTCTGAACACAGTCAGTGTGTGATACCATACTACATTATTTTAATCCACTTAACACTTGTTCTGAACACAGTCAGTGTGTGATCTCATAGTACATTATTTTAATCCACTTAACACTTGTTCTGAACACAGTCAGTGTGTGATCTCATAGTACATTATTTTAATCCACTTAACACTTGTTCTGAACACAGTCAGTGTGTGATACCATAGTACATTATTTTAATCCACTTAACACTTGTTCTGTACACACAGTCAGTGTGTGATATCATAGTACATTATTTTAATCCACTTAACACTTGTTCTGAACACAGTCAGTGTGTGATCTCATAGTACATTATTTTAATCCACTTAACACTTGTTCTGAACACAGTCAGTGTGTGATCTCATAGTACATTATTTTAATCCACTTAACACTTGTTCTGAACACAGTCAGTGTGTGATACCATAGTACATTATTTTAATCCACTTAACACTTGTTCTGAACATAGTCTGTGTGTGATATCATAGTACATTATTTTAATCCACTTAACACTTGTTCTGTACACAGTCAGTGTGTGATACCATAGTACATTATTTTAATCCACTTAACACTTGTTCTGAACATAGTCTGTGTGTGATATCATAGTACATTATTTTAATCCACTTAACACTTGTTCTGTACACAGTCAGTGTGTGATACCATAGTACATTATTTTAATCCACTTAACACTTGTTCTGAACATAGTCTGTGTGTGATCTCATAGTACATTATTTTAATCCACTTAACACTTGTTCTGTACACACAGTCAGTGTGTGATATCATAGTACATTATTTTAATCCACTTAACACTTGTTCTGTACACAGTCAGTGTGTGATACCATAGTACATTATTTTAATCCACTTAACACTTGTTCTGAACATAGTCTGTGTGTGATATCATAGTACATTATTTTAATCCACTTAACACTTGTTCTGTACACAGTCAGTGTGTGATACCATAGTACATTATTTTAATCCACTTAACACTTGTTCTGAACATAGTCTGTGTGTGATCTCATAGTACATTATTTTAATCCACTTAACACTTGTTCTGAACACAGTCAGTGTGTGATACCATAGTACATTATTTTAATCCACTTAACACTTGTTCTGAACATAGTCTGTGTGTGATATCATAGTACATTATTTTAATCCACTTAACACTCGTTCTGAACACAGTCAGTGTGTGATCTCATAGTACATTATTTTAATCCACTTAACACTTGTTCTGAACATAGTCTGTGTATGATATCATAGTACATTATTTTAATCCACTTAACACTTGTTCTGTACACAGTCAGTGTGTGATCTCATAGTACATTATTTTAATCCACTTAACACTTGTTCTGTACACAGTCAGTGTGTGATCTCATAGTACATTATTTTAATCCACTTAACACTTGTTCTGAACACAGTCCGTGTGTAATCTCATAGTACATTATTTTAATCCACTTAACACTTGTTCTGTACACACAGACAGTGTGTGATCTCATAGTACATTATTTTAATCCACTTAACACTTGTTCTGTACACAGTCAGTGTGTGATCTCATAGTACATTATTGTAATCCACTTAACACTTGTTCTGTACACACAGTCAGTGTGTGATCTCATAGTACATTATTTTAATCCACTTAACACTTGTTCTGTACACACAGTCAGTGTGTGATCTCATAGTACATTATTGTAATCCACTTAACACTTGTTCTGTACAGTCAGTGTGTGATCTCATAGTACATTATTTTAATCCATTTAACACTTGTTCTGTACACACAGTCAGTGTGTGATCTCATAGTACATTATTGTAATCCACTTAACACTTGTTCTGAACACAGTCAGTGTGTGATACCATAGTACATTATTTTAATCCACTTAACACTTGTTCTGTACACACAGTCAGTGTGTGATACCATAGTACATTATTTTAATCCACTTAACACTTGTTCTGAACACAGTCAGTGTGTGATACCATAGTACATTATTTTAATCCACTTAACACTTGTTCTGAACACAGTCAGTGTGTGATACCATAGTACATTATTTTAATCCACTTAACACTTGTTCTGTACAGTCAGTGTGTGATCTCATAGTACATTATTTTAATCCATTTAACACTTGTTCTGTACACACAGTCAGTGTGTGATCTCATAGTACATTATTGTAATCCACTTAACACTTGTTCTGAACACAGTCAGTGTGTGATACCATAGTACATTATTTTAATCCACTTAACACTTGTTCTGAACACAGTCAGTGTGTGATCTCATAGTACATTATTTTAATCCATTTAACACTTGTTCTGTACACACAGTCAGTGTGTGATCTCATAGTACATTATTGTAATCCACTTAACACTTGTTCTGAACACAGTCAGTGTGTGATCTCATAGTACATTATTTTAATCCATTTAACACTTGTTCTGTACACACAGACAGTGTGTGATCTCATAGTACATTATTGTAATCCACTTAACACTTGTTCTTTACACACAGTCAGTGTGTGATCTCATAGTACATTATTGTAATCCACTTAACACTTGTTCTGTACACAGTCAGTGTGTGATACCATAGTACATTATTTTAATCCACTTAACACTTGTTCTGAACACAGTCAGTGTGTGATCTCATAGTACATTATTTTAATCCACTTAACACTTGTTCTGTACACAGTCAGTGTGTGATACCATAGTACATTATTTTAATCCACTTAACACTTGTTCTGAACACAGTCAGTGTGTGATCTCATAGTACATTATTTTAATCCACTTAACACTTGTTTTGTACACACAGTCAGTGTGTGATATAATAGTACATTATTTTAATCCACTTAACACTTGTTCTGAACATAGTCAGTGTGTGATATCATAGTACATTATTTTAATCCACTTAACACTTGTTCTGTACACAGACAGTGTGTGATCTCATAGTACATTATTTTAATCCACTTAACACTTGTTCTGTACACAGTCAGTGTGTGATCTCATAGTACATTATTTTAATCCACTTAACACTTGTTCTGTACACAGACAGTGTGTGATATCATAGTACATTATTTTAATCCATTTAACACTTGTTCTGTACACACAGTCAGTGTGTGATCTCATAGTACATTATTGTAATCCACTTAACACTTGTTCTGAACACAGTCAGTGTGTGATCTCATAGTACATTATTTTAATCCACTTAACACTTGTTCTGAACACAGTCAGTGTGTGATCTCATAGTACATTATTTTAATCCACTTAACACTTGTTCTGAACACAGTCAGTGTGTGATCTCATAGTACATTATTTTAATCCACTTAACACTTGTTCTGAACACAGTCAGTGTGTGATATCATAGTACATTATTTTAATCCACTTAACACTTGTTCTGAACACAGACAGTGTGTGATCTCATAGTACATTATTTTAATCCACTTAACACTTGTTCTGAACACAGTCAGTGTGTGATACCATACTACATTATTTTAATCCACTTAACACTTGTTCTGAACACAGTCAGTGTGTGATCTCATAGTACATTATTTTAATCCACTTAACACTTGTTCTGAACACAGTCAGTGTGTGATATCATAGTACATTATTTTAATCCACTTAACACTTGTTCTGAACACAGTCAGTGTGTGATCTCATAGTACATTATTTTAATCCACTTAACACTTGTTCTGAACACAGTCAGTGTGTGATACCATAGTACATTATTTTAATCCACTTAACACTTGTTCTGTACACACAGTCAGTGTGTGATATCATAGTACATTATTTTAATCCACTTAACACTTGTTCTGAACACAGTCAGTGTGTGATCTCATAGTACATTATTTTAATCCACTTAACACTTGTTCTGAACACAGTCAGTGTGTGATCTCATAGTACATTATTTTAATCCACTTAACACTTGTTCTGAACACAGTCAGTGTGTGATACCATAGTACATTATTTTAATCCACTTAACACTTGTTCTGAACATAGTCTGTGTGTGATATCATAGTACATTATTTTAATCCACTTAACACTTGTTCTGTACACAGTCAGTGTGTGATACCATAGTACATTATTTTAATCCACTTAACACTTGTTCTGAACATAGTCTGTGTGTGATATCATAGTACATTATTTTAATCCACTTAACACTTGTTCTGTACACAGTCAGTGTGTGATACCATAGTACATTATTTTAATCCACTTAACACTTGTTCTGAACATAGTCTGTGTGTGATCTCATAGTACATTATTTTAATCCACTTAACACTTGTTCTGAACACAGTCAGTGTGTGATACCATAGTACATTATTTTAATCCACTTAACACTTGTTCTGAACATAGTCTGTGTGTGATATCATAGTACATTATTTTAATCCACTTAACACTCGTTCTGAACACAGTCAGTGTGTGATCTCATAGTACATTATTTTAATCCACTTAACACTTGTTCTGAACACAGTCAGTGTGTGATACCATAGTACATTATTTTAATCCACTTAACACTTGTTCTGAACATAGTCTGTGTGTGATATCATAGTACATTATTTTAATCCACTTAACACTTGTTCTGTACACAGTCAGTGTGTGATACCATAGTACATTATTTTAATCCACTTAACACTTGTTCTGAACACAGTCAGTGTGTGATCTCATAGTACATTATTTTAATCCACTTAACACTTGTTCTGTACACAGTCAGTGTGTGATACCATAGTACATTATTTTAATCCACTTAACACTTGTTCTGAACACAGTCAGTGTGTGATCTCATAGTACATTATTTTAATCCACTTAACACTTGTTTTGTACACACAGTCAGTGTGTGATATAATAGTACATTATTTTAATCCACTTAACACTTGTTATGAACATAGTCAGTGTGTGATATCATAGTACATTATTTTAATCCACTTAACACTTGTTCTGTACACAGACAGTGTGTGATCTCATAGTACATTATTTTAATCCACTTAACACTTGTTCTGTACACAGTCAGTGTGTGATCTCATAGTACATTATTTTAATCCACTTAACACTTGTTCTGTACACAGACAGTGTGTGATATCATAGTACATTATTTTAATCCATTTAACACTTGTTCTGTACACACAGTCAGTGTGTGATCTCATAGTACATTATTGTAATCCACTTAACACTTGTTCTGAACACAGTCAGTGTGTGATCTCATAGTACATTATTTTAATCCACTTAACACTTGTTCTGAACACAGTCAGTGTGTGATCTCATAGTACATTATTTTAATCCACTTAACACTTGTTCTGAACACAGTCAGTGTGTGATCTCATAGTACATTATTTTAATCCACTTAACACTTGTTCTGAACACAGTCAGTGTGTGATATCATAGTACATTATTTTAATCCACTTAACACTTGTTCTGAACACAGACAGTGTGTGATCTCATAGTACATTATTTTAATCCACTTAACACTTGTTCTGAACACAGTCAGTGTGTGATACCATACTACATTATTTTAATCCACTTAACACTTGTTCTGAACACAGTCAGTGTGTGATCTCATAGTACATTATTTTAATCCACTTAACACTTGTTCTGAACACAGTCAGTGTGTGATATCATAGTACATTATTTTAATCCACTTAACACTTGTTCTGAACACAGTCAGTGTGTGATCTCATAGTACATTATTTTAATCCACTTAACACTTGTTCTGAACACAGTCAGTGTGTGATACCATAGTACATTATTTTAATCCACTTAACACTTGTTCTGTACACACAGTCAGTGTGTGATATCATAGTACATTATTTTAATCCACTTAACACTTGTTCTGAACACAGTCAGTGTGTGATCTCATAGTACATTATTTTAATCCACTTAACACTTGTTCTGAACACAGTCAGTGTGTGATCTCATAGTACATTATTTTAATCCACTTAACACTTGTTCTGAACACAGTCAGTGTGTGATACCATAGTACATTATTTTAATCCACTTAACACTTGTTCTGAACATAGTCTGTGTGTGATATCATAGTACATTATTTTAATCCACTAAACACTTGTTCTGTACACAGTCAGTGTGTGATACCATAGTACATTATTTTAATCCACTTAACACTTGTTCTGAACATAGTCTGTGTGTGATATCATAGTACATTATTTTAATCCACTTAACACTTGTTCTGTACACAGTCAGTGTGTGATACCATAGTACATTATTTTAATCCACTTAACACTTGTTCTGAACATAGTCTGTGTGTGATCTCATAGTACATTATTTTAATCCACTTAACACTTGTTCTGAACACAGTCAGTGTGTGATACCATAGTACATTATTTTAATCCACTTAACACTTGTTCTGAACATAGTCTGTGTGTGATATCATAGTACATTATTTTAATCCACTTAACACTCGTTCTGAACACAGTCAGTGTGTGATCTCATAGTACATTATTTTAATCCACTTAACACTTGTTCTGAACATAGTCTGTGTATGATATCATAGTACATTATTTTAATCCACTTAACACTTGTTCTGTACACAGTCAGTGTGTGATCTCATAGTACATTATTTTAATCCACTTAACACTTGTTCTGTACACAGTCAGTGTGTGATCTCATAGTACATTATTTTAATCCACTTAACACTTGTTCTGAACACAGTCCGTGTGTAATCTCATAGTACATTATTTTAATCCACTTAACACTTGTTCTGTACACACAGACAGTGTGTGATCTCATAGTACATTATTTTAATCCACTTAACACTTGTTCTGTACACAGTCAGTGTGTGATCTCATAGTACATTATTGTAATCCACTTAACACTTGTTCTGTACACACAGTCAGTGTGTGATCTCATAGTACATTATTTTAATCCACTTAACACTTTTTCTGTACACACAGTCAGTGTGTGATCTCATAGTACATTATTGTAATCCACTTAACACTTGTTCTGTACAGTCAGTGTGTGATCTCATAGTACATTATTTTAATCCATTTAACACTTGTTCTGTACACACAGTCAGTGTGTGATCTCATAGTACATTATTGTAATCCACTTAACACTTGTTCTGAACACAGTCAGTGTGTGATACCATAGTACATTATTTTAATCCACTTAACACTTGTTCTGTACACACAGTCAGTGTGTGATACCATAGTACATTATTTTAATCCACTTAACACTTGTTCTGAACACAGTCAGTGTGTGATACCATAGTACATTATTTTAATCCACTTAACACTTGTTCTGAACACAGTCAGTGTGTGATACCATAGTACATTATTTTAATCCACTTAACACTTGTTCTGTACAGTCAGTGTGTGATCTCATAGTACATTATTTTAATCCATTTAACACTTGTTCTGTACACACAGTCAGTGTGTGATCTCATAGTACATTATTGTAATCCACTTAACACTTGTTCTGAACACAGTCAGTGTGTGATACCATAGTACATTATTTTAATCCACTTAACACTTGTTCTGAACACAGTCAGTGTGTGATCTCATAGTACATTATTTTAATCCATTTAACACTTGTTCTGTACACACAGTCAGTGTGTGATCTCATAGTACATTATTGTAATCCACTTAACACTTGTTCTGAACACAGTCAGTGTGTGATCTCATAGTACATTATTTTAATCCATTTAACACTTGTTCTGTACACACAGACAGTGTGTGATCTCATAGTACATTATTGTAATCCACTTAACACTTGTTCTTTACACACAGTCAGTGTGTGATCTCATAGTACATTATTGTAATCCACTTAACACTTGTTCTGTACACAGTCAGTGTGTGATACCATAGTACATTATTTTAATCCACTTAACACTTGTTCTGAACACAGTCAGTGTGTGATCTCATAGTACATTATTTTAATCCACTTAACACTTGTTCTGTACACAGTCAGTGTGTGATACCATAGTACATTATTTTAATCCACTTAACACTTGTTCTGAACACAGTCAGTGTGTGATCTCATAGTACATTATTTTAATCCACTTAACACTTGTTTTGTACACACAGTCAGTGTGTGATATAATAGTACATTATTTTAATCCACTTAACACTTGTTCTGAACATAGTCAGTGTGTGATATCATAGTACATTATTTTAATCCACTTAACACTTGTTCTGTACACAGACAGTGTGTGATCTCATAGTACATTATTTTAATCCACTTAACACTTGTTCTGTACACAGTCAGTGTGTGATCTCATAGTACATTATTTTAATCCACTTAACACTTGTTCTGTACACAGACAGTGTGTGATATCATAGTACATTATTTTAATCCATTTAACACTTGTTCTGTACACACAGTCAGTGTGTGATCTCATAGTACATTATTGTAATCCACTTAACACTTGTTCTGAACACAGTCAGTGTGTGATCTCATAGTACATTATTTTAATCCACTTAACACTTGTTCTGTACACACAGTCAGTGTGTGATCTCATAGTACATTATTTTAATCCACTTAACACTTGTTCTGTACACAGACAGTGTGTGATCTCATAGTACATTATTTTAATCCACTTAACATTTGTTCTGAACACAGTCAGTGTGTGATATCATAGTACATTATTTTAATCCACTTAACACTTGTTCTGTACACAGTCAGTGTGTGATGTCATAGTACATTATTTTAATCCACTTAACACTTGTTCTGAACACAGTCAGTGTGTGATATCATAGTACATTATTTTAATCCACTTAACAATTGTTCTGTACACAGTCAGTGTGTGATGTCATAGTACATTATTTTAATCCACTTAACACTTGTTCTGAACACAGTCAGTGTGTGATCTCAAAGTACATTATTTTAATCCACTTAACACTTGTTCTGTACACAAACCGTGTGTGATATCATAGTACATTATTTTAATCCACTTAACATTTGTTCTGAACACAGTCAGTGTGTGATCTCATAGTACATTATTTTAATCCACTTAACACTTGTTCTGTACACAGTCAGTGTGTGATCTCATAGTACATTATTTTAATCCACTTAACATTTGTTCTGAACACAGTCAGTGTGTGATCTCATAGTACATTATTTTAATCCACTTAACACTTGTTCTGTACACAGTCAGTGTGTGATCTCATAGTACATTATTTTAATCCACTTAACATTTGTTCTGAACACAGTCAGTGTGTGATCTCATAGTACATTATTTTAATCCACTTAACACTTGTTCTGTACACAGTCAGTGTGTGATCTCATAGTACATTATTTTAATCCACTTAACACTTGTTCTGAACACAGTCAGTGTGTGTGATATCATAGTACATTATGTTAATCCACTTAACACTTGTTCTGAACACAGTCAGTGTGTGATCTCATAGTACATTATGTTAATCCACTTAACACTTGTTCTGAACACAGTCAGTGTGTGATATCATAGTACATTATTTTAATCCACTTAACACTTGTTCTGAACACAGTCAGTGTGTGATATCATAGTACATTATTTTAATCCACTTAACACTTGTTCTGAACACAGTCAGTGTGTGATCTCATAGTACATTATTTTAATCCACTTAACACTTGTTCTGTACACAGACAGTGTGTGATCTCATAGTACATTATTTTAATCCACTTAACACTTGTTCTGTACACAGTCAGTGTGTGATCTCATAGTACATTATTTTAATCCACTTAACATTTGTTCTGAACACAATCAGTGTGTGTTATCATAGTACATTATTTTAATCCACTTAACACTTGTTCTGTACACAGTCAGTGTGTGATCTCATAGTACATTATTTTAATCCACTTAACACTTGTTCTGTACACACAGTCAGTGTGTGATATCATAGTACATTATTTTAATCCACTTAACACTTGTTCTGAACACAGTCAGTGTGTGATCTCAAAGTACATTATTTTAATCCACTTAACACTTGTTCTGAACACAGTCAGTGTGTGATCTCAAAGTACATTATTTTAATCCACTTAACACTTGTTCTGTAAACAGACAGTGTGTGATATCATAGTACATTATTTTAATCCACTTAACATTTGTTCTGAACACAGTCAGTGTGTGATCTCATAGTACATTATTTTAATCCACTTAACACTTGTTCTGTACACAGACAGTGTGTGATCTCATAGTACATTATTTTAATCCACTTAACATTTGTTCTGAACACAGTCAGTGTGTGATATCAATGTACATTATTTTAATCCACTTAACACTTGTTCTGAACACAGTCAGTGTGTGATCTCATAGTACATTATTTTAATCCACTTAACACTTGTTCTGTACACAGTCAGTGTGTGATCTCATAGTACATTATTTTAATCCACTTAACATTTGTTCTGAACACAGTCAGTGTGTGATCTCATAGTACATTATGTTAATCCACTTAACACTTGTTCTGAACACAGTCAGTGTGTGATATCATAGTACATTATTTTAATCCACTTAACACTTGTTCTGAACATAATCTGTGTGTGATATCATAGTACATTATTTTAATCCACTTAACACTTGTTCTGAACACAGACAGTGTGTGATATCATAGTACATTATTTTAATCCACTTAACACTTGTTCTGAACACAGACAGTGTGTGATCTCATAGTACATTATTTTAATCCACTTAACACTTGTTCTGAACACAGACAGTGTGTGATATCATAGTACATTATTTTAATCCACTTAACATTTGTTCTGAACACAGTCAGTGTGTGATATCATAGTACATTATTTTAATCCACTTAACACTTGTTCTGTACACAGTCAGTGTGTGATATCATAGTACATTATTTTAATCCACTTAACACTTGTTCTGAACACAGTCAGTGTGTGATCTCATAGTACATTATTTTAATCCACTTAACACTTGTTCTGTACACAGACAGTGTGTGATCTCATAGTACATTATTTTAATCCACTTAACACTTGTTCTGTACACACAGACAGTGTGTGATCTCATAGTACATTATTTTAATCCACTTAACACTTGTTCTGTACACAGTCAGTGTGTGATCTCATAGTACATTATTTTAATCCACTTAACATTTGTTCTGAACACAGTCAGTGTGTGATCTCATAGTACATTATGTTAATCCACTTAACACTTGTTCTGAACACAGTCAGTGTGTGATATCATAGTACATTATTTTAATCCACTTAACACTTGTTCTGAACACAGACAGTGTGTGATCTCATAGTACATTATTTTAATCCACTTAACACTTGTTCTGAACACAGTCAGTGTGTGATATCATAGTACATTATATTAATCCACTTAACACTTGTTCTGTACACAGTCAGTGTGTGATACCATAGTACATTATTTTAATCCACTTAACACTTGTTCTGAACACAGTCAGTGTGTGATATCATAGTACATTATTTTAATCCACTTAACACTTGTTCTGTACACAGTCAGTGTGTGATCTCATAGTACATTATTTTAATCCACTTAACACTTGTTCTGTACACAGACAGTGTGTGATCTCATAGTACATTATTTTAATCCACTTAACACTTGTTCTGTACACAGTCAGTGTGTGATCTCATAGTACATTATTTTAATCCACTTAACACTTGTTCTGTACACACAGTCAGTGTGTGATATCATAGTACATTATTTTAATCCACTTAACACTTGTTCTGTACACAGTCAGTGTGTGATATCATAGTACATTATTTTAATCCACTTAACACTTGTTCTGAACACAGTCAGTGTGTGATACCATAGTACATTATTTTAATCCACTTAACACTTGTTCTGTACACACAGTCAGTGTGTGATATCATAGTACATTATTTTAATCCACTTAACACTTGTTCTGAACACAGTCAGTGTGTGATACCATAGTACATTATTTTAATCCACTTAACACTTGTTCTGTACACACAGTCAGTTTGTGATATCATAGTACATTATTTTAATCCACTTAACACTTGTTCTGTACACAGTCAGTGTGTGATATCATAGTACATTATTTTAATCCACTTAACACTTGTTCTGAACACAGTCAGTGTGTGATCTCATAGTACATTATTTTAATCCACTTAACACTTGTTCTGTACACAGTCAGTGTGTGATCTCATAGTACATTATTTTAATCCACTTAACACTTGTTCTGGACACAGTCAGTGTGTGATCTCATGGTACATTATTTTAATCCACTTAACACTTGTTCTGAACACAGTCGGTGTGTGATCTCATAGTACATTATTTTAATCCACTTAACACTTGTTCTGAACACAGTCAGTGTGTGATCTCATAGTACATTATTTTAATCCACTTAACACTTGTTCTGAACACAGTCAGTGTGTGATACCATAGTACATTATTTTAATCCACTTAACACTTGTTCTGAACACAGTCAGTGTGTGATCTCATAGTACATTATTTTAATCCACTTAACACTTGTTCTGAACACAGTCAGTGTGTGATCTCATAGTACATTATTTTAATCCACTTAACACTTGTTCTGAACACAGTCAGTGTGTGATCTCATAGTACATTATTTTAATCCACTTAACACTTGTTCTGAACACAGTCAGTGTGTGATCTCATAGTACATTATTTTAATCCACTTAACACTTGTTCTGAACACAGTCAGTGTGTGATATCATAGTACATTATTTTAATCCACTTAACACTTGTTCTGAACACAGACAGTGTGTGATCTCATAGTACATTATTTTAATCCACTTAACACTTGTTCTGAACACAGTCAGTGTGTGATACCATACTACATTATTTTAATCCACTTAACACTTGTTCTGAACACAGTCAGTGTGTGATCTCATAGTACATTATTTTAATCCACTTAACACTTGTTCTGAACACAGTCAGTGTGTGATCTCATAGTACATTATTTTAATCCACTTAACACTTGTTCTGAACACAGTCAGTGTGTGATACCATAGTACATTATTTTAATCCACTTAACACTTGTTCTGTACACACAGTCAGTGTGTGATATCATAGTACATTATTTTAATCCACTTAACACTTGTTCTGAACACAGTCAGTGTGTGATCTCATAGTACATTATTTTAATCCACTTAACACTTGTTCTGAACACAGTCAGTGTGTGATCTCATAGTACATTATTTTAATCCACTTAACACTTGTTCTGAACACAGTCAGTGTGTGATACCATAGTACATTATTTTAATCCACTTAACACTTGTTCTGAACATAGTCTGTGTGTGATATCATAGTACATTATTTTAATCCACTTAACACTTGTTCTGTACACAGTCAGTGTGTGATACCATAGTACATTATTTTAATCCACTTAACACTTGTTCTGAACATAGTCTGTGTGTGATATCATAGTACATTATTTTAATCCACTTAACACTTGTTCTGTACACAGTCAGTGTGTGATACCATAGTACATTATTTTAATCCACTTAACACTTGTTCTGAACATAGTCTGTGTGTGATCTCATAGTACATTATTTTAATCCACTTAACACTTGTTCTGTACACACAGTCAGTGTGTGATATCATAGTACATTATTTTAATCCACTTAACACTTGTTCTGAACACAGTCAGTGTGTGATCTCATAGTACATTATTTTAATCCACTTAACACTTGTTCTGAACACAGTCAGTGTGTGATCTCATAGTACATTATTTTAATCCACTTAACACTTGTTCTGAACACAGTCAGTGTGTGATACCATAGTACATTATTTTAATCCACTTAACACTTGTTCTGAACATAGTCTGTGTGTGATATCATAGTACATTATTTTAATCCACTTAACACTTGTTCTGTACACAGTCAGTGTGTGATACCATAGTACATTATTTTAATCCACTTAACACTTGTTCTGAACATAGTCTGTGTGTGATATCATAGTACATTATTTTAATCCACTTAACACTTGTTCTGTACACAGTCAGTGTGTGATACCATAGTACATTATTTTAATCCACTTAACACTTGTTCTGAACATAGTCTGTGTGTGATCTCATAGTACATTATTTTAATCCACTTAACACTTGTTCTGAACACAGTCAGTGTGTGATACCATAGTACATTATTTTAATCCACTTAACACTTGTTCTGAACATAGTCTGTGTGTGATATCATAGTACATTATTTTAATCCACTTAACACTCGTTCTGAACACAGTCAGTGTGTGATCTCATAGTACATTATTTTAATCCACTTAACACTTGTTCTGAACATAGTCTGTGTATGATATCATAGTACATTATTTTAATCCACTTAACACTTGTTCTGTACACAGTCAGTGTGTGATCTCATAGTACATTATTTTAATCCACTTAACACTTGTTCTGTACACAGTCAGTGTGTGATCTCATAGTACATTATTTTAATCCACTTAACACTTGTTCTGAACACAGTCCGTGTGTAATCTCATAGTACATTATTTTAATCCACTTAACACTTGTTCTGTACACACAGACAGTGTGTGATCTCATAGTACATTATTTTAATCCACTTAACACTTGTTCTGTACACAGTCAGTGTGTGATCTCATAGTACATTATTGTAATCCACTTAACACTTGTTCTGTACACACAGTCAGTGTGTGATCTCATAGTACATTATTTTAATCCACTTAACACTTGTTCTGTACACACAGTCAGTGTGTGATCTCATAGTACATTATTGTAATCCACTTAACACTTGTTCTGTACAGTCAGTGTGTGATCTCATAGTACATTATTTTAATCCATTTAACACTTGTTCTGTACACACAGTCAGTGTGTGATCTCATAGTACATTATTGTAATCCACTTAACACTTGTTCTGAACACAGTCAGTGTGTGATACCATAGTACATTATTTTAATCCACTTAACACTTGTTCTGTACACACAGTCAGTGTGTGATACCATAGTACATTATTTTAATCCACTTAACACTTGTTCTGAACACAGTCAGTGTGTGATACCATAGTACATTATTTTAATCCACTTAACACTTGTTCTGAACACAGTCAGTGTGTGATACCATAGTACATTATTTTAATCCACTTAACACTTGTTCTGTACAGTCAGTGTGTGATCTCATAGTACATTATTTTAATCCATTTAACACTTGTTCTGTACACACAGTCAGTGTGTGATCTCATAGTACATTATTGTAATCCACTTAACACTTGTTCTGAACACAGTCAGTGTGTGATACCATAGTACATTATTTTAATCCACTTAACACTTGTTCTGAACACAGTCAGTGTGTGATCTCATAGTACATTATTTTAATCCATTTAACACTTGTTCTGTACACACAGTCAGTGTGTGATCTCATAGTACATTATTGTAATCCACTTAACACTTGTTCTGAACACAGTCAGTGTGTGATCTCATAGTACATTATTTTAATCCATTTAACACTTGTTCTGTACACACAGACAGTGTGTGATCTCATAGTACATTATTGTAATCCACTTAACACTTGTTCTTTACACACAGTCAGTGTGTGATCTCATAGTACATTATTGTAATCCACTTAACACTTGTTCTGTACACAGTCAGTGTGTGATACCATAGTACATTATTTTAATCCACTTAACACTTGTTCTGAACACAGTCAGTGTGTGATCTCATAGTACATTATTTTAATCCACTTAACACTTGTTCTGTACACAGTCAGTGTGTGATCTCATAGTACATTATTTTAATCCACTTAACACTTGTTCTGTACACAGTCAGTGTGTGATCTCATAGTACATTATTTTAATCCACTTAACATTTGTTCTGAACACAGTCAGTGTGTGATCTCATAGTACATTATGTTAATCCACTTAACACTTGTTCTGAACACAGTCAGTGTGTGATATCATAGTACATTATTTTAATCCACTTAACACTTGTTCTGAACATAATCTGTGTGTGATATCATAGTACATTATTTTAATCCACTTAACACTTGTTCTGAACACAGACAGTGTGTGATATCATAGTACATTATTTTAATCCACTTAACACTTGTTCTGAACACAGACAGTGTGTGATCTCATAGTACATTATTTTAATCCACTTAACACTTGTTCTGAACACAGACAGTGTGTGATATCATAGTACATTATTTTAATCCACTTAACATTTGTTCTGAACACAGTCAGTGTGTGATATCATAGTACATTATTTTAATCCACTTAACACTTGTTCTGTACACAGTCAGTGTGTGATATCATAGTACATTATTTTAATCCACTTAACACTTGTTCTGAACACAGTCAGTGTGTGATCTCATAGTACATTATTTTAATCCACTTAACACTTGTTCTGTACACAGACAGTGTGTGATCTCATAGTACATTATTTTAATCCACTTAACACTTGTTCTGTACACACAGACAGTGTGTGATCTCATAGTACATTATTTTAATCCACTTAACACTTGTTCTGTACACAGTCAGTGTGTGATCTCATAGTACATTATTTTAATCCACTTAACATTTGTTCTGAACACAGTCAGTGTGTGATCTCATAGTACATTATGTTAATCCACTTAACACTTGTTCTGAACACAGTCAGTGTGTGATATCATAGTACATTATTTTAATCCACTTAACACTTGTTCTGAACACAGACAGTGTGTGATCTCATAGTACATTATTTTAATCCACTTAACACTTGTTCTGAACACAGTCAGTGTGTGATATCATAGTACATTATATTAATCCACTTAACACTTGTTCTGTACACAGTCAGTGTGTGATACCATAGTACATTATTTTAATCCACTTAACACTTGTTCTGAACACAGTCAGTGTGTGATATCATAGTACATTATTTTAATCCACTTAACACTTGTTCTGTACACAGTCAGTGTGTGATCTCATAGTACATTATTTTAATCCACTTAACACTTGTTCTGTACACAGACAGTGTGTGATCTCATAGTACATTATTTTAATCCACTTAACACTTGTTCTGTACACAGTCAGTGTGTGATCTCATAGTACATTATTTTAATCCACTTAACACTTGTTCTGTACACACAGTCAGTGTGTGATATCATAGTACATTATTTTAATCCACTTAACACTTGTTCTGTACACAGTCAGTGTGTGATATCATAGTACATTATTTTAATCCACTTAACACTTGTTCTGAACACAGTCAGTGTGTGATACCATAGTACATTATTTTAATCCACTTAACACTTGTTCTGTACACACAGTCAGTGTGTGATATCATAGTACATTATTTTAATCCACTTAACACTTGTTCTGAACACAGTCAGTGTGTGATACCATAGTACATTATTTTAATCCACTTAACACTTGTTCTGTACACACAGTCAGTTTGTGATATCATAGTACATTATTTTAATCCACTTAACACTTGTTCTGTACACAGTCAGTGTGTGATATCATAGTACATTATTTTAATCCACTTAACACTTGTTCTGAACACAGTCAGTGTGTGATCTCATAGTACATTATTTTAATCCACTTAACACTTGTTCTGTACACAGTCAGTGTGTGATCTCATAGTACATTATTTTAATCCACTTAACACTTGTTCTGGACACAGTCAGTGTGTGATCTCATGGTACATTATTTTAATCCACTTAACACTTGTTCTGAACACAGTCGGTGTGTGATCTCATAGTACATTATTTTAATCCACTTAACACTTGTTCTGAACACAGTCAGTGTGTGATCTCATAGTACATTATTTTAATCCACTTAACACTTGTTCTGAACACAGTCAGTGTGTGATACCATAGTACATTATTTTAATCCACTTAACACTTGTTCTGAACACAGTCAGTGTGTGATCTCATAGTACATTATTTTAATCCACTTAACACTTGTTCTGAACACAGTCAGTGTGTGATCTCATAGTACATTATTTTAATCCACTTAACACTTGTTCTGAACACAGTCAGTGTGTGATCTCATAGTACATTATTTTAATCCACTTAACACTTGTTCTGAACACAGTCAGTGTGTGATCTCATAGTACATTATTTTAATCCACTTAACACTTGTTCTGAACACAGTCAGTGTGTGATATCATAGTACATTATTTTAATCCACTTAACACTTGTTCTGAACACAGACAGTGTGTGATCTCATAGTACATTATTTTAATCCACTTAACACTTGTTCTGAACACAGTCAGTGTGTGATACCATACTACATTATTTTAATCCACTTAACACTTGTTCTGAACACAGTCAGTGTGTGATCTCATAGTACATTATTTTAATCCACTTAACACTTGTTCTGAACACAGTCAGTGTGTGATCTCATAGTACATTATTTTAATCCACTTAACACTTGTTCTGAACACAGTCAGTGTGTGATACCATAGTACATTATTTTAATCCACTTAACACTTGTTCTGTACACACAGTCAGTGTGTGATATCATAGTACATTATTTTAATCCACTTAACACTTGTTCTGAACACAGTCAGTGTGTGATCTCATAGTACATTATTTTAATCCACTTAACACTTGTTCTGAACACAGTCAGTGTGTGATCTCATAGTACATTATTTTAATCCACTTAACACTTGTTCTGAACACAGTCAGTGTGTGATACCATAGTACATTATTTTAATCCACTTAACACTTGTTCTGAACATAGTCTGTGTGTGATATCATAGTACATTATTTTAATCCACTTAACACTTGTTCTGTACACAGTCAGTGTGTGATACCATAGTACATTATTTTAATCCACTTAACACTTGTTCTGAACATAGTCTGTGTGTGATATCATAGTACATTATTTTAATCCACTTAACACTTGTTCTGTACACAGTCAGTGTGTGATACCATAGTACATTATTTTAATCCACTTAACACTTGTTCTGAACATAGTCTGTGTGTGATCTCATAGTACATTATTTTAATCCACTTAACACTTGTTCTGTACACACAGTCAGTGTGTGATATCATAGTACATTATTTTAATCCACTTAACACTTGTTCTGAACACAGTCAGTGTGTGATCTCATAGTACATTATTTTAATCCACTTAACACTTGTTCTGAACACAGTCAGTGTGTGATCTCATAGTACATTATTTTAATCCACTTAACACTTGTTCTGAACACAGTCAGTGTGTGATACCATAGTACATTATTTTAATCCACTTAACACTTGTTCTGAACATAGTCTGTGTGTGATATCATAGTACATTATTTTAATCCACTTAACACTTGTTCTGTACACAGTCAGTGTGTGATACCATAGTACATTATTTTAATCCACTTAACACTTGTTCTGAACATAGTCTGTGTGTGATATCATAGTACATTATTTTAATCCACTTAACACTTGTTCTGTACACAGTCAGTGTGTGATACCATAGTACATTATTTTAATCCACTTAACACTTGTTCTGAACATAGTCTGTGTGTGATCTCATAGTACATTATTTTAATCCACTTAACACTTGTTCTGAACACAGTCAGTGTGTGATACCATAGTACATTATTTTAATCCACTTAACACTTGTTCTGAACATAGTCTGTGTGTGATATCATAGTACATTATTTTAATCCACTTAACACTCGTTCTGAACACAGTCAGTGTGTGATCTCATAGTACATTATTTTAATCCACTTAACACTTGTTCTGAACATAGTCTGTGTATGATATCATAGTACATTATTTTAATCCACTTAACACTTGTTCTGTACACAGTCAGTGTGTGATCTCATAGTACATTATTTTAATCCACTTAACACTTGTTCTGTACACAGTCAGTGTGTGATCTCATAGTACATTATTTTAATCCACTTAACACTTGTTCTGAACACAGTCCGTGTGTAATCTCATAGTACATTATTTTAATCCACTTAACACTTGTTCTGTACACACAGACAGTGTGTGATCTCATAGTACATTATTTTAATCCACTTAACACTTGTTCTGTACACAGTCAGTGTGTGATCTCATAGTACATTATTGTAATCCACTTAACACTTGTTCTGTACACACAGTCAGTGTGTGATCTCATAGTACATTATTTTAATCCACTTAACACTTGTTCTGTACACACAGTCAGTGTGTGATCTCATAGTACATTATTGTAATCCACTTAACACTTGTTCTGTACAGTCAGTGTGTGATCTCATAGTACATTATTTTAATCCATTTAACACTTGTTCTGTACACACAGTCAGTGTGTGATCTCATAGTACATTATTGTAATCCACTTAACACTTGTTCTGAACACAGTCAGTGTGTGATACCATAGTACATTATTTTAATCCACTTAACACTTGTTCTGTACACACAGTCAGTGTGTGATACCATAGTACATTATTTTAATCCACTTAACACTTGTTCTGAACACAGTCAGTGTGTGATACCATAGTACATTATTTTAATCCACTTAACACTTGTTCTGAACACAGTCAGTGTGTGATACCATAGTACATTATTTTAATCCACTTAACACTTGTTCTGTACAGTCAGTGTGTGATCTCATAGTACATTATTTTAATCCATTTAACACTTGTTCTGTACACACAGTCAGTGTGTGATCTCATAGTACATTATTGTAATCCACTTAACACTTGTTCTGAACACAGTCAGTGTGTGATACCATAGTACATTATTTTAATCCACTTAACACTTGTTCTGAACACAGTCAGTGTGTGATCTCATAGTACATTATTTTAATCCATTTAACACTTGTTCTGTACACACAGTCAGTGTGTGATCTCATAGTACATTATTGTAATCCACTTAACACTTGTTCTGAACACAGTCAGTGTGTGATCTCATAGTACATTATTTTAATCCATTTAACACTTGTTCTGTACACACAGACAGTGTGTGATCTCATAGTACATTATTGTAATCCACTTAACACTTGTTCTTTACACACAGTCAGTGTGTGATCTCATAGTACATTATTGTAATCCACTTAACACTTGTTCTGTACACAGTCAGTGTGTGATACCATAGTACATTATTTTAATCCACTTAACACTTGTTCTGAACACAGTCAGTGTGTGATCTCATAGTACATTATTTTAATCCACTTAACACTTGTTCTGTACACAGTCAGTGTGTGATACCATAGTACATTATTTTAATCCACTTAACACTTGTTCTGAACACAGTCAGTGTGTGATCTCATAGTACATTATTTTAATCCACTTAACACTTGTTTTGTACACACAGTCAGTGTGTGATATAATAGTACATTATTTTAATCCACTTAACACTTGTTCTGAACATAGTCAGTGTGTGATATCATAGTACATTATTTTAATCCACTTAACACTTGTTCTGTACACAGACAGTGTGTGATCTCATAGTACATTATTTTAATCCACTTAACACTTGTTCTGTACACAGTCAGTGTGTGATCTCATAGTACATTATTTTAATCCACTTAACACTTGTTCTGTACACAGACAGTGTGTGATATCATAGTACATTATTTTAATCCATTTAACACTTGTTCTGTACACACAGTCAGTGTGTGATCTCATAGTACATTATTGTAATCCACTTAACACTTGTTCTGAACACAGTCAGTGTGTGATCTCATAGTACATTATTTTAATCCACTTAACACTTGTTCTGTACACACAGTCAGTGTGTGATCTCATAGTACATTATTTTAATCCACTTAACACTTGTTCTGTACACAGACAGTGTGTGATCTCATAGTACATTATTTTAATCCACTTAACATTTGTTCTGAACACAGTCAGTGTGTGATATCATAGTACATTATTTTAATCCACTTAACACTTGTTCTGTACACAGTCAGTGTGTGATGTCATAGTACATTATTTTAATCCACTTAACACTTGTTCTGAACACAGTCAGTGTGTGATATCATAGTACATTATTTTAATCCACTTAACAATTGTTCTGTACACAGTCAGTGTGTGATGTCATAGTACATTATTTTAATCCACTTAACACTTGTTCTGAACACAGTCAGTGTGTGATCTCAAAGTACATTATTTTAATCCACTTAACACTTGTTCTGTACACAAACCGTGTGTGATATCATAGTACATTATTTTAATCCACTTAACATTTGTTCTGAACACAGTCAGTGTGTGATCTCATAGTACATTATTTTAATCCACTTAACACTTGTTCTGTACACAGTCAGTGTGTGATCTCATAGTACATTATTTTAATCCACTTAACATTTGTTCTGAACACAGTCAGTGTGTGATCTCATAGTACATTATTTTAATCCACTTAACACTTGTTCTGTACACAGTCAGTGTGTGATCTCATAGTACATTATTTTAATCCACTTAACATTTGTTCTGAACACAGTCAGTGTGTGATCTCATAGTACATTATTTTAATCCACTTAACACTTGTTCTGTACACAGTCAGTGTGTGATCTCATAGTACATTATTTTAATCCACTTAACACTTGTTCTGAACACAGTCAGTGTGTGATCTCATAGTACATTATGTTAATCCACTTAACACTTGTTCTGAACACAGTCAGTGTGTGATATCATAGTACATTATGTTAATCCACTTAACACTTGTTCTGAACACAGTCAGTGTGTGATCTCATAGTACATTATGTTAATCCACTTAACATTTGTTCTGAACACAGTCAGTGTGTGATATCATAGTACATTATTTTAATCCACTTAACACTTGTTCTGTACACAGTCAGTGTGTGATATCATAGTACATTATTTTAATCCACTTAACACTTGTTCTGAACACAGTCAGTGTGTGATCTCATAGTACATTATTTTAATCCACTTAACACTTGTTCTGTACACAGACAGTGTGTGATCTCATAGTACATTATTTTAATCCACTTAACACTTGTTCTGTACACAGACAGTGTGTGATCTCATAGTACATTATTTTAATCCACTTAACACTTGTTCTGTACACAGTCAGTGTGTGATCTCATAGTACATTATTTTAATCCACTTAACATTTGTTCTGAACACAATCAGTGTGTGTTATCATAGTACATTATTTTAATCCACTTAACACTTGTTCTGTACACAGTCAGTGTGTGATCTCATAGTACATTATTTTAATCCACTTAACACTTGTTCTGTACACACAGTCAGTGTGTGATATCATAGTACATTATTTTAATCCACTTAACACTTGTTCTGTACACAGTCAGTGTGTGATCTCATAGTACATTATTTTAATCCACTTAACACTTGTTCTGTACACACAGTCAGTGTGTGATATCATAGTACATTATTTTAATCCACTTAACACTTGTTCTGTACACACAGTCAGTGTGTGATATCATAGTACATTATTTTAATCCACTTAACACTTGTTCTGTACACACAGTCAGTGTGTGATATCATAGTACATTATTTTAATCCACTTAACACTTGTTCTGAACACAGTCAGTGTGTGATCTCAAAGTACATTATTTTAATCCACTTAACACTTGTTCTGAACACAGTCAGTGTGTGATCTCAAAGTACATTATTTTAATCCACTTAACACTTGTTCTGTAAACAGACAGTGTGTGATATCATAGTACATTATTTTAATCCACTTAACATTTGTTCTGAACACAGTCAGTGTGTGATCTCATAGTACATTATTTTAATCCACTTAACACTTGTTCTGTACACAGACAGTGTGTGATCTCATAGTACATTATTTTAATCCACTTAACATTTGTTCTGAACACAGTCAGTGTGTGATATCAATGTACATTATTTTAATCCACTTAACACTTGTTCTGAACACAGTCAGTGTGTGATCTCATAGTACATTATTTTAATCCACTTAACACTTGTTCTGTACACAGTCAGTGTGTGATCTCATAGTACATTATTTTAATCCACTTAACATTTGTTCTGAACACAGTCAGTGTGTGATCTCATAGTACATTATGTTAATCCACTTAACACTTGTTCTGAACACAGTCAGTGTGTGATATCATAGTACATTATTTTAATCCACTTAACACTTGTTCTGAACATAATCTGTGTGTGATATCATAGTACATTATTTTAATCCACTTAACACTTGTTCTGAACACAGACAGTGTGTGATATCATAGTACATTATTTTAATCCACTTAACACTTGTTCTGAACACAGACAGTGTGTGATCTCATAGTACATTATTTTAATCCACTTAACACTTGTTCTGAACACAGACAGTGTGTGATATCATAGTACATTATTTTAATCCACTTAACATTTGTTCTGAACACAGTCAGTGTGTGATATCATAGTACATTATTTTAATCCACTTAACACTTGTTCTGTACACAGTCAGTGTGTGATATCATAGTACATTATTTTAATCCACTTAACACTTGTTCTGAACACAGTCAGTGTGTGATCTCATAGTACATTATTTTAATCCACTTAACACTTGTTCTGTACACAGACAGTGTGTGATCTCATAGTACATTATTTTAATCCACTTAACACTTGTTCTGTACACAGACAGTGTGTGATCTCATAGTACATTATTTTAATCCACTTAACACTTGTTCTGTACACAGTCAGTGTGTGATCTCATAGTACATTATTTTAATCCACTT
The DNA here is from genome assembly GCA_023566225.1 of Romanogobio albipinnatus. Taxonomy (NCBI): domain Eukaryota; kingdom Metazoa; phylum Chordata; class Actinopteri; order Cypriniformes; family Gobionidae; genus Romanogobio; species Romanogobio albipinnatus. The sequence continues at coordinate 3,840,254 of CM042256.1, read as the reverse complement.
AACATTTGTTCTGAACACAATCAGTGTGTGTTATCATAGTACATTATTTTAATCCACTTAACACTTGTTCTGTACACAGTCAGTGTGTGATCTCATAGTACATTATTTTAATCCACTTAACACTTGTTCTGTACACACAGTCAGTGTGTGATATCATAGTACATTATTTTAATCCACTTAACACTTGTTCTGTACACAGTCAGTGTGTGATCTCATAGTACATTATTTTAATCCACTTAACACTTGTTCTGTACACACAGTCAGTGTGTGATATCATAGTACATTATTTTAATCCACTTAACACTTGTTCTGTACACACAGTCAGTGTGTGATATCATAGTACATTATTTTAATCCACTTAACACTTGTTCTGTACACACAGTCAGTGTGTGATATCATAGTACATTATTTTAATCCACTTAACACTTGTTCTGAACACAGTCAGTGTGTGATCTCAAAGTACATTATTTTAATCCACTTAACACTTGTTCTGAACACAGTCAGTGTGTGATCTCAAAGTACATTATTTTAATCCACTTAACACTTGTTCTGTAAACAGACAGTGTGTGATATCATAGTACATTATTTTAATCCACTTAACATTTGTTCTGAACACAGTCAGTGTGTGATCTCATAGTACATTATTTTAATCCACTTAACACTTGTTCTGTACACAGACAGTGTGTGATCTCATAGTACATTATTTTAATCCACTTAACATTTGTTCTGAACACAGTCAGTGTGTGATATCAATGTACATTATTTTAATCCACTTAACACTTGTTCTGAACACAGTCAGTGTGTGATCTCATAGTACATTATTTTAATCCACTTAACACTTGTTCTGTACACAGTCAGTGTGTGATCTCATAGTACATTATTTTAATCCACTTAACATTTGTTCTGAACACAGTCAGTGTGTGATCTCATAGTACATTATGTTAATCCACTTAACACTTGTTCTGAACACAGTCAGTGTGTGATATCATAGTACATTATTTTAATCCACTTAACACTTGTTCTGAACATAATCTGTGTGTGATATCATAGTACATTATTTTAATCCACTTAACACTTGTTCTGAACACAGACAGTGTGTGATATCATAGTACATTATTTTAATCCACTTAACACTTGTTCTGAACACAGACAGTGTGTGATCTCATAGTACATTATTTTAATCCACTTAACACTTGTTCTGAACACAGACAGTGTGTGATATCATAGTACATTATTTTAATCCACTTAACATTTGTTCTGAACACAGTCAGTGTGTGATATCATAGTACATTATTTTAATCCACTTAACACTTGTTCTGTACACAGTCAGTGTGTGATATCATAGTACATTATTTTAATCCACTTAACACTTGTTCTGAACACAGTCAGTGTGTGATCTCATAGTACATTATTTTAATCCACTTAACACTTGTTCTGTACACAGACAGTGTGTGATCTCATAGTACATTATTTTAATCCACTTAACACTTGTTCTGTACACACAGACAGTGTGTGATCTCATAGTACATTATTTTAATCCACTTAACACTTGTTCTGTACACAGTCAGTGTGTGATCTCATAGTACATTATTTTAATCCACTTAACATTTGTTCTGAACACAGTCAGTGTGTGATCTCATAGTACATTATGTTAATCCACTTAACACTTGTTCTGAACACAGTCAGTGTGTGATATCATAGTACATTATTTTAATCCACTTAACACTTGTTCTGAACACAGACAGTGTGTGATCTCATAGTACATTATTTTAATCCACTTAACACTTGTTCTGAACACAGTCAGTGTGTGATATCATAGTACATTATTTTAATCCACTTAACACTTGTTCTGAACACAGTCAGTGTGTGATCTCATAGTACATTATTTTAATCCACTTAACACTTGTTCTGTACACAGACAGTGTGTGATCTCATAGTACATTATTTTAATCCACTTAACACTTGTTCTGTACACAGTCAGTGTGTGATCTCATAGTACATTATTTTAATCCACTTAACATTTGTTCTGAACACAGTCAGTGTGTGATCTCATAGTACATTATTTTAATCCACTTAACATTTGTTCTGAACACAGTCAGTGTGTGATCTCATAGTACATTATGTTAATCCACTTAACACTTGTTCTGAACACAGTCAGTGTGTGATATCATAGTACATTATTTTAATCCACTTAACACTTGTTCTGAACACAGTCAGTGTGTGATCTCATAGTACATTATTTTAATCCACTTAACACTTGTTCTGTACACAGTCAGTGTGTGATCTCATAGTACATTATTTTAATCCACTTAACATTTGTTCTGAACACAGTCAGTGTGTGATATCATAGTACATTATTTTAATCCACTTAACACTTGTTCTGTACACAGTCAGTGTGTGATCTCATAGTACATTATTTTAATCCACTTAACACTTGTTCTGTACACACAGTCAGTGTGTGATCTCATAGTACATTATTTTAATCCACTTAACACTTGTTCTGTACACAGACAGTGTGTGATATCATAGTACATTATTTTAATCCACTTAACACTTGTTCTGAACACAGTCAGTGTGTGATCTCAAAGTACATTATTTTAATCCACTTAACACTTGTTCTGTACACAGACAGTGTGTGATATCATAGTACATTATTTTAATCCACTTAACATTTGTTCTGAACACAGTCAGTGTGTGATCTCATAGTACATTATTAGCTAAACTAGTGAATGAACTTGCGCTCCCTGGGCGGTTCAGCGCAAAAAAGGAGGCGTGTTCCGGCGCAAACAATCCCTGGTGCTATTTTGCTGTTCCATTAAACAATTGCGCCACTGACCAGAAAAAACCTAGTCTAAAGTCAGTGGCGCGTTGCGCGTTGTTCATTATGCTATTTTAAGGGCGCATGCTTGACAATAGCTGCACAACGCGCATACACTTTGCTCATGTAATCTACACAGATGCAACAGTTATTGTTGCAAATCATAAATTGTTACACTAAAAAAATATTAACACATGAGATGACGGAAATCATTGTGGTGTGCCACGAAGATGTGAAAAAATAGGCATAAATCTAGCTTACAAATTATTCAGGCTAATTATTTATTTAACCAACGCTATTTTGGGTGGGTTTCTCCCATCCCCATACAACACAACTTCTCTGTCTTTCACTGCTCTTACAAGAACATCAGTCTCCTCGGCTGTGAACCGCTCCTGGCGTGCGCCTGGTAAATACGCCATAATAATAGCAATCCATAATGGAACTTGCGCACCTGCTTTTAAAGGGAATGTTGGATGACGCTCTGATTGGTTTATTCACGTTACGCCCAAACCACACCTATGAATAATGAAGCTACTTCAGACCAACCCATTTTAGATTTGCGCCGGGCGCAAGAGCCATTTATCCCGCCGGGAAAATAGCAACAGCGCCGAGACCCGCCCACAAAGTTACTTGCGCTTTGCGCTTTGACACTTGCGTTTCAGATCGTTAAAATAGGGCCCTTGTTCTGTACACACAGACAGTGTGTGATCTCATAGTACATTATTTTAATCCACTTAACACTTGTTCTGTACACAGTCAGTGTGTGATCTCATAGTACATTATTTTAATCCACTTAACACTTTTTCTGTACACAGTCAGTGTGTGATATAATAGTACATTATTTTAATCCACTTAACACTTGTTCTGTACACACAGACAGTGTGTGATCTCATAGTACATTATTTTAATCCACTTAACACTTGTTCTGTACACAGTCAGTGTGTGATATCATAGTACATTATTTTAATCCACTTAACACTTGTTCTGTACACACAGTCAGTGTGTGATCTCATAGTACATTATTTTAATCCACTTAACACTTGTTCTGTACACACAGACAGTGTGTGATATCATAGTACATTATTGTAATCCACTTAACACTTGTTCTGTACACACAGTCAGTGTGTGATCTCATAGTACATTATTGTAATCCACTTAACACTTGTTCTGTACACACAGACAGTGTGTGATCTCATAGTACATTATTGTAATCCACTTAACACTTGTTCTGTACACACAGACAGTGTGTGATCTCATAGTACATTATTGTAATCCACTTAACACTTGTTCTGTACACACAGTCAGTGTGTGATCTCATAGTACATTATTGTAATCCACTTAACACTTGTTCTGTACACACAGTCAGTGTGTGATCTCATAGTACATTATTGTAATCCACTTAACACTTGTTCTGTACACACAGTCAGTGTGTGATATCATAGTACATTATTGTAATCCACTTAACACTTGTTCTGTACACACAGTCAGTGTGTGATATCATAGTACATTATTTTAATCCACTTAACACTTGTTCTGTACACAGTCAGTGTGTGATATCATAGTACATTATTTTAATCCACTTAACACTTGTTCTGAACACAGACAGTGTGTGATACCATAGTACATTATTTTAATCCACTTAACACTTGTTCTGTACACACAGTCAGTGTGTGATATCATAGTACATTATTTTAATCCACTTAACACTTGTTCTGAACACAGTCAGTGTGTGATACCATAGTACATTATTTTAATCCACTTAACACTTGTTCTGTACACACAGTCAGTGTGTGATATCATAGTACATTATTTTAATCCACTTAACACTTGTTCTGTACACAGTCAGTGTGTGATATCATAGTACATTATTTTAATCCACTTAACACTTGTTCTGAACACAGTCAGTGTGTGATCTCATAGTACATTATTTTAATCCACTTAACACTTGTTCTGTACACAGTCAGTGTGTGATCTCATAGTACATTATTTTAATCCACTTAACACTTGTTCTGGACACAGTCAGTGTGTGATCTCATGGTACATTATTTTAATCCACTTAACACTTGTTCTGAACACAGTCGGTGTGTGATCTCATAGTACATTATTTTAATCCACTTAACACTTGTTCTGAACACAGTCAGTGTGTGATCTCATAGTACATTATTTTAATCCACTTAACACTTGTTCTGAACACAGTCAGTGTGTGATACCATAGTACATTATTTTAATCCACTTAACACTTGTTCTGAACACAGTCAGTGTGTGATCTCATAGTACATTATTTTAATCCACTTAACACTTGTTCTGAACACAGTCAGTGTGTGATCTCATAGTACATTATTTTAATCCACTTAACACTTGTTCTGAACACAGTCAGTGTGTGATCTCATAGTACATTATTTTAATCCACTTAACACTTGTTCTGAACACAGTCAGTGTGTGATCTCATAGTACATTATTTTAATCCACTTAACACTTGTTCTGAACACAGTCAGTGTGTGATATCATAGTACATTATTTTAATCCACTTAACACTTGTTCTGAACACAGACAGTGTGTGATCTCATAGTACATTATTTTAATCCACTTAACACTTGTTCTGAACACAGTCAGTGTGTGATACCATACTACATTATTTTAATCCACTTAACACTTGTTCTGAACACAGTCAGTGTGTGATCTCATAGTACATTATTTTAATCCACTTAACACTTGTTCTGAACACAGTCAGTGTGTGATATCATAGTACATTATTTTAATCCACTTAACACTTGTTCTGAACACAGTCAGTGTGTGATCTCATAGTACATTATTTTAATCCACTTAACACTTGTTCTGAACACAGTCAGTGTGTGATACCATAGTACATTATTTTAATCCACTTAACACTTGTTCTGTACACACAGTCAGTGTGTGATATCATAGTACATTATTTTAATCCACTTAACACTTGTTCTGAACACAGTCAGTGTGTGATCTCATAGTACATTATTTTAATCCACTTAACACTTGTTCTGAACACAGTCAGTGTGTGATACCATAGTACATTATTTTAATCCACTTAACACTTGTTCTGAACATAGTCTGTGTGTGATATCATAGTACATTATTTTAATCCACTTAACACTTGTTCTGTACACAGTCAGTGTGTGATACCATAGTACATTATTTTAATCCACTTAACACTTGTTCTGAACATAGTCTGTGTGTGATATCATAGTACATTATTTTAATCCACTTAACACTTGTTCTGTACACAGTCAGTGTGTGATACCATAGTACATTATTTTAATCCACTTAACACTTGTTCTGAACATAGTCTGTGTGTGATCTCATAGTACATTATTTTAATCCACTTAACACTTGTTCTGAACACAGTCAGTGTGTGATACCATAGTACATTATTTTAATCCACTTAACACTTGTTCTGAACATAGTCTGTGTGTGATATCATAGTACATTATTTTAATCCACTTAACACTCGTTCTGAACACAGTCAGTGTGTGATCTCATAGTACATTATTTTAATCCACTTAACACTTGTTCTGAACATAGTCTGTGTATGACATCATAGTACATTATTTTAATCCACTTAACACTTGTTCTGTACACAGTCAGTGTGTGATCTCATAGTACATTATTTTAATCCACTTAACACTTGTTCTGTACACAGTCAGTGTGTGATCTCATAGTACATTATTTTAATCCACTTAACACTTGTTCTGAACACAGTCCGTGTGTAATCTCATAGTACATTATTTTAATCCACTTAACACTTGTTCTGTACACACAGACAGTGTGTGATCTCATAGTACATTATTTTAATCCACTTAACACTTGTTCTGTACACAGTCAGTGTGTGATCTCATAGTACATTATTGTAATCCACTTAACACTTGTTCTGTACACACAGTCAGTGTGTGATCTCATAGTACATTATTTTAATCCACTTAACACTTGTTCTGTACACACAGTCAGTGTGTGATCTCATAGTACATTATTGTAATCCACTTAACACTTGTTCTGTACAGTCAGTGTGTGATCTCATAGTACATTATTTTAATCCATTTAACACTTGTTCTGTACACACAGTCAGTGTGTGATCTCATAGTACATTATTGTAATCCACTTAACACTTGTTCTGAACACAGTCAGTGTGTGATACCATAGTACATTATTTTAATCCACTTAACACTTGTTCTGTACACACAGTCAGTGTGTGATACCATAGTACATTATTTTAATCCACTTAACACTTGTTCTGAACACAGTCAGTGTGTGATACCATAGTACATTATTTTAATCCACTTAACACTTGTTCTGAACACAGTCAGTGTGTGATACCATAGTACATTATTTTAATCCACTTAACACTTGTTCTGTACAGTCAGTGTGTGATCTCATAGTACATTATTTTAATCCATTTAACACTTGTTCTGTACACACAGTCAGTGTGTGATCTCATAGTACATTATTGTAATCCACTTAACACTTGTTCTGAACACAGTCAGTGTGTGATACCATAGTACATTATTTTAATCCACTTAACACTTGTTCTGAACACAGTCAGTGTGTGATCTCATAGTACATTATTTTAATCCATTTAACACTTGTTCTGTACACACAGTCAGTGTGTGATCTCATAGTACATTATTGTAATCCACTTAACACTTGTTCTGAACACAGTCAGTGTGTGATCTCATAGTACATTATTTTAATCCATTTAACACTTGTTCTGTACACACAGACAGTGTGTGATCTCATAGTACATTATTGTAATCCACTTAACACTTGTTCTTTACACACAGTCAGTGTGTGATCTCATAGTACATTATTGTAATCCACTTAACACTTGTTCTGTACACAGTCAGTGTGTGATACCATAGTACATTATTTTAATCCACTTAACACTTGTTCTGAACACAGTCAGTGTGTGATCTCATAGTACATTATTTTAATCCACTTAACACTTGTTCTGTACACAGTCAGTGTGTGATACCATAGTACATTATTTTAATCCACTTAACACTTGTTCTGAACACAGTCAGTGTGTGATCTCATAGTACATTATTTTAATCCACTTAACACTTGTTTTGTACACACAGTCAGTGTGTGATATAATAGTACATTATTTTAATCCACTTAACACTTGTTCTGAACATAGTCAGTGTGTGATATCATAGTACATTATTTTAATCCACTTAACACTTGTTCTGTACACAGACAGTGTGTGATCTCATAGTACATTATTTTAATCCACTTAACACTTGTTCTGTACACAGTCAGTGTGTGATCTCATAGTACATTATTTTAATCCACTTAACACTTGTTCTGTACACAGACAGTGTGTGATATCATAGTACATTATTTTAATCCATTTAACACTTGTTCTGTACACACAGTCAGTGTGTGATCTCATAGTACATTATTGTAATCCACTTAACACTTGTTCTGAACACAGTCAGTGTGTGATCTCATAGTACATTATTTTAATCCACTTAACACTTGTTCTGAACACAGTCAGTGTGTGATCTCATAGTACATTATTTTAATCCACTTAACACTTGTTCTGAACACAGTCAGTGTGTGATCTCATAGTACATTATTTTAATCCACTTAACACTTGTTCTGAACACAGTCAGTGTGTGATATCATAGTACATTATTTTAATCCACTTAACACTTGTTCTGAACACAGACAGTGTGTGATCTCATAGTACATTATTTTAATCCACTTAACACTTGTTCTGAACACAGTCAGTGTGTGATACCATACTACATTATTTTAATCCACTTAACACTTGTTCTGAACACAGTCAGTGTGTGATCTCATAGTACATTATTTTAATCCACTTAACACTTGTTCTGAACACAGTCAGTGTGTGATATCATAGTACATTATTTTAATCCACTTAACACTTGTTCTGAACACAGTCAGTGTGTGATCTCATAGTACATTATTTTAATCCACTTAACACTTGTTCTGAACACAGTCAGTGTGTGATACCATAGTACATTATTTTAATCCACTTAACACTTGTTCTGTACACACAGTCAGTGTGTGATATCATAGTACATTATTTTAATCCACTTAACACTTGTTCTGAACACAGTCAGTGTGTGATCTCATAGTACATTATTTTAATCCACTTAACACTTGTTCTGAACACAGTCAGTGTGTGATCTCATAGTACATTATTTTAATCCACTTAACACTTGTTCTGAACACAGTCAGTGTGTGATACCATAGTACATTATTTTAATCCACTTAACACTTGTTCTGAACATAGTCTGTGTGTGATATCATAGTACATTATTTTAATCCACTTAACACTTGTTCTGTACACAGTCAGTGTGTGATACCATAGTACATTATTTTAATCCACTTAACACTTGTTCTGAACATAGTCTGTGTGTGATATCATAGTACATTATTTTAATCCACTTAACACTTGTTCTGTACACAGTCAGTGTGTGATACCATAGTACATTATTTTAATCCACTTAACACTTGTTCTGAACATAGTCTGTGTGTGATCTCATAGTACATTATTTTAATCCACTTAACACTTGTTCTGAACACAGTCAGTGTGTGATACCATAGTACATTATTTTAATCCACTTAACACTTGTTCTGAACATAGTCTGTGTGTGATATCATAGTACATTATTTTAATCCACTTAACACTCGTTCTGAACACAGTCAGTGTGTGATCTCATAGTACATTATTTTAATCCACTTAACACTTGTTCTGAACACAGTCAGTGTGTGATACCATAGTACATTATTTTAATCCACTTAACACTTGTTCTGAACATAGTCTGTGTGTGATATCATAGTACATTATTTTAATCCACTTAACACTTGTTCTGTACACAGTCAGTGTGTGATACCATAGTACATTATTTTAATCCACTTAACACTTGTTCTGAACACAGTCAGTGTGTGATCTCATAGTACATTATTTTAATCCACTTAACACTTGTTCTGTACACAGTCAGTGTGTGATACCATAGTACATTATTTTAATCCACTTAACACTTGTTCTGAACACAGTCAGTGTGTGATCTCATAGTACATTATTTTAATCCACTTAACACTTGTTTTGTACACACAGTCAGTGTGTGATATAATAGTACATTATTTTAATCCACTTAACACTTGTTCTGAACATAGTCAGTGTGTGATATCATAGTACATTATTTTAATCCACTTAACACTTGTTCTGTACACAGACAGTGTGTGATCTCATAGTACATTATTTTAATCCACTTAACACTTGTTCTGTACACAGTCAGTGTGTGATCTCATAGTACATTATTTTAATCCACTTAACACTTGTTCTGTACACAGACAGTGTGTGATATCATAGTACATTATTTTAATCCATTTAACACTTGTTCTGTACACACAGTCAGTGTGTGATCTCATAGTACATTATTGTAATCCACTTAACACTTGTTCTGAACACAGTCAGTGTGTGATCTCATAGTACATTATTTTAATCCACTTAACACTTGTTCTGAACACAGTCAGTGTGTGATCTCATAGTACATTATTTTAATCCACTTAACACTTGTTCTGAACACAGTCAGTGTGTGATCTCATAGTATATTATTTTAATCCACTTAACACTTGTTCTGAACACAGTCAGTGTGTGATATCATAGTACATTATTTTAATCCACTTAACACTTGTTCTGAACACAGACAGTGTGTGATCTCATAGTACATTATTTTAATCCACTTAACACTTGTTCTGAACACAGTCAGTGTGTGATACCATACTACATTATTTTAATCCACTTAACACTTGTTCTGAACACAGTCAGTGTGTGATCTCATAGTACATTATTTTAATCCACTTAACACTTGTTCTGAACACAGTCAGTGTGTGATATCATAGTACATTATTTTAATCCACTTAACACTTGTTCTGAACACAGTCAGTGTGTGATCTCATAGTACATTATTTTAATCCACTTAACACTTGTTCTGAACACAGTCAGTGTGTGATACCATAGTACATTATTTTAATCCACTTAACACTTGTTCTGTACACACAGTCAGTGTGTGATATCATAGTACATTATTTTAATCCACTTAACACTTGTTCTGAACACAGTCAGTGTGTGATCTCATAGTACATTATTTTAATCCACTTAACACTTGTTCTGAATACAGTCAGTGTGTGATCTCATAGTACATTATTTTAATCCACTTAACACTTGTTCTGAACACAGTCAGTGTGTGATACCATAGTACATTATTTTAATCCACTTAACACTTGTTCTGAACATAGTCTGTGTGTGATATCATAGTACATTATTTTAATCCACTTAACACTTGTTCTGTACACAGTCAGTGTGTGATACCATAGTACATTATTTTAATCCACTTAACACTTGTTCTGAACATAGTCTGTGTGTGATATCATAGTACATTATTTTAATCCACTTAACACTTGTTCTGTACACAGTCAGTGTGTGATACCATAGTACATTATTTTAATCCACTTAACACTTGTTCTGAACATAGTCTGTGTGTGATCTCATAGTACATTATTTTAATCCACTTAACACTTGTTCTGAACACAGTCAGTGTGTGATACCATAGTACATTATTTTAATCCACTTAACACTTGTTCTGAACATAGTCTGTGTGTGATATCATAGTACATTATTTTAATCCACTTAACACTCGTTCTGAACACAGTCAGTGTGTGATCTCATAGTACATTATTTTAATCCACTTAACACTTGTTCTGAACATAGTCTGTGTATGATATCATAGTACATTATTTTAATCCACTTAACACTTGTTCTGTACACAGTCAGTGTGTGATCTCATAGTACATTATTTTAATCCACTTAACACTTGTTCTGTACACAGTCAGTGTGTGATCTCATAGTACATTATTTTAATCCACTTAACACTTGTTCTGAACACAGTCCGTGTGTAATCTCATAGTACATTATTTTAATCCACTTAACACTTGTTCTGTACACACAGACAGTGTGTGATCTCATAGTACATTATTTTAATCCACTTAACACTTGTTCTGTACACAGTCAGTGTGTGATCTCATAGTACATTATTGTAATCCACTTAACACTTGTTCTGTACACACAGTCAGTGTGTGATCTCATAGTACATTATTTTAATCCACTTAACACTTGTTCTGTACACACAGTCAGTGTGTGATCTCATAGTACATTATTGTAATCCACTTAACACTTGTTCTGTACAGTCAGTGTGTGATCTCATAGTACATTATTTTAATCCATTTAACACTTGTTCTGTACACACAGTCAGTGTGTGATCTCATAGTACATTATTGTAATCCACTTAACACTTGTTCTGAACACAGTCAGTGTGTGATACCATAGTACATTATTTTAATCCACTTAACACTTGTTCTGTACACACAGTCAGTGTGTGATACCATAGTACATTATTTTAATCCACTTAACACTTGTTCTGAACACAGTCAGTGTGTGATACCATAGTACATTATTTTAATCCACTTAACACTTGTTCTGAACACAGTCAGTGTGTGATGTCATAGTACATTATTTTAATCCACTTAACACTTGTTCTGTACACAGACAGTGTGTGATCTCATAGTACATTATTTTAATCCACTTAACACTTGTTCTGTACACAGTCAGTGTGTGATCTCATAGTACATTATTTTAATCCACTTAACACTTGTTCTGTACACAGACAGTGTGTGATATCATAGTACATTATTTTAATCCATTTAACACTTGTTCTGTACACACAGTCAGTGTGTGATCTCATAGTACATTATTGTAATCCACTTAACACTTGTTCTGAACACAGTCAGTGTGTGATCTCATAGTACATTATTTTAATCCACTTAACACTTGTTCTGAACACAGTCAGTGTGTGATCTCATAGTACATTATTTTAATCCACTTAACACTTGTTCTGAACACAGTCAGTGTGTGATCTCATAGTACATTATTTTAATCCACTTAACACTTGTTCTGAACACAGTCAGTGTGTGATATCATAGTACATTATTTTAATCCACTTAACACTTGTTCTGAACACAGACAGTGTGTGATCTCATAGTACATTATTTTAATCCACTTAACACTTGTTCTGAACACAGTCAGTGTGTGATACCATACTACATTATTTTAATCCACTTAACACTTGTTCTGAACACAGTCAGTGTGTGATCTCATAGTACATTATTTTAATCCACTTAACACTTGTTCTGAACACAGTCAGTGTGTGATATCATAGTACATTATTTTAATCCACTTAACACTTGTTCTGAACACAGTCAGTGTGTGATCTCATAGTACATTATTTTAATCCACTTAACACTTGTTCTGAACACAGTCAGTGTGTGATACCATAGTACATTATTTTAATCCACTTAACACTTGTTCTGTACACACAGTCAGTGTGTGATATCATAGTACATTATTTTAATCCACTTAACACTTGTTCTGAACACAGTCAGTGTGTGATCTCATAGTACATTATTTTAATCCACTTAACACTTGTTCTGAACACAGTCAGTGTGTGATCTCATAGTACATTATTTTAATCCACTTAACACTTGTTCTGAACACAGTCAGTGTGTGATACCATAGTACATTATTTTAATCCACTTAACACTTGTTCTGAACATAGTCTGTGTGTGATATCATAGTACATTATTTTAATCCACTTAACACTTGTTCTGTACACAGTCAGTGTGTGATACCATAGTACATTATTTTAATCCACTTAACACTTGTTCTGAACATAGTCTGTGTGTGATATCATAGTACATTATTTTAATCCACTTAACACTTGTTCTGTACACAGTCAGTGTGTGATACCATAGTACATTATTTTAATCCACTTAACACTTGTTCTGAACATAGTCTGTGTGTGATCTCATAGTACATTATTTTAATCCACTTAACACTTGTTCTGAACACAGTCAGTGTGTGATACCATAGTACATTATTTTAATCCACTTAACACTTGTTCTGAACATAGTCTGTGTGTGATATCATAGTACATTATTTTAATCCACTTAACACTCGTTCTGAACACAGTCAGTGTGTGATCTCATAGTACATTATTTTAATCCACTTAACACTTGTTCTGAACATAGTCTGTGTATGATATCATAGTACATTATTTTAATCCACTTAACACTTGTTCTGTACACAGTCAGTGTGTGATCTCATAGTACATTATTTTAATCCACTTAACACTTGTTCTGTACACAGTCAGTGTGTGATCTCATAGTACATTATTTTAATCCACTTAACACTTGTTCTGAACACAGTCCGTGTGTAATCTCATAGTACATTATTTTAATCCACTTAACACTTGTTCTGTACACACAGACAGTGTGTGATCTCATAGTACATTATTTTAATCCACTTAACACTTGTTCTGTACACAGTCAGTGTGTGATCTCATAGTACATTATTGTAATCCACTTAACACTTGTTCTGTACACACAGTCAGTGTGTGATCTCATAGTACATTATTTTAATCCACTTAACACTTGTTCTGTACACACAGTCAGTGTGTGATCTCATAGTACATTATTGTAATCCACTTAACACTTGTTCTGTACAGTCAGTGTGTGATCTCATAGTACATTATTTTAATCCATTTAACACTTGTTCTGTACACACAGTCAGTGTGTGATCTCATAGTACATTATTGTAATCCACTTAACACTTGTTCTGAACACAGTCAGTGTGTGATACCATAGTACATTATTTTAATCCACTTAACACTTGTTCTGTACACACAGTCAGTGTGTGATACCATAGTACATTATTTTAATCCACTTAACACTTGTTCTGAACACAGTCAGTGTGTGATACCATAGTACATTATTTTAATCCACTTAACACTTGTTCTGAACACAGTCAGTGTGTGATACCATAGTACATTATTTTAATCCACTTAACACTTGTTCTGTACAGTCAGTGTGTGATCTCATAGTACATTATTTTAATCCATTTAACACTTGTTCTGTACACACAGTCAGTGTGTGATCTCATAGTACATTATTGTAATCCACTTAACACTTGTTCTGAACACAGTCAGTGTGTGATACCATAGTACATTATTTTAATCCACTTAACACTTGTTCTGAACACAGTCAGTGTGTGATCTCATAGTACATTATTTTAATCCATTTAACACTTGTTCTGTACACACAGTCAGTGTGTGATCTCATAGTACATTATTGTAATCCACTTAACACTTGTTCTGAACACAGTCAGTGTGTGATCTCATAGTACATTATTTTAATCCATTTAACACTTGTTCTGTACACACAGACAGTGTGTGATCTCATAGTACATTATTGTAATCCACTTAACACTTGTTCTTTACACACAGTCAGTGTGTGATCTCATAGTACATTATTGTAATCCACTTAACACTTGTTCTGTACACAGTCAGTGTGTGATACCATAGTACATTATTTTAATCCACTTAACACTTGTTCTGAACACAGTCAGTGTGTGATCTCATAGTACATTATTTTAATCCACTTAACACTTGTTCTGTACACAGTCAGTGTGTGATACCATAGTACATTATTTTAATCCACTTAACACTTGTTCTGAACACAGTCAGTGTGTGATCTCATAGTACATTATTTTAATCCACTTAACACTTGTTTTGTACACACAGTCAGTGTGTGATATAATAGTACATTATTTTAATCCACTTAACACTTGTTCTGAACATAGTCAGTGTGTGATATCATAGTACATTATTTTAATCCACTTAACACTTGTTCTGTACACAGACAGTGTGTGATCTCATAGTACATTATTTTAATCCACTTAACACTTGTTCTGTACACAGTCAGTGTGTGATCTCATAGTACATTATTTTAATCCACTTAACACTTGTTCTGTACACAGACAGTGTGTGATATCATAGTACATTATTTTAATCCATTTAACACTTGTTCTGTACACACAGTCAGTGTGTGATCTCATAGTACATTATTGTAATCCACTTAACACTTTTTCTGAACACAGTCAGTGTGTGATCTCATAGTACATTATTTTAATCCACTTAACACTTGTTCTGTACACACAGTCAGTGTGTGATCTCATAGTACATTATTTTAATCCACTTAACACTTGTTCTGTACACAGACAGTGTGTGATCTCATAGTACATTATTTTAATCCACTTAACATTTGTTCTGAACACAGTCAGTGTGTGATATCATAGTACATTATTTTAATCCACTTAACACTTGTTCTGTACACAGTCAGTGTGTGATGTCATAGTACATTATTTTAATCCACTTAACACTTGTTCTGAACACAGTCAGTGTGTGATATCATAGTACATTATTTTAATCCACTTAACAATTGTTCTGTACACAGTCAGTGTGTGATGTCATAGTACATTATTTTAATCCACTTAACACTTGTTCTGAACACAGTCAGTGTGTGATCTCAAAGTACATTATTTTAATCCACTTAACACTTGTTCTGTACACAAACCGTGTGTGATATCATAGTACATTATTTTAATCCACTTAACATTTGTTCTGAACACAGTCAGTGTGTGATCTCATAGTACATTATTTTAATCCACTTAACACTTGTTCTGTACACAGTCAGTGTGTGATCTCATAGTACATTATTTTAATCCACTTAACATTTGTTCTGAACACAGTCAGTGTGTGATCTCATAGTACATTATTTTAATCCACTTAACACTTGTTCTGTACACAGTCAGTGTGTGATCTCATAGTACATTATTTTAATCCACTTAACATTTGTTCTGAACACAGTCAGTGTGTGATCTCATAGT
Organism: Romanogobio albipinnatus; assembly: GCA_023566225.1. NCBI lineage: Eukaryota > Metazoa > Chordata > Actinopteri > Cypriniformes > Gobionidae > Romanogobio > Romanogobio albipinnatus. Next base: position 3,823,596 of record CM042256.1, on the reverse strand, counting down.
ATATTATTTTAATCCACTTAACACTTGTTCTGTACACAGTCAGTGTGTGATCTCATAGTACATTATTTTAATCCACTTAACACTTGTTCTGAACACAGTCAGTGTGTGTGATATCATAGTACATTATGTTAATCCACTTAACACTTGTTCTGAACACAGTCAGTGTGTGATCTCATAGTACATTATGTTAATCCACTTAACACTTGTTCTGAACACAGTCAGTGTGTGATATCATAGTACATTATTTTAATCCACTTAACACTTGTTCTGAACACAGTCAGTGTGTGATATCATAGTACATTATTTTAATCCACTTAACACTTGTTCTGAACACAGTCAGTGTGTGATCTCATAGTACATTATTTTAATCCACTTAACACTTGTTCTGTACACAGACAGTGTGTGATCTCATAGTACATTATTTTAATCCACTTAACACTTGTTCTGTACACAGTCAGTGTGTGATCTCATAGTACATTATTTTAATCCACTTAACATTTGTTCTGAACACAATCAGTGTGTGTTATCATAGTACATTATTTTAATCCACTTAACACTTGTTCTGTACACAGTCAGTGTGTGATCTCATAGTACATTATTTTAATCCACTTAACACTTGTTCTGTACACACAGTCAGTGTGTGATATCATAGTACATTATTTTAATCCACTTAACACTTGTTCTGAACACAGTCAGTGTGTGATCTCAAAGTACATTATTTTAATCCACTTAACACTTGTTCTGAACACAGTCAGTGTGTGATCTCAAAGTACATTATTTTAATCCACTTAACACTTGTTCTGTAAACAGACAGTGTGTGATATCATAGTACATTATTTTAATCCACTTAACATTTGTTCTGAACACAGTCAGTGTGTGATCTCATAGTACATTATTTTAATCCACTTAACACTTGTTCTGTACACAGACAGTGTGTGATCTCATAGTACATTATTTTAATCCACTTAACATTTGTTCTGAACACAGTCAGTGTGTGATATCAATGTACATTATTTTAATCCACTTAACACTTGTTCTGAACACAGTCAGTGTGTGATCTCATAGTACATTATTTTAATCCACTTAACACTTGTTCTGTACACAGTCAGTGTGTGATCTCATAGTACATTATTTTAATCCACTTAACATTTGTTCTGAACACAGTCAGTGTGTGATCTCATAGTACATTATGTTAATCCACTTAACACTTGTTCTGAACACAGTCAGTGTGTGATATCATAGTACATTATTTTAATCCACTTAACACTTGTTCTGAACATAATCTGTGTGTGATATCATAGTACATTATTTTAATCCACTTAACACTTGTTCTGAACACAGACAGTGTGTGATATCATAGTACATTATTTTAATCCACTTAACACTTGTTCTGAACACAGACAGTGTGTGATCTCATAGTACATTATTTTAATCCACTTAACACTTGTTCTGAACACAGACAGTGTGTGATATCATAGTACATTATTTTAATCCACTTAACATTTGTTCTGAACACAGTCAGTGTGTGATATCATAGTACATTATTTTAATCCACTTAACACTTGTTCTGTACACAGTCAGTGTGTGATATCATAGTACATTATTTTAATCCACTTAACACTTGTTCTGAACACAGTCAGTGTGTGATCTCATAGTACATTATTTTAATCCACTTAACACTTGTTCTGTACACAGACAGTGTGTGATCTCATAGTACATTATTTTAATCCACTTAACACTTGTTCTGTACACACAGACAGTGTGTGATCTCATAGTACATTATTTTAATCCACTTAACACTTGTTCTGTACACAGTCAGTGTGTGATCTCATAGTACATTATTTTAATCCACTTAACATTTGTTCTGAACACAGTCAGTGTGTGATCTCATAGTACATTATGTTAATCCACTTAACACTTGTTCTGAACACAGTCAGTGTGTGATATCATAGTACATTATTTTAATCCACTTAACACTTGTTCTGAACACAGACAGTGTGTGATCTCATAGTACATTATTTTAATCCACTTAACACTTGTTCTGAACACAGTCAGTGTGTGATATCATAGTACATTATATTAATCCACTTAACACTTGTTCTGTACACAGTCAGTGTGTGATACCATAGTACATTATTTTAATCCACTTAACACTTGTTCTGAACACAGTCAGTGTGTGATATCATAGTACATTATTTTAATCCACTTAACACTTGTTCTGTACACAGTCAGTGTGTGATCTCATAGTACATTATTTTAATCCACTTAACACTTGTTCTGTTCACAGACAGTGTGTGATCTCATAGTACATTATTTTAATCCACTTAACACTTGTTCTGTACACAGTCAGTGTGTGATCTCATAGTACATTATTTTAATCCACTTAACACTTGTTCTGTACACACAGTCAGTGTGTGATATCATAGTACATTATTTTAATCCACTTAACACTTGTTCTGTACACAGTCAGTGTGTGATATCATAGTACATTATTTTAATCCACTTAACACTTGTTCTGAACACAGTCAGTGTGTGATACCATAGTACATTATTTTAATCCACTTAACACTTGTTCTGTACACACAGTCAGTGTGTGATATCATAGTACATTATTTTAATCCACTTAACACTTGTTCTGAACACAGTCAGTGTGTGATAGCATAGTACATTATTTTAATCCACTTAACACTTGTTCTGTACACACAGTCAGTTTGTGATATCATAGTACATTATTTTAATCCACTTAACACTTGTTCTGTACACAGTCAGTGTGTGATATCATAGTACATTATTTTAATCCACTTAACACTTGTTCTGAACACAGTCAGTGTGTGATCTCATAGTACATTATTTTAATCCACTTAACACTTGTTCTGTACACAGTCAGTGTGTGATCTCATAGTACATTATTTTAATCCACTTAACACTTGTTCTGGACACAGTCAGTGTGTGATCTCATGGTACATTATTTTAATCCACTTAACACTTGTTCTGAACACAGTCGGTGTGTGATCTCATAGTACATTATTTTAATCCACTTAACACTTGTTCTGAACACAGTCAGTGTGTGATCTCATAGTACATTATTTTAATCCACTTAACACTTGTTCTGAACACAGTCAGTGTGTGATACCATAGTACATTATTTTAATCCACTTAACACTTGTTCTGAACACAGTCAGTGTGTAATCTCATAGTACATTATTTTAATCCACTTAACACTTGTTCTGAACACAGTCAGTGTGTGATCTCATAGTACATTATTTTAATCCACTTAACACTTGTTCTGAACACAGTCAGTGTGTGATCTCATAGTACATTATTTTAATCCACTTAACACTTGTTCTGAACACAGTCAGTGTGTGATCTCATAGTACATTATTTTAATCCACTTAACACTTGTTCTGAACACAGTCAGTGTGTGATATCATAGTACATTATTTTAATCCACTTAACACTTGTTCTGAACACAGACAGTGTGTGATCTCATAGTACATTATTTTAATCCAGTTAACACTTGTTCTGAACACAGTCAGTGTGTGATACCATACTACATTATTTTAATCCACTTAACACTTGTTCTGAACACAGTCAGTGTGTGATCTCATAGTACATTATTTTAATCCACTTAACACTTGTTCTGAACACAGTCAGTGTGTGATCTCATAGTACATTATTTTAATCCACTTAACACTTGTTCTGAACACAGTCAGTGTGTGATACCATAGTACATTATTTTAATCCACTTAACACTTGTTCTGTACACACAGTCAGTGTGTGATATCATAGTACATTATTTTAATCCACTTAACACTTGTTCTGAACACAGTCAGTGTGTGATCTCATAGTACATTATTTTAATCCACTTAACACTTGTTCTGAACACAGTCAGTGTGTGATCTCATAGTACATTATTTTAATCCACTTAACACTTGTTCTGAACACAGTCAGTGTGTGATACCATAGTACATTATTTTAATCCACTTAACACTTGTTCTGAACATAGTCTGTGTGTGATATCATAGTACATTATTTTAATCCACTTAACACTTGTTCTGTACACAGTCAGTGTGTGATACCATAGTACATTATTTTAATCCACTTAACACTTGTTCTGAACATAGTCTGTGTGTGATATCATAGTACATTATTTTAATCCACTTAACACTTGTTCTGTACACAGTCAGTGTGTGATACCATAGTACATTATTTTAATCCACTTAACACTTGTTCTGAACATAGTCTGTGTGTGATCTCATAGTACATTATTTTAATCCACTTAACACTTGTTCTGTACACACAGTCAGTGTGTGATATCATAGTACATTATTTTAATCCACTTAACACTTGTTCTGTACACAGTCAGTGTGTGATACCATAGTACATTATTTTAATCCACTTAACACTTGTTCTGAACATAGTCTGTGTGTGATATCATAGTACATTATTTTAATCCACTTAACACTTGTTCTGTACACAGTCAGTGTGTGATACCATAGTACATTATTTTAATCCACTTAACACTTGTTCTGAACATAGTCTGTGTGTGATCTCATAGTACATTATTTTAATCCACTTAACACTTGTTCTGAACACAGTCAGTGTGTGATACCATAGTACATTATTTTAATCCACTTAACACTTGTTCTGAACATAGTCTGTGTGTGATATCATAGTACATTATTTTAATCCACTTAACACTCGTTCTGAACACAGTCAGTGTGTGATCTCATAGTACATTATTTTAATCCACTTAACACTTGTTCTGAACATAGTCTGTGTATGATATCATAGTACATTATTTTAATCCACTTAACACTTGTTCTGTACACAGTCAGTGTGTGATCTCATAGTACATTATTTTAATCCACTTAACACTTGTTCTGTACACAGTCAGTGTGTGATCTCATAGTACATTATTTTAATCCACTTAACACTTGTTCTGAACACAGTCCGTGTGTAATCTCATAGTACATTATTTTAATCCACTTAACACTTGTTCTGTACACACAGACAGTGTGTGATCTCATAGTACATTATTTTAATCCACTTAACACTTGTTCTGTACACAGTCAGTGTGTGATCTCATAGTACATTATTGTAATCCACTTAACACTTGTTCTGTACACACAGTCAGTGTGTGATCTCATAGTACATTATTTTAATCCACTTAACACTTGTTCTGTACACACAGTCAGTGTGTGATCTCATAGTACATTATTGTAATCCACTTAACACTTGTTCTGTACAGTCAGTGTGTGATCTCATAGTACATTATTTTAATCCATTTAACACTTGTTCTGTACACACAGTCAGTGTGTGATCTCATAGTACATTATTGTAATCCACTTAACACTTGTTCTGAACACAGTCAGTGTGTGATACCATAGTACATTATTTTAATCCACTTAACACTTGTTCTGTACACACAGTCAGTGTGTGATACCATAGTACATTATTTTAATCCACTTAACACTTGTTCTGAACACAGTCAGTGTGTGATACCATAGTACATTATTTTAATCCACTTAACACTTGTTCTGAACACAGTCAGTGTGTGATACCATAGTACATTATTTTAATCCACTTAACACTTGTTCTGTACAGTCAGTGTGTGATCTCATAGTACATTATTTTAATCCATTTAACACTTGTTCTGTACACACAGTCAGTGTGTGATCTCATAGTACATTATTGTAATCCACTTAACACTTGTTCTGAACACAGTCAGTGTGTGATACCATAGTACATTATTTTAATCCACTTAACACTTGTTCTGAACACAGTCAGTGTGTGATCTCATAGTACATTATTTTAATCCATTTAACACTTGTTCTGTACACACAGTCAGTGTGTGATCTCATAGTACATTATTGTAATCCACTTAACACTTGTTCTGAACACAGTCAGTGTGTGATCTCATAGTACATTATTTTAATCCATTTAACACTTGTTCTGTACACACAGACAGTGTGTGATCTCATAGTACATTATTGTAATCCACTTAACACTTGTTCTTTACACACAGTCAGTGTGTGATCTCATAGTACATTATTGTAATCCACTTAACACTTGTTCTGTACACAGTCAGTGTGTGATACCATAGTACATTATTTTAATCCACTTAACACTTGTTCTGAACACAGTCAGTGTGTGATCTCATAGTACATTATTTTAATCCACTTAACACTTGTTCTGTACACAGTCAGTGTGTGATACCATAGTACATTATTTTAATCCACTTAACACTTGTTCTGAACACAGTCAGTGTGTGATCTCATAGTACATTATTTTAATCCACTTAACACTTGTTTTGTACACACAGTCAGTGTGTGATATAATAGTACATTATTTTAATCCACTTAACACTTGTTCTGAACATAGTCAGTGTGTGATATCATAGTACATTATTTTAATCCACTTAACACTTGTTCTGTACACAGACAGTGTGTGATCTCATAGTACATTATTTTAATCCACTTAACACTTGTTCTGTACACAGTCAGTGTGTGATCTCATAGTACATTATTTTAATCCACTTAACACTTGTTCTGTACACAGACAGTGTGTGATATCATAGTACATTATTTTAATCCATTTAACACTTGTTCTGTACACACAGTCAGTGTGTGATCTCATAGTACATTATTGTAATCCACTTAACACTTGTTCTGAACACAGTCAGTGTGTGATCTCATAGTACATTATTTTAATCCACTTAACACTTGTTCTGAACACAGTCAGTGTGTGATCTCATAGTACATTATTTTAATCCACTTAACACTTGTTCTGAACACAGTCAGTGTGTGATCTCATAGTACATTATTTTAATCCACTTAACACTTGTTCTGAACACAGTCAGTGTGTGATATCATAGTACATTATTTTAATCCACTTAACACTTGTTCTGAACACAGACAGTGTGTGATCTCATAGTACATTATTTTAATCCACTTAACACTTGTTCTGAACACAGTCAGTGTGTGATACCATACTACATTATTTTAATCCACTTAACACTTGTTCTGAACACAGTCAGTGTGTGATCTCATAGTACATTATTTTAATCCACTTAACACTTGTTCTGAACACAGTCAGTGTGTGATATCATAGTACATTATTTTAATCCACTTAACACTTGTTCTGAACACAGTCAGTGTGTGATCTCATAGTACATTATTTTAATCCACTTAACACTTGTTCTGAACACAGTCAGTGTGTGATACCATAGTACATTATTTTAATCCACTTAACACTTGTTCTGTACACACAGTCAGTGTGTGATATCATAGTACATTATTTTAATCCACTTAACACTTGTTCTGAACACAGTCAGTGTGTGATCTCATAGTACATTATTTTAATCCACTTAACACTTGTTCTGAACACAGTCAGTGTGTGATCTCATAGTACATTATTTTAATCCACTTAACACTTGTTCTGAACACAGTCAGTGTGTGATACCATAGTACATTATTTTAATCCACTTAACACTTGTTCTGAACATAGTCTGTGTGTGATATCATAGTACATTATTTTAATCCACTTAACACTTGTTCTGTACACAGTCAGTGTGTGATACCATAGTACATTATTTTAATCCACTTAACACTTGTTCTGAACATAGTCTGTGTGTGATATCATAGTACATTATTTTAATCCACTTAACACTTGTTCTGTACACAGTCAGTGTGTGATACCATAGTACATTATTTTAATCCACTTAACACTTGTTCTGAACATAGTCTGTGTGTGATCTCATAGTACATTATTTTAATCCACTTAACACTTGTTCTGAACACAGTCAGTGTGTGATACCATAGTACATTATTTTAATCCACTTAACACTTGTTCTGAACATAGTCTGTGTGTGATATCATAGTACATTATTTTAATCCACTTAACACTCGTTCTGAACACAGTCAGTGTGTGATCTCATAGTACATTATTTTAATCCACTTAACACTTGTTCTGAACACAGTCAGTGTGTGATACCATAGTACATTATTTTAATCCACTTAACACTTGTTCTGAACATAGTCTGTGTGTGATATCATAGTACATTATTTTAATCCACTTAACACTTGTTCTGTACACAGTCAGTGTGTGATACCATAGTACATTATTTTAATCCACTTAACACTTGTTCTGAACACAGTCAGTGTGTGATCTCATAGTACATTATTTTAATCCACTTAACACTTGTTCTGTACACAGTCAGTGTGTGATACCATAGTACATTATTTTAATCCACTTAACACTTGTTCTGAACACAGTCAGTGTGTGATCTCATAGTACATTATTTTAATCCACTTAACACTTGTTTTGTACACACAGTCAGTGTGTGATATAATAGTACATTATTTTAATCCACTTAACACTTGTTATGAACATAGTCAGTGTGTGATATCATAGTACATTATTTTAATCCACTTAACACTTGTTCTGTACACAGACAGTGTGTGATCTCATAGTACATTATTTTAATCCACTTAACACTTGTTCTGTACACAGTCAGTGTGTGATCTCATAGTACATTATTTTAATCCACTTAACACTTGTTCTGTACACAGACAGTGTGTGATATCATAGTACATTATTTTAATCCATTTAACACTTGTTCTGTACACACAGTCAGTGTGTGATCTCATAGTACATTATTGTAATCCACTTAACACTTGTTCTGAACACAGTCAGTGTGTGATCTCATAGTACATTATTTTAATCCACTTAACACTTGTTCTGAACACAGTCAGTGTGTGATCTCATAGTACATTATTTTAATCCACTTAACACTTGTTCTGAACACAGTCAGTGTGTGATCTCATAGTACATTATTTTAATCCACTTAACACTTGTTCTGAACACAGTCAGTGTGTGATATCATAGTACATTATTTTAATCCACTTAACACTTGTTCTGAACACAGACAGTGTGTGATCTCATAGTACATTATTTTAATCCACTTAACACTTGTTCTGAACACAGTCAGTGTGTGATACCATACTACATTATTTTAATCCACTTAACACTTGTTCTGAACACAGTCAGTGTGTGATCTCATAGTACATTATTTTAATCCACTTAACACTTGTTCTGAACACAGTCAGTGTGTGATATCATAGTACATTATTTTAATCCACTTAACACTTGTTCTGAACACAGTCAGTGTGTGATCTCATAGTACATTATTTTAATCCACTTAACACTTGTTCTGAACACAGTCAGTGTGTGATACCATAGTACATTATTTTAATCCACTTAACACTTGTTCTGTACACACAGTCAGTGTGTGATATCATAGTACATTATTTTAATCCACTTAACACTTGTTCTGAACACAGTCAGTGTGTGATCTCATAGTACATTATTTTAATCCACTTAACACTTGTTCTGAACACAGTCAGTGTGTGATCTCATAGTACATTATTTTAATCCACTTAACACTTGTTCTGAACACAGTCAGTGTGTGATACCATAGTACATTATTTTAATCCACTTAACACTTGTTCTGAACATAGTCTGTGTGTGATATCATAGTACATTATTTTAATCCACTAAACACTTGTTCTGTACACAGTCAGTGTGTGATACCATAGTACATTATTTTAATCCACTTAACACTTGTTCTGAACATAGTCTGTGTGTGATATCATAGTACATTATTTTAATCCACTTAACACTTGTTCTGTACACAGTCAGTGTGTGATACCATAGTACATTATTTTAATCCACTTAACACTTGTTCTGAACATAGTCTGTGTGTGATCTCATAGTACATTATTTTAATCCACTTAACACTTGTTCTGAACACAGTCAGTGTGTGATACCATAGTACATTATTTTAATCCACTTAACACTTGTTCTGAACATAGTCTGTGTGTGATATCATAGTACATTATTTTAATCCACTTAACACTCGTTCTGAACACAGTCAGTGTGTGATCTCATAGTACATTATTTTAATCCACTTAACACTTGTTCTGAACATAGTCTGTGTATGATATCATAGTACATTATTTTAATCCACTTAACACTTGTTCTGTACACAGTCAGTGTGTGATCTCATAGTACATTATTTTAATCCACTTAACACTTGTTCTGTACACAGTCAGTGTGTGATCTCATAGTACATTATTTTAATCCACTTAACACTTGTTCTGAACACAGTCCGTGTGTAATCTCATAGTACATTATTTTAATCCACTTAACACTTGTTCTGTACACACAGACAGTGTGTGATCTCATAGTACATTATTTTAATCCACTTAACACTTGTTCTGTACACAGTCAGTGTGTGATCTCATAGTACATTATTGTAATCCACTTAACACTTGTTCTGTACACACAGTCAGTGTGTGATCTCATAGTACATTATTTTAATCCACTTAACACTTTTTCTGTACACACAGTCAGTGTGTGATCTCATAGTACATTATTGTAATCCACTTAACACTTGTTCTGTACAGTCAGTGTGTGATCTCATAGTACATTATTTTAATCCATTTAACACTTGTTCTGTACACACAGTCAGTGTGTGATCTCATAGTACATTATTGTAATCCACTTAACACTTGTTCTGAACACAGTCAGTGTGTGATACCATAGTACATTATTTTAATCCACTTAACACTTGTTCTGTACACACAGTCAGTGTGTGATACCATAGTACATTATTTTAATCCACTTAACACTTGTTCTGAACACAGTCAGTGTGTGATACCATAGTACATTATTTTAATCCACTTAACACTTGTTCTGAACACAGTCAGTGTGTGATACCATAGTACATTATTTTAATCCACTTAACACTTGTTCTGTACAGTCAGTGTGTGATCTCATAGTACATTATTTTAATCCATTTAACACTTGTTCTGTACACACAGTCAGTGTGTGATCTCATAGTACATTATTGTAATCCACTTAACACTTGTTCTGAACACAGTCAGTGTGTGATACCATAGTACATTATTTTAATCCACTTAACACTTGTTCTGAACACAGTCAGTGTGTGATCTCATAGTACATTATTTTAATCCATTTAACACTTGTTCTGTACACACAGTCAGTGTGTGATCTCATAGTACATTATTGTAATCCACTTAACACTTGTTCTGAACACAGTCAGTGTGTGATCTCATAGTACATTATTTTAATCCATTTAACACTTGTTCTGTACACACAGACAGTGTGTGATCTCATAGTACATTATTGTAATCCACTTAACACTTGTTCTTTACACACAGTCAGTGTGTGATCTCATAGTACATTATTGTAATCCACTTAACACTTGTTCTGTACACAGTCAGTGTGTGATACCATAGTACATTATTTTAATCCACTTAACACTTGTTCTGAACACAGTCAGTGTGTGATCTCATAGTACATTATTTTAATCCACTTAACACTTGTTCTGTACACAGTCAGTGTGTGATACCATAGTACATTATTTTAATCCACTTAACACTTGTTCTGAACACAGTCAGTGTGTGATCTCATAGTACATTATTTTAATCCACTTAACACTTGTTTTGTACACACAGTCAGTGTGTGATATAATAGTACATTATTTTAATCCACTTAACACTTGTTCTGAACATAGTCAGTGTGTGATATCATAGTACATTATTTTAATCCACTTAACACTTGTTCTGTACACAGACAGTGTGTGATCTCATAGTACATTATTTTAATCCACTTAACACTTGTTCTGTACACAGTCAGTGTGTGATCTCATAGTACATTATTTTAATCCACTTAACACTTGTTCTGTACACAGACAGTGTGTGATATCATAGTACATTATTTTAATCCATTTAACACTTGTTCTGTACACACAGTCAGTGTGTGATCTCATAGTACATTATTGTAATCCACTTAACACTTGTTCTGAACACAGTCAGTGTGTGATCTCATAGTACATTATTTTAATCCACTTAACACTTGTTCTGTACACACAGTCAGTGTGTGATCTCATAGTACATTATTTTAATCCACTTAACACTTGTTCTGTACACAGACAGTGTGTGATCTCATAGTACATTATTTTAATCCACTTAACATTTGTTCTGAACACAGTCAGTGTGTGATATCATAGTACATTATTTTAATCCACTTAACACTTGTTCTGTACACAGTCAGTGTGTGATGTCATAGTACATTATTTTAATCCACTTAACACTTGTTCTGAACACAGTCAGTGTGTGATATCATAGTACATTATTTTAATCCACTTAACAATTGTTCTGTACACAGTCAGTGTGTGATGTCATAGTACATTATTTTAATCCACTTAACACTTGTTCTGAACACAGTCAGTGTGTGATCTCAAAGTACATTATTTTAATCCACTTAACACTTGTTCTGTACACAAACCGTGTGTGATATCATAGTACATTATTTTAATCCACTTAACATTTGTTCTGAACACAGTCAGTGTGTGATCTCATAGTACATTATTTTAATCCACTTAACACTTGTTCTGTACACAGTCAGTGTGTGATCTCATAGTACATTATTTTAATCCACTTAACATTTGTTCTGAACACAGTCAGTGTGTGATCTCATAGTACATTATTTTAATCCACTTAACACTTGTTCTGTACACAGTCAGTGTGTGATCTCATAGTACATTATTTTAATCCACTTAACATTTGTTCTGAACACAGTCAGTGTGTGATCTCATAGTACATTATTTTAATCCACTTAACACTTGTTCTGTACACAGTCAGTGTGTGATCTCATAGTACATTATTTTAATCCACTTAACACTTGTTCTGAACACAGTCAGTGTGTGTGATATCATAGTACATTATGTTAATCCACTTAACACTTGTTCTGAACACAGTCAGTGTGTGATCTCATAGTACATTATGTTAATCCACTTAACACTTGTTCTGAACACAGTCAGTGTGTGATATCATAGTACATTATTTTAATCCACTTAACACTTGTTCTGAACACAGTCAGTGTGTGATATCATAGTACATTATTTTAATCCACTTAACACTTGTTCTGAACACAGTCAGTGTGTGATCTCATAGTACATTATTTTAATCCACTTAACACTTGTTCTGTACACAGACAGTGTGTGATCTCATAGTACATTATTTTAATCCACTTAACACTTGTTCTGTACACAGTCAGTGTGTGATCTCATAGTACATTATTTTAATCCACTTAACATTTGTTCTGAACACAATCAGTGTGTGTTATCATAGTACATTATTTTAATCCACTTAACACTTGTTCTGTACACAGTCAGTGTGTGATCTCATAGTACATTATTTTAATCCACTTAACACTTGTTCTGTACACACAGTCAGTGTGTGATATCATAGTACATTATTTTAATCCACTTAACACTTGTTCTGAACACAGTCAGTGTGTGATCTCAAAGTACATTATTTTAATCCACTTAACACTTGTTCTGAACACAGTCAGTGTGTGATCTCAAAGTACATTATTTTAATCCACTTAACACTTGTTCTGTAAACAGACAGTGTGTGATATCATAGTACATTATTTTAATCCACTTAACATTTGTTCTGAACACAGTCAGTGTGTGATCTCATAGTACATTATTTTAATCCACTTAACACTTGTTCTGTACACAGACAGTGTGTGATCTCATAGTACATTATTTTAATCCACTTAACATTTGTTCTGAACACAGTCAGTGTGTGATATCAATGTACATTATTTTAATCCACTTAACACTTGTTCTGAACACAGTCAGTGTGTGATCTCATAGTACATTATTTTAATCCACTTAACACTTGTTCTGTACACAGTCAGTGTGTGATCTCATAGTACATTATTTTAATCCACTTAACATTTGTTCTGAACACAGTCAGTGTGTGATCTCATAGTACATTATGTTAATCCACTTAACACTTGTTCTGAACACAGTCAGTGTGTGATATCATAGTACATTATTTTAATCCACTTAACACTTGTTCTTGAACATAATCTGTGTGTGATATCATAGTACATTATTTTAATCCACTTAACACTTGTTCTGAACACAGACAGTGTGTGATATCATAGTACATTATTTTAATCCACTTAACACTTGTTCTGAACACAGACAGTGTGTGATCTCATAGTACATTATTTTAATCCACTTAACACTTGTTCTGAACACAGACAGTGTGTGATATCATAGTACATTATTTTAATCCACTTAACATTTGTTCTGAAACACAGTCAGTGTGTGATATCATAGTACATTATTTTAATCCACTTAACACTTGTTCTGTACACAGTCAGTGTGTGATATCATAGTACATTATTTTAATCCACTTAACACTTGTTCTGAACACAGTCAGTGTGTGATCTCATAGTACATTATTTTAATCCACTTAACACTTGTTCTGTACACAGACAGTGTGTGATCTCATAGTACATTATTTTAATCCACTTAACACTTGTTCTGTACACACAGACAGTGTGTGATCTCATAGTACATTATTTTAATCCACTTAACACTTGTTCTGTACACAGTCAGTGTGTGATCTCATAGTACATTATTTTAATCCACTTAACATTTGTTCTGAACACAGTCAGTGTGTGATCTCATAGTACATTATGTTAATCCACTTAACACTTGTTCTGAACACAGTCAGTGTGTGATATCATAGTACATTATTTTAATCCACCTTAACACTTGTTCTGAACACAGACAGTGTGTGATCTCATAGTACATTATTTTAATCCACTTAACACTTGTTCTGAACACAGTCAGTGTGTGATATCATAGTACATTATATTAATCCACTTAACACTTGTTCTGTACACAGTCAGTGTGTGATACCATAGTACATTATTTTAATCCACTTAACACTTGTTCTGAACACAGTCCAGTGTGTGATATCATAGTACATTATTTTAATCCACTTAACACTTGTTCTGTACACAGTCAGTGTGTGATATCATAGTACATTATTTTAATCCACTTAACACTTGTTCTGTACACAGACAGTGTGTGATCTCATAGTACATTATTTTAATCCACTTAACACTTGTTCTGTACACAGTCAGTGTGTGATCTCATAGTTACATTATTTTAATCCACTTAACACTTGTTCTGTACACACAGTCAGTGTGTGATATCATAGTACATTATTTTAATCCACTTAACACTTGTTCATGTACACAGTCAGTGTGTGATATCATAGTACATTATTTTAATCCACTTAAACTTGTTACTGACACAGTCAGTGTGTGATACCATAGTACATTATTTTAATCAACTTAACACTTGTTCTGTACACACAGTCAGTGTGTGATATCATAGTACATTATTTTAATCCACTTAACACTTGTTCTGAACACAGTCAGTGTGTGATACCATAGTACATTATTTGTAATCCACTTAACACTTGTTCTGTACACACAGTCAGTTTGTGATATCATAGTACATTATTTTAATCCACTTAACACTTGTTCTGTACACAGTCAGTGTGTGATATCATAGTACATTATTTATAATCCACTTAACACTTGTTCTGAACACAAGTCAGTGTGTGATCTCATAGTACATTATTTTAATCCACTTAACACTTGTTTCTTTACACAGTCAGTGTGTGATCTCATAGTACATTATTTTAATCCACTTAACACTTGTTCTGGACACAGTCAGTGTGTGATCTCATGGTACATTATTTTAATCCACTTAACACTTGTTCTGACACAGTCGGTGTGTGATCTCATAGTACGATTATTTTAATCCACTTAACACTTGTTCTGAACACAGTCAGTGTGTGATCTCATAGTACATTATTTTAATCCACTTAACACTTGTTCTGAACACAGTCAGTGTGTGATCACCATAGTACATTATTTTAATCCACTTAACACTTGTTCTGAACACAGTCAGTGTGTGATCTCATTGTACATTATTTTTAATCACTTAACACTTGTTCTGAACACAGTCAGTGTGTGATCTCATAGTACATTATTTTAATCCACTTAACACTTGTTCTGAACACAGTCAGTGTGTGATATCATAGTACATTATTTTAATCCACTTACACTTGTTCTGAACACAGACAGTGTGTGATCTCATAGTACATTATTTTAATCCACTTAACACTTGTTCTGAACACAGTCAGTGTGTGATATCCATAGTACATTATTTTAATCCACTTAACACTTGTTCTGAACACAGTCAGTGTGTGATCTCCATAGTACATTATTTTAATCCACTTAACACTTGTTCTGAACACAGTCAGTGTGTGATCTCCATAGTACATTATTTTAATCCACTTAACACTTGTTCTGACACACAGTCAGTGTGTGATATCATAGTACATTATTTTAATCCACTTAACACTTGTTCTGAAACACAGTCAGTGTGTGATCTCATAGTACATTATTTTAATCCACTTAACACTTGTTCTGAACACACAGGTCAGTGTGTGATTCACTTAGTACATTATTTTAATCCACTTAACACTTGTTCTGAACACAGTCAGTGTGTGATATCATAGTACATTATTTTAATCCACTTAACACATGTTCTGAACACAGTCAGTGTGTGATACCATAGTACATTATTTAAATCCACTTAACACTTGTTCTGACCATAGTCTGTGTGTGATACCATAGTACATTATTTTAATCCACTTAACACTTGTTCTGAACACAGTCAGTGTGTGATACATAGATACATTATTTTAATCCACTTAACACTTGTTCTGAACACAGTCTGTGTGTGATCTCATAGTACATTATTTTAATCCACTTAACACTTGTTCTGTACACACAGTCAGTGTGTGATATCATAGTACATTATTTTAATCCACTTAACACTTGTTCTGAACACAGTCAGTGTGTGATCTCATAGTACATTATTTTAATCCACTTAACACTTGTTCTGTAACACAGTCAGTGTGTGATACATAGTACATTATTTTAATCCACTAACACTTGTTCTGAACACAGTCATGTGTATTTTAATCCACTTAACACTTGTTCTGTACACACAGTCAGTGTGTGATATCATAGTACATTATTTTAATCCACTTAACACTTGTTCTGAACACAGTCAGTGTGTGATCTCATAGTACATTATTTTAATCCACTTAACACTTGTTCTGAACACAGTCAGTGTGTGATCTCATAGTACATTATTTTAATCCACTTAACACTTGTTCTGAACACAGTCAGTGTGTGATACCATAGTACATTATTTTAATCCACTTAACACTTGTTCTGAACATAGTCTGTGTGTGATATCATAGTACATTATTTTAATCCACTTAACACTTGTTCTGTACACAGTCAGTGTGTGATACCATAGTACATTATTTTAATCCACTTAACACTTGTTCTGAACATAGTCTGTGTGTGATATCATAGTACATTATTTTAATCCACTTAACACTTGTTCTGTACACAGTCAGTGTGTGATACCATAGTACATTATTTTAATCCACTTAACACTTGTTCTGAACATAGTCTGTGTGTGATCTCATAGTACATTATTTTAATCCACTTAACACTTGTTCTGAACACAGTCAGTGTGTGATACCATAGTACATTATTTTAATCCACTTAACACTTGTTCTGAACATAGTCTGTGTGTGATATCATAGTACATTATTTTAATCCACTTAACACTCGTTCTGAACACAGTCAGTGTGTGATCTCATAGTACATTATTTTAATCCACTTAACACTTGTTCTGAACATAGTCTGTGTATGATATCATAGTACATTATTTTAATCCACTTAACACTTGTTCTGTACACAGTCAGTGTGTGATCTCATAGTACATTATTTTAATCCACTTAACACTTGTTCTGTACACAGTCAGTGTGTGATCTCATAGTACATTATTTTAATCCACTTAACACTTGTTCTGAACACAGTCCGTGTGTAATCTCATAGTACATTATTTTAATCCACTTAACACTTGTTCTGTACACACAGACAGTGTGTGATCTCATAGTACATTATTTTAATCCACTTAACACTTGTTCTGTACACAGTCAGTGTGTGATCTCATAGTACATTATTGTAATCCACTTAACACTTGTTCTGTACACACAGTCAGTGTGTGATCTCATAGTACATTATTTTAATCCACTTAACACTTGTTCTGTACACACAGTCAGTGTGTGATCTCATAGTACATTATTGTAATCCACTTAACACTTGTTCTGTACAGTCAGTGTGTGATCTCATAGTACATTATTTTAATCCATTTAACACTTGTTCTGTACACACAGTCAGTGTGTGATCTCATAGTACATTATTGTAATCCACTTAACACTTGTTCTGAACACAGTCAGTGTGTGATACCATAGTACATTATTTTAATCCACTTAACACTTGTTCTGTACACACAGTCAGTGTGTGATACCATAGTACATTATTTTAATCCACTTAACACTTGTTCTGAACACAGTCAGTGTGTGATACCATAGTACATTATTTTAATCCACTTAACACTTGTTCTGAACACAGTCAGTGTGTGATACCATAGTACATTATTTTAATCCACTTAACACTTGTTCTGTACAGTCAGTGTGTGATCTCATAGTACATTATTTTAATCCATTTAACACTTGTTCTGTACACACAGTCAGTGTGTGATCTCATAGTACATTATTGTAATCCACTTAACACTTGTTCTGAACACAGTCAGTGTGTGATACCATAGTACATTATTTTAATCCACTTAACACTTGTTCTGAACACAGTCAGTGTGTGATCTCATAGTACATTATTTTAATCCATTTAACACTTGTTCTGTACACACAGTCAGTGTGTGATCTCATAGTACATTATTGTAATCCACTTAACACTTGTTCTGAACACAGTCAGTGTGTGATCTCATAGTACATTATTTTAATCCATTTAACACTTGTTCTGTACACACAGACAGTGTGTGATCTCATAGTACATTATTGTAATCCACTTAACACTTGTTCTTTACACACAGTCAGTGTGTGATCTCATAGTACATTATTGTAATCCACTTAACACTTGTTCTGTACACAGTCAGTGTGTGATACCATAGTACATTATTTTAATCCACTTAACACTTGTTCTGAACACAGTCAGTGTGTGATCTCATAGTACATTATTTTAATCCACTTAACACTTGTTCTGTACACAGTCAGTGTGTGATCTCATAGTACATTATTTTAATCCACTTAACACTTGTTCTGTACACAGTCAGTGTGTGATCTCATAGTACATTATTTTAATCCACTTAACATTTGTTCTGAACACAGTCAGTGTGTGATCTCATAGTACATTATGTTAATCCACTTAACACTTGTTCTGAACACAGTCAGTGTGTGATATCATAGTACATTATTTTAATCCACTTAACACTTGTTCTGAACATAATCTGTGTGTGATATCATAGTACATTATTTTAATCCACTTAACACTTGTTCTGAACACAGACAGTGTGTGATATCATAGTACATTATTTTAATCCACTTAACACTTGTTCTGAACACAGACAGTGTGTGATCTCATAGTACATTATTTTAATCCACTTAACACTTGTTCTGAACACAGACAGTGTGTGATATCATAGTACATTATTTTAATCCACTTAACATTTGTTCTGAACACAGTCAGTGTGTGATATCATAGTACATTATTTTAATCCACTTAACACTTGTTCTGTACACAGTCAGTGTGTGATATCATAGTACATTATTTTAATCCACTTAACACTTGTTCTGAACACAGTCAGTGTGTGATCTCATAGTACATTATTTTAATCCACTTAACACTTGTTCTGTACACAGACAGTGTGTGATCTCATAGTACATTATTTTAATCCACTTAACACTTGTTCTGTACACACAGACAGTGTGTGATCTCATAGTACATTATTTTAATCCACTTAACACTTGTTCTGTACACAGTCAGTGTGTGATCTCATAGTACATTATTTTAATCCACTTAACATTTGTTCTGAACACAGTCAGTGTGTGATCTCATAGTACATTATGTTAATCCACTTAACACTTGTTCTGAACACAGTCAGTGTGTGATATCATAGTACATTATTTTAATCCACTTAACACTTGTTCTGAACACAGACAGTGTGTGATCTCATAGTACATTATTTTAATCCACTTAACACTTGTTCTGAACACAGTCAGTGTGTGATATCATAGTACATTATATTAATCCACTTAACACTTGTTCTGTACACAGTCAGTGTGTGATACCATAGTACATTATTTTAATCCACTTAACACTTGTTCTGAACACAGTCAGTGTGTGATATCATAGTACATTATTTTAATCCACTTAACACTTGTTCTGTACACAGTCAGTGTGTGATCTCATAGTACATTATTTTAATCCACTTAACACTTGTTCTGTACACAGACAGTGTGTGATCTCATAGTACATTATTTTAATCCACTTAACACTTGTTCTGTACACAGTCAGTGTGTGATCTCATAGTACATTATTTTAATCCACTTAACACTTGTTCTGTACACACAGTCAGTGTGTGATATCATAGTACATTATTTTAATCCACTTAACACTTGTTCTGTACACAGTCAGTGTGTGATATCATAGTACATTATTTTAATCCACTTAACACTTGTTCTGAACACAGTCAGTGTGTGATACCATAGTACATTATTTTAATCCACTTAACACTTGTTCTGTACACACAGTCAGTGTGTGATATCATAGTACATTATTTTAATCCACTTAACACTTGTTCTGAACACAGTCAGTGTGTGATACCATAGTACATTATTTTAATCCACTTAACACTTGTTCTGTACACACAGTCAGTTTGTGATATCATAGTACATTATTTTAATCCACTTAACACTTGTTCTGTACACAGTCAGTGTGTGATATCATAGTACATTATTTTAATCCACTTAACACTTGTTCTGAACACAGTCAGTGTGTGATCTCATAGTACATTATTTTAATCCACTTAACACTTGTTCTGTACACAGTCAGTGTGTGATCTCATAGTACATTATTTTAATCCACTTAACACTTGTTCTGGACACAGTCAGTGTGTGATCTCATGGTACATTATTTTAATCCACTTAACACTTGTTCTGAACACAGTCGGTGTGTGATCTCATAGTACATTATTTTAATCCACTTAACACTTGTTCTGAACACAGTCAGTGTGTGATCTCATAGTACATTATTTTAATCCACTTAACACTTGTTCTGAACACAGTCAGTGTGTGATACCATAGTACATTATTTTAATCCACTTAACACTTGTTCTGAACACAGTCAGTGTGTGATCTCATAGTACATTATTTTAATCCACTTAACACTTGTTCTGAACACAGTCAGTGTGTGATCTCATAGTACATTATTTTAATCCACTTAACACTTGTTCTGAACACAGTCAGTGTGTGATCTCATAGTACATTATTTTAATCCACTTAACACTTGTTCTGAACACAGTCAGTGTGTGATCTCATAGTACATTATTTTAATCCACTTAACACTTGTTCTGAACACAGTCAGTGTGTGATATCATAGTACATTATTTTAATCCACTTAACACTTGTTCTGAACACAGACAGTGTGTGATCTCATAGTACATTATTTTAATCCACTTAACACTTGTTCTGAACACAGTCAGTGTGTGATACCATACTACATTATTTTAATCCACTTAACACTTGTTCTGAACACAGTCAGTGTGTGATCTCATAGTACATTATTTTAATCCACTTAACACTTGTTCTGAACACAGTCAGTGTGTGATCTCATAGTACATTATTTTAATCCACTTAACACTTGTTCTGAACACAGTCAGTGTGTGATACCATAGTACATTATTTTAATCCACTTAACACTTGTTCTGTACACACAGTCAGTGTGTGATATCATAGTACATTATTTTAATCCACTTAACACTTGTTCTGAACACAGTCAGTGTGTGATCTCATAGTACATTATTTTAATCCACTTAACACTTGTTCTGAACACAGTCAGTGTGTGATCTCATAGTACATTATTTTAATCCACTTAACACTTGTTCTGAACACAGTCAGTGTGTGATACCATAGTACATTATTTTAATCCACTTAACACTTGTTCTGAACATAGTCTGTGTGTGATATCATAGTACATTATTTTAATCCACTTAACACTTGTTCTGTACACAGTCAGTGTGTGATACCATAGTACATTATTTTAATCCACTTAACACTTGTTCTGAACATAGTCTGTGTGTGATATCATAGTACATTATTTTAATCCACTTAACACTTGTTCTGTACACAGTCAGTGTGTGATACCATAGTACATTATTTTAATCCACTTAACACTTGTTCTGAACATAGTCTGTGTGTGATCTCATAGTACATTATTTTAATCCACTTAACACTTGTTCTGTACACACAGTCAGTGTGTGATATCATAGTACATTATTTTAATCCACTTAACACTTGTTCTGAACACAGTCAGTGTGTGATCTCATAGTACATTATTTTAATCCACTTAACACTTGTTCTGAACACAGTCAGTGTGTGATCTCATAGTACATTATTTTAATCCACTTAACACTTGTTCTGAACACAGTCAGTGTGTGATACCATAGTACATTATTTTAATCCACTTAACACTTGTTCTGAACATAGTCTGTGTGTGATATCATAGTACATTATTTTAATCCACTTAACACTTGTTCTGTACACAGTCAGTGTGTGATACCATAGTACATTATTTTAATCCACTTAACACTTGTTCTGAACATAGTCTGTGTGTGATATCATAGTACATTATTTTAATCCACTTAACACTTGTTCTGTACACAGTCAGTGTGTGATACCATAGTACATTATTTTAATCCACTTAACACTTGTTCTGAACATAGTCTGTGTGTGATCTCATAGTACATTATTTTAATCCACTTAACACTTGTTCTGAACACAGTCAGTGTGTGATACCATAGTACATTATTTTAATCCACTTAACACTTGTTCTGAACATAGTCTGTGTGTGATATCATAGTACATTATTTTAATCCACTTAACACTCGTTCTGAACACAGTCAGTGTGTGATCTCATAGTACATTATTTTAATCCACTTAACACTTGTTCTGAACATAGTCTGTGTATGATATCATAGTACATTATTTTAATCCACTTAACACTTGTTCTGTACACAGTCAGTGTGTGATCTCATAGTACATTATTTTAATCCACTTAACACTTGTTCTGTACACAGTCAGTGTGTGATCTCATAGTACATTATTTTAATCCACTTAACACTTGTTCTGAACACAGTCCGTGTGTAATCTCATAGTACATTATTTTAATCCACTTAACACTTGTTCTGTACACACAGACAGTGTGTGATCTCATAGTACATTATTTTAATCCACTTAACACTTGTTCTGTACACAGTCAGTGTGTGATCTCATAGTACATTATTGTAATCCACTTAACACTTGTTCTGTACACACAGTCAGTGTGTGATCTCATAGTACATTATTTTAATCCACTTAACACTTGTTCTGTACACACAGTCAGTGTGTGATCTCATAGTACATTATTGTAATCCACTTAACACTTGTTCTGTACAGTCAGTGTGTGATCTCATAGTACATTATTTTAATCCATTTAACACTTGTTCTGTACACACAGTCAGTGTGTGATCTCATAGTACATTATTGTAATCCACTTAACACTTGTTCTGAACACAGTCAGTGTGTGATACCATAGTACATTATTTTAATCCACTTAACACTTGTTCTGTACACACAGTCAGTGTGTGATACCATAGTACATTATTTTAATCCACTTAACACTTGTTCTGAACACAGTCAGTGTGTGATACCATAGTACATTATTTTAATCCACTTAACACTTGTTCTGAACACAGTCAGTGTGTGATACCATAGTACATTATTTTAATCCACTTAACACTTGTTCTGTACAGTCAGTGTGTGATCTCATAGTACATTATTTTAATCCATTTAACACTTGTTCTGTACACACAGTCAGTGTGTGATCTCATAGTACATTATTGTAATCCACTTAACACTTGTTCTGAACACAGTCAGTGTGTGATACCATAGTACATTATTTTAATCCACTTAACACTTGTTCTGAACACAGTCAGTGTGTGATCTCATAGTACATTATTTTAATCCATTTAACACTTGTTCTGTACACACAGTCAGTGTGTGATCTCATAGTACATTATTGTAATCCACTTAACACTTGTTCTGAACACAGTCAGTGTGTGATCTCATAGTACATTATTTTAATCCATTTAACACTTGTTCTGTACACACAGACAGTGTGTGATCTCATAGTACATTATTGTAATCCACTTAACACTTGTTCTTTACACACAGTCAGTGTGTGATCTCATAGTACATTATTGTAATCCACTTAACACTTGTTCTGTACACAGTCAGTGTGTGATACCATAGTACATTATTTTAATCCACTTAACACTTGTTCTGAACACAGTCAGTGTGTGATCTCATAGTACATTATTTTAATCCACTTAACACTTGTTCTGTACACAGTCAGTGTGTGATACCATAGTACATTATTTTAATCCACTTAACACTTGTTCTGAACACAGTCAGTGTGTGATCTCATAGTACATTATTTTAATCCACTTAACACTTGTTTTGTACACACAGTCAGTGTGTGATATAATAGTACATTATTTTAATCCACTTAACACTTGTTCTGAACATAGTCAGTGTGTGATATCATAGTACATTATTTTAATCCACTTAACACTTGTTCTGTACACAGACAGTGTGTGATCTCATAGTACATTATTTTAATCCACTTAACACTTGTTCTGTACACAGTCAGTGTGTGATCTCATAGTACATTATTTTAATCCACTTAACACTTGTTCTGTACACAGACAGTGTGTGATATCATAGTACATTATTTTAATCCATTTAACACTTGTTCTGTACACACAGTCAGTGTGTGATCTCATAGTACATTATTGTAATCCACTTAACACTTGTTCTGAACACAGTCAGTGTGTGATCTCATAGTACATTATTTTAATCCACTTAACACTTGTTCTGTACACACAGTCAGTGTGTGATCTCATAGTACATTATTTTAATCCACTTAACACTTGTTCTGTACACAGACAGTGTGTGATCTCATAGTACATTATTTTAATCCACTTAACATTTGTTCTGAACACAGTCAGTGTGTGATATCATAGTACATTATTTTAATCCACTTAACACTTGTTCTGTACACAGTCAGTGTGTGATGTCATAGTACATTATTTTAATCCACTTAACACTTGTTCTGAACACAGTCAGTGTGTGATATCATAGTACATTATTTTAATCCACTTAACAATTGTTCTGTACACAGTCAGTGTGTGATGTCATAGTACATTATTTTAATCCACTTAACACTTGTTCTGAACACAGTCAGTGTGTGATCTCAAAGTACATTATTTTAATCCACTTAACACTTGTTCTGTACACAAACCGTGTGTGATATCATAGTACATTATTTTAATCCACTTAACATTTGTTCTGAACACAGTCAGTGTGTGATCTCATAGTACATTATTTTAATCCACTTAACACTTGTTCTGTACACATTCAGTGTGTGATCTCATAGTACATTATTTTAATCCACTTAACATTTGTTCTGAACACAGTCAGTGTGTGATCTCATAGTACATTATTTTAATCCACTTAACACTTGTTCTGTACACAGTCAGTGTGTGATCTCATAGTACATTATTTTAATCCACTTAACATTTGTTCTGAACACAGTCAGTGTGTGATCTCATAGTACATTATTTTAATCCACTTAACACTTGTTCTGTACACAGTCAGTGTGTGATCTCATAGTACATTATTTTAATCCACTTAACACTTGTTCTGAACACAGTCAGTGTGTGATCTCATAGTACATTATGTTAATCCACTTAACACTTGTTCTGAACACAGTCAGTGTGTGATATCATAGTACATTATGTTAATCCACTTAACACTTGTTCTGAACACAGTCAGTGTGTGATCTCATAGTACATTATGTTAATCCACTTAACATTTGTTCTGAACACAGTCAGTGTGTGATATCATAGTACATTATTTTAATCCACTTAACACTTGTTCTGTACACAGTCAGTGTGTGATATCATAGTACATTATTTTAATCCACTTAACACTTGTTCTGAACACAGTCAGTGTGTGATCTCATAGTACATTATTTTAATCCACTTAACACTTGTTCTGTACACAGACAGTGTGTGATCTCATAGTACATTATTTTAA
This sequence comes from Romanogobio albipinnatus, assembly GCA_023566225.1. Taxonomy (NCBI): domain Eukaryota; kingdom Metazoa; phylum Chordata; class Actinopteri; order Cypriniformes; family Gobionidae; genus Romanogobio; species Romanogobio albipinnatus. Next base: position 3,797,323 of record CM042256.1, on the reverse strand, counting down.
TCCACTTAACACTTGTTCTGTACACAGACAGTGTGTGATCTCATAGTACATTATTTTAATCCACTTAACACTTGTTCTGTACACAGTCAGTGTGTGATCTCATAGTACATTATTTTAATCCACTTAACATTTGTTCTGAACACAATCAGTGTGTGTTATCATAGTACATTATTTTAATCCACTTAACACTTGTTCTGTACACAGTCAGTGTGTGATCTCATAGTACATTATTTTAATCCACTTAACACTTGTTCTGTACACACAGTCAGTGTGTGATATCATAGTACATTATTTTAATCCACTTAACACTTGTTCTGTACACAGTCAGTGTGTGATCTCATAGTACATTATTTTAATCCACTTAACACTTGTTCTGTACACACAGTCAGTGTGTGATATCATAGTACATTATTTTAATCCACTTAACACTTGTTCTGTACACACAGTCAGTGTGTGATATCATAGTACATTATTTTAATCCACTTAACACTTGTTCTGTACACACAGTCAGTGTGTGATATCATAGTACATTATTTTAATCCACTTAACACTTGTTCTGAACACAGTCAGTGTGTGATCTCAAAGTACATTATTTTAATCCACTTAACACTTGTTCTGAACACAGTCAGTGTGTGATCTCAAAGTACATTATTTTAATCCACTTAACACTTGTTCTGTAAACAGACAGTGTGTGATATCATAGTACATTATTTTAATCCACTTAACATTTGTTCTGAACACAGTCAGTGTGTGATCTCATAGTACATTATTTTAATCCACTTAACACTTGTTCTGTACACAGACAGTGTGTGATCTCATAGTACATTATTTTAATCCACTTAACATTTGTTCTGAACACAGTCAGTGTGTGATATCAATGTACATTATTTTAATCCACTTAACACTTGTTCTGAACACAGTCAGTGTGTGATCTCATAGTACATTATTTTAATCCACTTAACACTTGTTCTGTACACAGTCAGTGTGTGATCTCATAGTACATTATTTTAATCCACTTAACATTTGTTCTGAACACAGTCAGTGTGTGATCTCATAGTACATTATGTTAATCCACTTAACACTTGTTCTGAACACAGTCAGTGTGTGATATCATAGTACATTATTTTAATCCACTTAACACTTGTTCTGAACATAATCTGTGTGTGATATCATAGTACATTATTTTAATCCACTTAACACTTGTTCTGAACACAGACAGTGTGTGATATCATAGTACATTATTTTAATCCACTTAACACTTGTTCTGAACACAGACAGTGTGTGATCTCATAGTACATTATTTTAATCCACTTAACACTTGTTCTGAACACAGACAGTGTGTGATATCATAGTACATTATTTTAATCCACTTAACATTTGTTCTGAACACAGTCAGTGTGTGATATCATAGTACATTATTTTAATCCACTTAACACTTGTTCTGTACACAGTCAGTGTGTGATATCATAGTACATTATTTTAATCCACTTAACACTTGTTCTGAACACAGTCAGTGTGTGATCTCATAGTACATTATTTTAATCCACTTAACACTTGTTCTGTACACAGACAGTGTGTGATCTCATAGTACATTATTTTAATCCACTTAACACTTGTTCTGTACACAGACAGTGTGTGATCTCATAGTACATTATTTTAATCCACTTAACACTTGTTCTGTACACAGTCAGTGTGTGATCTCATAGTACATTATTTTAATCCACTTAACATTTGTTCTGAACACAATCAGTGTGTGTTATCATAGTACATTATTTTAATCCACTTAACACTTGTTCTGTACACAGTCAGTGTGTGATCTCATAGTACATTATTTTAATCCACTTAACACTTGTTCTGTACACACAGTCAGTGTGTGATATCATAGTACATTATTTTAATCCACTTAACACTTGTTCTGTACACAGTCAGTGTGTGATCTCATAGTACATTATTTTAATCCACTTAACACTTGTTCTGTACACACAGTCAGTGTGTGATATCATAGTACATTATTTTAATCCACTTAACACTTGTTCTGTACACACAGTCAGTGTGTGATATCATAGTACATTATTTTAATCCACTTAACACTTGTTCTGTACACACAGTCAGTGTGTGATATCATAGTACATTATTTTAATCCACTTAACACTTGTTCTGAACACAGTCAGTGTGTGATCTCAAAGTACATTATTTTAATCCACTTAACACTTGTTCTGAACACAGTCAGTGTGTGATCTCAAAGTACATTATTTTAATCCACTTAACACTTGTTCTGTAAACAGACAGTGTGTGATATCATAGTACATTATTTTAATCCACTTAACATTTGTTCTGAACACAGTCAGTGTGTGATCTCATAGTACATTATTTTAATCCACTTAACACTTGTTCTGTACACAGACAGTGTGTGATCTCATAGTACATTATTTTAATCCACTTAACATTTGTTCTGAACACAGTCAGTGTGTGATATCAATGTACATTATTTTAATCCACTTAACACTTGTTCTGAACACAGTCAGTGTGTGATCTCATAGTACATTATTTTAATCCACTTAACACTTGTTCTGTACACAGTCAGTGTGTGATCTCATAGTACATTATTTTAATCCACTTAACATTTGTTCTGAACACAGTCAGTGTGTGATCTCATAGTACATTATGTTAATCCACTTAACACTTGTTCTGAACACAGTCAGTGTGTGATATCATAGTACATTATTTTAATCCACTTAACACTTGTTCTGAACATAATCTGTGTGTGATATCATAGTACATTATTTTAATCCACTTAACACTTGTTCTGAACACAGACAGTGTGTGATATCATAGTACATTATTTTAATCCACTTAACACTTGTTCTGAACACAGACAGTGTGTGATCTCATAGTACATTATTTTAATCCACTTAACACTTGTTCTGAACACAGACAGTGTGTGATATCATAGTACATTATTTTAATCCACTTAACATTTGTTCTGAACACAGTCAGTGTGTGATATCATAGTACATTATTTTAATCCACTTAACACTTGTTCTGTACACAGTCAGTGTGTGATATCATAGTACATTATTTTAATCCACTTAACACTTGTTCTGAACACAGTCAGTGTGTGATCTCATAGTACATTATTTTAATCCACTTAACACTTGTTCTGTACACAGACAGTGTGTGATCTCATAGTACATTATTTTAATCCACTTAACACTTGTTCTGTACACACAGACAGTGTGTGATCTCATAGTACATTATTTTAATCCACTTAACACTTGTTCTGTACACAGTCAGTGTGTGATCTCATAGTACATTATTTTAATCCACTTAACATTTGTTCTGAACACAGTCAGTGTGTGATCTCATAGTACATTATGTTAATCCACTTAACACTTGTTCTGAACACAGTCAGTGTGTGATATCATAGTACATTATTTTAATCCACTTAACACTTGTTCTGAACACAGACAGTGTGTGATCTCATAGTACATTATTTTAATCCACTTAACACTTGTTCTGAACACAGTCAGTGTGTGATATCATAGTACATTATTTTAATCCACTTAACACTTGTTCTGAACACAGTCAGTGTGTGATCTCATAGTACATTATTTTAATCCACTTAACACTTGTTCTGTACACAGACAGTGTGTGATCTCATAGTACATTATTTTAATCCACTTAACACTTGTTCTGTACACAGTCAGTGTGTGATCTCATAGTACATTATTTTAATCCACTTAACATTTGTTCTGAACACAGTCAGTGTGTGATCTCATAGTACATTATTTTAATCCACTTAACATTTGTTCTGAACACAGTCAGTGTGTGATCTCATAGTACATTATGTTAATCCACTTAACACTTGTTCTGAACACAGTCAGTGTGTGATATCATAGTACATTATTTTAATCCACTTAACACTTGTTCTGAACACAGTCAGTGTGTGATCTCATAGTACATTATTTTAATCCACTTAACACTTGTTCTGTACACAGTCAGTGTGTGATCTCATAGTACATTATTTTAATCCACTTAACATTTGTTCTGAACACAGTCAGTGTGTGATATCATAGTACATTATTTTAATCCACTTAACACTTGTTCTGTACACAGTCAGTGTGTGATCTCATAGTACATTATTTTAATCCACTTAACACTTGTTCTGTACACACAGTCAGTGTGTGATCTCATAGTACATTATTTTAATCCACTTAACACTTGTTCTGTACACAGACAGTGTGTGATATCATAGTACATTATTTTAATCCACTTAACACTTGTTCTGAACACAGTCAGTGTGTGATCTCAAAGTACATTATTTTAATCCACTTAACACTTGTTCTGTACACAGACAGTGTGTGATATCATAGTACATTATTTTAATCCACTTAACATTTGTTCTGAACACAGTCAGTGTGTGATCTCATAGTACATTATTAGCTAAACTAGTGAATGAACTTGCGCTCCCTGGGCGGTTCAGCGCAAAAAAGGAGGCGTGTTCCGGCGCAAACAATCCCTGGTGCTATTTTGCTGTTCCATTAAACAATTGCGCCACTGACCAGAAAAAACCTAGTCTAAAGTCAGTGGCGCGTTGCGCGTTGTTCATTATGCTATTTTAAGGGCGCATGCTTGACAATAGCTGCACAACGCGCATACACTTTGCTCATGTAATCTACACAGATGCAACAGTTATTGTTGCAAATCATAAATTGTTACACTAAAAAAATATTAACACATGAGATGACGGAAATCATTGTGGTGTGCCACGAAGATGTGAAAAAATAGGCATAAATCTAGCTTACAAATTATTCAGGCTAATTATTTATTTAACCAACGCTATTTTGGGTGGGTTTCTCCCATCCCCATACAACACAACTTCTCTGTCTTTCACTGCTCTTACAAGAACATCAGTCTCCTCGGCTGTGAACCGCTCCTGGCGTGCGCCTGGTAAATACGCCATAATAATAGCAATCCATAATGGAACTTGCGCACCTGCTTTTAAAGGGAATGTTGGATGACGCTCTGATTGGTTTATTCACGTTACGCCCAAACCACACCTATGAATAATGAAGCTACTTCAGACCAACCCATTTTAGATTTGCGCCGGGCGCAAGAGCCATTTATCCCGCCGGGAAAATAGCAACAGCGCCGAGACCCGCCCACAAAGTTACTTGCGCTTTGCGCTTTGACACTTGCGTTTCAGATCGTTAAAATAGGGCCCTTGTTCTGTACACACAGACAGTGTGTGATCTCATAGTACATTATTTTAATCCACTTAACACTTGTTCTGTACACAGTCAGTGTGTGATCTCATAGTACATTATTTTAATCCACTTAACACTTTTTCTGTACACAGTCAGTGTGTGATATAATAGTACATTATTTTAATCCACTTAACACTTGTTCTGTACACACAGACAGTGTGTGATCTCATAGTACATTATTTTAATCCACTTAACACTTGTTCTGTACACAGTCAGTGTGTGATATCATAGTACATTATTTTAATCCACTTAACACTTGTTCTGTACACACAGTCAGTGTGTGATCTCATAGTACATTATTTTAATCCACTTAACACTTGTTCTGTACACACAGACAGTGTGTGATATCATAGTACATTATTGTAATCCACTTAACACTTGTTCTGTACACACAGTCAGTGTGTGATCTCATAGTACATTATTGTAATCCACTTAACACTTGTTCTGTACACACAGACAGTGTGTGATCTCATAGTACATTATTGTAATCCACTTAACACTTGTTCTGTACACACAGACAGTGTGTGATCTCATAGTACATTATTGTAATCCACTTAACACTTGTTCTGTACACACAGTCAGTGTGTGATCTCATAGTACATTATTGTAATCCACTTAACACTTGTTCTGTACACACAGTCAGTGTGTGATCTCATAGTACATTATTGTAATCCACTTAACACTTGTTCTGTACACACAGACAGTGTGTGATCTCATAGTACATTATTGTAATCCACTTAACACTTGTTCTGTACACACAGACAGTGTGTGATCTCATAGTACATTATTGTAATCCACTTAACACTTGTTCTGTACACACAGACAGTGTGTGATCTCATAGTACATTATTGTAATCCACTTAACACTTGTTCTGTACACACAGTCAGTGTGTGATCTCATAGTACATTATTGTAATCCACTTAACACTTGTTCTGTACACACAGTCAGTGTGTGATCTCATAGTACATTATTGTAATCCACTTAACACTTGTTCTGTACACACAGTCAGTGTGTGATCTCATAGTACATTATTTTAATCCACTTAACACTTGTTCTGTACACACAGTCAGTGTGTGATCTCATAGTACATTATTGTAATCCACTTAACACTTGTTCTGAACACAGTCAGTGTGTGATACCATAGTACATTATTTTAATCCACTTAACACTTGTTCCCTTTCAAAAGCTACACTCAATGCTGCATAAGCTTATGCAAATGGGAATGTCTTTGACATAACCAGCTGTGAAAATAGTGTGAAAACACGTCAATGAAATTGACCCGGAGGTATTTATAGCCTCGGCCGGTGACGTCATAGGCGCACCTGCTGCACGAGGCTATAAATAGATGAGCTTCAGCTGGAGCAAACCAGGTCTTTTTGTTTTCAGACCAACTCTGTGTTATGGTGTGTTACAAAGTCTCTGAAAGAAAAAAAAAAAAAGAAAAAATCTCTCTCTCTCTTTCAAGACTCAACTTGAGATCTTTGTTAGGAGTTAGTTTTCAACATGGCAGAGAGATCCCCGAGCGCAGTGAGCTTGAGGTTTCTGTCTAGAAAGCATTTGCTTCACGTGTTTTTGTACCCTTGACTTCGACATTTTCGACTATCATGGGTGCGAAATCGCGTGGATATGTGAGAATACCCCAGGTGGGAGACGCTCACGAGCTATCTCTCGCCTGGGTCTGCATTTTCATTAAAGAGACATACCTCCCCATAAAGCCATGTAGAAAATAAACGTCGGCTGTCATGGGCAAAGCTTATATATATGAATTATATATTATTTTATATGGAATATATGTTGTATATGATTTATATAAGAATAATAAATATAAAGGGACAGGCTGGTGCTGCGCTGCACACTATGGCTGTCTTGCAAGCATATCAGGCTGACCTTCTGAAGGATTTGAGTGGTTCATTTGGTGACTCAGTTAACTCTGTAGTGGCCAGATTTAAAGAAGTGGAAGAAACATGAAGTGTTCACTCAGTTTCTTCCTCAATGCACTCAAGGGGAGGGGCTATCAGCCACACAACCTCTCTTCAGTCCTTCAAGATTTAGGGGGGTAATAAGCAGAGTGTGGCGAGTCGCGCTCTCCCTCGTAAAGACTGGAGACCGGCTCGTCATCCTCAACAACCTCCCAGGGCAGACCTCGGGACTGTCATCAATATAAGAAGTCCGGTGGTCTGGTGCCCAGTCTGCCCCCACGGGACAGGGCGTGTCAAACATTTGCTCGCCCCACCCCGTTATCCTCAAAACTACTCCATCCCCGCCGCCTCTGGTGATTCGGGGGGGCAGTGGTTTCCAGTGAAATGTTAGACGTTCAGTGTTTAAATCCTGCTATCATCCAGGACATAGAACGTCTAACATCCCCTCATCAGGAAGTGTTAAAATTGTCACTCTCAGAGTCTCAGGCAGTGTGTGAACTTCTGCCAGGCGTTTCTGCATGGGTGTTAAGCACGGTAAAAATTAGTAAACTAATTTATTTGTCATCCTCCTGGTTTGAACGGCGTGGTCTCCACTTCCGTGAAGGCGGAGTTGGCGTTCGTACTGTCACAAGTGACAGCAGTTACTTCCTGGTCCCCAGTAGGGTGGGGGGGGGGGGGTGTCTAATCTCAGATCTTCGAGTCTTAAACCGTGAAGCAGTTAAAGTACTCAAGGTCAAGATGTTACAGTGAAGGCGGTCGTGTCGCATATTCAACATTGTGATTGGATTCGGCACGATTGATCCGAAGGACGCATGTATTCGCATATAAAGTCTGCCACAACACAGGAAGTTCCTGAGGTTCGCTCTTGGGGGCAAAAGCTTACCAATTTCGGGTCTTCCATTTGGCTAGCCTTGTAACCGCACATAAACAAAATGTATGGATGTATTACCGGCTCCATTGGGATTCCGGGGCATTCAAATTTTGAATTACAAAGGCGATTGCTAAAATTAGCACAATCACATGAGATGGCGCTTCAACACAGTGTGTTGGCTCATCTAGTTTCTCTAGGGTTGAGACTCAACACCAAGAAAAGTGTTCTTTCTCCTGCCCAGAGAACGACTTATCTAGGGTTTGTTCGGTTTTTGGTCACAAGGTGGGCACAATGGTTTCCCGCTTGAATCAAGACCATTCAGTATTCCCTGAGCAAAGTCAGGCTAGACCAAGATCTTACTGATCATCAGCACCAGAGTGTTAGGTCTAATGGCATCAGCATCCACGGGTTTCCCTTTGGGGTTGTTGCACATAAGACCGTTTCAGTTGTGGCTAAAAGCCAGAGGACTTAGGGCCAATCCTCAGGCAAATAAAGTGGCGCGCCATGTGGCTTCGTACACTAACTATGTGGTTCAGACCCCGGTTTTTGCCTTGGGTCCCACTCTAGGCGTACCTTGTTGTCGCAAGTTGCTAACGACGGACGCTTCCCTGACGGGCTGGGGTGCGGCCTTAAGTGGTCGTCCAGCCCAACGGGAATGGGAGGGTCATCAACTCAGTTGGCACATCAACTGCCTCGAGTTGACGGCTGTATTTCTGGCCCTGAAATACTTTCTCCCCCAATTGAGGGGCTGTCATGTCCTAGTGCGGGTGGACAGTACAGCTAAATATCTTGTATATAATCACCAGGGGGGTCTGTGCTCACGCTATCAGAATAGCGAGACAGATTTTTCTCTGGGCTCAGAACAAGTTCCTGTCACTCGAGCAGTGTACATTCAAGGGCGGTTGAATGTGGGAGCAGATTTACTGTCCAGACAGAGTTACAGATGGGGGGGTGGAAACTCCACCCAGAAGTACTCAAGCAGATCTGGATCAGATTTTACAGAGCTGACCACAGGGAGTGGACCTCTTCGCCTCTTCTCAGACAGCGCAATGTCCCTGCTTCTCTCTGTCACCCAGCCCCGCTGGGTCTGGATGTGATGGTTCATACATGGCCCAAAATGTGTCTGTATGCCCTCCTTCCAGTCGCTCTGCTCCTGGGAGTTCTAGCCGGGGTTGGCCAGCAAGGGTCTTGCTTCTTATCGATAGCGCTGCGTTGGTCGAACAGGGTTTGGTTCTCGGAGATAGTGTCTCTCCTCAATGGCTCACCTTGGGCGATTCCGGCGAGGAGGGACCTTCTGTCTCAGGCAGAGGGCACGATATTCCATTCCAGGCCCGACCTGTGGAACCTTCATGTTTGGCCCCTGAAGGGCACCAACTGAGGGACACGGGGCTTTCGCCTGCAGTTATTGAGACCATCCTATGTGCTAGAGCTTCCTCCACTCGGAAAGTTTATAGCTAATAAATGGGGTAACTTCAGTTCTGGATTTTCTGCAAGAAAAGTTGTCATCAGGCACCTGCCCCTCCACTCTCAGGGTTCATGTGGCCGCTCTTTCGGCTTGCCACGCCTTGGTGGATGGGGTGCCGCTTGGGAGACATCCTCTACTCGCTCGCTTCATTCATGGGGTAGGCGGTTGAGGCCACCTGTTAGAACCAAGATCCCTTCATGGGACTTAGCTTTAGTCCTCGAGGGTCTGGTTGAGACCCCCTTTGAAACATTAGCTTGCCCCTCCACTCTCAGGGTTTATGTGGCCGCTCTTTTGGCTTGCCATGCCCTGGTGGATGGGGTGCCGCTTGGGAGGCATCTTCTGCCTGCTCACTTTGTTGTGCCAGGCAGTTGTGGCCTCCATTAAGAGCCAAGATCCCTTCATGGGACTTAGTTTTAGCCCTCGAGGGTCTGGTTGAGACCCCCTTTGAACCTCTAGAATCAGCGTCTGACGAACTTCTGACTCTAAAGATGGTTTTTCTTATGGCTATAACTTCTCTGAAAAGAATTGGGGACATGCAGGCTCTGTCAATATCGCCATCCTGCTTAGACTTTGCCCCAGGTTTGGTGAAAGTGATTTTGCATCCCCACCCTGTCTACCTGCCTAAGGTTCCTTTGTCGACTGTACATCCTGTCACTCTTGAAACCTTCTGCCCTCTGCCGTTCACAACGCCGGATCAGGAGAAACTTCATAGACTGTGTCCAGTCCATGCTCTTCAGGCCTACGTCCACCGCACTAGCCAGTGGCGTAAGTCAGAGCAACTGTTTGTTTGCCATGGGGGCCGTAACAGAGGTTCTGCCACCATCAAACAATGTCACATTGGGTCAGGGATGCTACTGCTCTTGCCTATGAGGTGCGCGGTCAAGCTTCACCTATAGGATTAAGGGCTCACTCCGCCAGGGGAGTCGCCTCTTCTACTGCGTTAGCAAGGGGTGCTCCCTTACAAAGTGTTTGTGATGCGGCAGGTTGGTCCTCTCCACACACATTCTTAAGACTTTATAGCTTGGATGCTCATGCCACTCTGGGCTCTCATGTCCTTGAGTCGACATCACAGGCTAATGCCTGAGGCTTCTTGCGTTCTTGTGCACACCTACACAACCGTAAGGGGTCCAGGCACCATCAAGCACGGCGGCGTGGGTATTCTCGTTCCCATTTGCATAAGCTTATGCAGCATTGAGTGTAGCTTTTGAAAGGGAACACTTGGGGTTACTTGACTGTAACCCTGTTCCCTGATAAAGCGGAACGAGATGCTGCATTGCTAGGCCGTGCTGATGATGCTTCAGGACTGGTCTTCAAACAAAGAAGATCTGGTTTGCTCCAGCTGAAGCTCATCTATTTATAGCCTCGTGCAGCAGGTGCGCCTATGACGTCACCGGCCGAGGCTATAAATACCTCCGGGTCAATTTCATTGACGTGTTTTCACACTATTTTCACAGCTGGTTATGTCAAAGACATTCCCATTTGCATAAGCTTATGCAGCATCTCGTTCCGCTTTATCAGGGAACAGGGTTACAGTCAAGTAACCCCAAGTGTTCTGTACACACAGTCAGTGTGTGATACCATAGTACATTATTTTAATCCACTTAACACTTGTTCTGTACACACAGTCAGTGTGTGATACCATAGTACATTATTTTAATCCACTTAACATTTGTTCTGAACACAGTCAGTGTGTGATACCATAGTACATTATTTTAATCCACTTAACACTTGTTCTGAACACAGTCAGTGTGTGATACCATAGTACATTATTTTAATCCACTTAACACTTGTTCTGAACACAGTCAGTGTGTGATACCATAGTACATTATTTTAATCCACTTAACACTTGTTCTGTACAGTCAGTGTGTGATCTCATAGTACATTATTTTAATCCATTTAACACTTGTTCTGTACACACAGTCAGTGTGTGATCTCATAGTACATTATTGTAATCCAGTTAACACTTGTTCTGAACACAGTCAGTGTGTGATACCATAGTACATTATTTTAATCCACTTAACACTTGTTCTGAACACAGTCAGTGTGTGATCTCATAGTACATTATTTTAATCCATTTAACACTTGTTCTGTACACACAGTCAGTGTGTGATCTCATAGTACATTATTGTAATCCACTTAACACTTGTTCTGTACACACAGTCAGTGTGTGATCTCATAGTACATTATTGTAATCCACTTAACACTTGTTCTGTACACACAGTCAGTGTGTGATCTCATAGTACATTATTGTAATCCATTTAACACTTGTTCTGTACACACAGACAGTGTGTGATCTCATAGTACATTATTGTAATCCACTTAACACTTGTTCTGTACACACAGTCAGTGTGTGATCTCATAGTACATTATTGTAATCCACTTAACACTTGTTCTGTACACACAGTCAGTGTGTGATCTCATAGTACATTATTGTAATCCACTTAACACTTGTTCTGTACACACAGTCAGTGTGTGATCTCATAGTACATTATTTTAATCCACTTAACACTTGTTCTGTACACACAGACAGTGTGTGATATCATAGTACATTATTGTAATCCACTTAACACTTGTTCTGTACAAACAGTCAGTGTGTGATCTCAGTACATTATTGTAATCTACTTAACACTTGTTCTGTACACACAGTCAGTGTGTGATCTCATAGTACATTATTGTAATCCACTTAACACTTGTTCTGTACACACAGACAGTGTGTGATCTCATAGTACATTATTGTAATCCACTTAACACTTGTTCTGAACACAGTCAGTGTGTGATATCATAGTACATTATTGTAATCCACTTAACACTTGTTCTGTACACACAGTCAGTGTGTGATCTCATAGTACATTATTTTAATCCACGTAACACTTGTTCTGTACACACAGTCAGTGTGTGATCTCATAGTACATTATTGTAATCCACTTAACACTTGTTCTGTACAGTCAGTGTGTGATCTCATAGTACATTATTTTAATCCATTTAACACTTGTTCTGAACACAGTCAGTGTGTGATCTCATAGTACATTATTGTAATCCACTTAACACTTGTTCTGAACACAGTCAGTGTGTGATACCATAGTACATTATTGTAATCCACTTAACACTTGTTCTGTACAGTCAGTGTGTGATCTCATAGTACATTATTTTAATCCATTTAACACTTGTTCTGAACACAGTCAGTGTGTGATCTCATAGTACATTATTGTAATCCACTTAACACTTGTTCTGGACACAGTCAGTGTGTGATCTCATAGTACATTATTGTAATCCACTTAACACTTGTTCTGAACACAGTCAGTGTGTGATCTCATAGTACATTATTGTAATCCACTTAACACTTGTTCTGTACAGTCAGTGTGTGATCTCATAGTACATTATTTTAATCCATTTAACACTTGTTCTGTACACACAGACAGTGTGTGATCTCATAGTACATTATTTTAATCCATTTAACACGTGTTCTGTACAAACAAACAGTGTGTGATCTCATAGTACATTATTTTAATCCACTTAACACTTGTTCTGTACACACAGTCAGTGTGTGATCTCATAGTACATTATTTTAATCCATTTAACACGTGTTCTGTACAAACAAACAGTGTGTGATCTCATAGTACATTATTTTAATCCATTTAACACTTGTTCTGTACAAACAGACAGTGTGTGATCTCATAGTACATTATTTTAATCCACTTAACACTTGTTCTGTACACACAGACAGTGTGTGATCTCATAGTACATTATTGTAATCCACTTAACACTTGTTCTGTACACACAGACAGTGTGTGATCTCATAGTACATTATTTTAATCCATTTAACACTTGTTCTGTACACACAGACAGTGTGTGATCTCATAGTACATTATTGTAATCCACTTAACACTTGTTCTGTACACACAGTCAGTGTGTGATCTCATAGTACATTATTTTAATCCATTTAACACTTGTTCTGTACACACAGACAGTGTGTGATCTCATAGTACATTATTGTAATCCACTTAACACTTGTTCTGTACACACAGACAGTGTGTGATCTCATAGTACATTATTGTAATCCACTTAACACTTGTTCTGTACACACAGACAGTGTGTGATCTCATAGTACATTATTGTAATCCACTTAACACTTGTTCTGTACACACAGACAGTGTGTGATCTCATAGTACATTATTTTAATCCACTTAACACTTGTTCTGTACACACAGTCAGTGTGTGATCTCATAGTACATTAAAATTTTTCAACTAAACATCGAAATAAATCTAATTAATAAACTAAATTAACCATATAATAATGAACCATATATTACTGATCTAATTATTGATCTAAAGCCCACACTGTCACCGTATGGAAATTTAAACTGATGACATCAAATGACTATACAGCTTAATAAAATTATGCTGCATTATTTTCCTGTTTAACACAGTAAAGCTGCTTTGGAACAATCTACATTGTTAAAAGCGCTATATAAATAGAGTTGACTTGACTTGACTTGATAGTACATTATTTTAATCCACTTAACACTTGTTCTGTACACACAGACAGTGTGTGATCTCATAGTACATTATTTTAATCCACTTAACACTTGTTCTGAACACAGTCAGTGTGTGATCTCATAGTACATTATTGTAATCCACTTAACACTTGTTCTGTACACACAGACAGTGTGTGATCTCATAGTACATTATTTTAATCCACTTAACACTTGTTCTGTACACACAGACAGTGTGTGATCTCATAGTACATTATTTTAATCTACTTAACACTTGTTCTGTACACACAGACAGTGTGTGATCTCATAGTACATTATTTTAATCCACTTAACACTTGTTCTGAACACAGTCAGTGTGTGATCTCATAGTACATTATTTTAATCCACTTAACACTTGTTCTGTACACACAGTCAGTGTGTGATCTCATAGTACATTATTTTAATCCATTTAACACTTGTTCTGTACACACAGACAGTGTGTGATCTCATAGTACATTATTTTAATCCACTTAACACTTGTTCTGTACACACAGACAGTGTGTGATCTCATAGTACATTATTTTAATCTACTTAACACTTGTTCTGTACACACAGACAGTGTGTGATCTCATAGTACATTATTGTAATCCACTTAACACTTGTTCTGTACACACAGTCAGTGTGTGATCTCATAGTACATTATTGTAATCCACTTAACACTTGTTCTGTACACACAGTCAGTGTGTGATCTCATAGTACATTATTGTAATCCACTTAACACTTGTTCTGTACACACAGACAGTGTGTGATCTCATAGTACATCTCTTTTCAGGTCATTGGCCAGCTCCTCCCGTTTAGTTCTGGGCTGATTTCTCACCTTTCTTAGGATCATTGAGACCCCACGAGGTGAGATCTTGCATGGAGCCCCAGTCCGAGTGAGATTGACAGTCATGTTTAGCTTCTTCCATTTTCTAATGATTGCTCCAACAGTGGACCTTTTTTCACCAAGCTGCTTAGCAATTTCCCTGTAGCCCTTTCCAGCCTTGTGGAGGTGTACAATTTTGTCTCTAGTGTCTTTGGACAGCTCTTTGGTCTTGGCCATGTTAGTAGTTGGATTCTTACTGATTGTATGGGGTGGACAGGTGTCTTTATGCAGCTAACGACCTCAAACAGGTGCATCTAATTTAGGATAATAAATGGAATGGAGGTGGATATTTTAAAGGCAGTTCTAGCTGATAGACAGGAGTTCAAATACTTATTTGCAGCTGTATCATACAAATAAATAGTTATAAAATCATACATTGTGATTTCTGCATTTTTTTTTAGATTATGTCTCTCACAGTGGACATGCACATACGATGACAGTTTCAGACCCCTCCATGATTTCTAAGTGGGAGAACTTGCAAAATAGCAGGGTGTTCAAATACTTATTTTCCCCACTGTATATGCATATATAAATATTGTATATATAAAACCATATTATATAGGTGCAGTGCCACATATTACTGATGGAAAATCATGCAGGACAATGACGGAAAACTCCTCCACTGTTATGGTCTTCCACCCTGTTAGGCGAGTCATTTTTAAATAATAATTTGACAGCAACGTTAAATGTTCTGCATACTTATGTTTTATTTTGGGAGGTGAGGATCATTAACAGCATATACAATATATGTTTTTGAACAAATGTTTTTTTTTTTTACCATCCTGTTGGAAAAAATGGGTACAAAAAGTGCCTGTTCTTAATAATCAAGACATTCTATTCATCAATACAGTTTTGTTATTGTTTCAAGAATTAAAAAAAATACCATGATGGCATAAGGGACATATACTATCCAAGAAAAACTTGTTATTGTTTAACATTTACATTATTAACATTTTGTGATAACTATGTATATGTCCCTAACAGGGTGGAACACCTTCACGGCCCGTGTCTGAACAATGAATCTACCCATAATTATTATTTTTTTAGTCCCTGAGCTTGACCAATATGTATTCCTACTAGTTAAACATGTCACCATTTTGGTA
The DNA here is from genome assembly GCA_023566225.1 of Romanogobio albipinnatus. NCBI lineage: Eukaryota > Metazoa > Chordata > Actinopteri > Cypriniformes > Gobionidae > Romanogobio > Romanogobio albipinnatus. The sequence goes on along the minus strand of CM042256.1, from coordinate 3,781,301 downwards.
GAATGCTAAAAACATGAAAATCGTGTACTTTTTTTCCCAACATTTATGAAGCCAAAATGTTACTGCATACCAGGAATGACCCTTTTGGGTGAACTATCCCTTTAAAAACTTGATTTTCAGCACAGGGGGTCTTTAAAGGTCTCGTTCTTCGTGTTTTTTTGAAGCTTTGATTGTGTTTACAGTGTGCAATATAACATGTGTTCATGTTTCGCGTGTAAAAAAACACAGTATTTTTCACACAATTGACTCATCTGTGTACCGCTGTTTTCACTGTCCTAAAAACGGCTGATGACTTCCTTGTTCTATGAAGTCCCTCCTTCAGAAATACGTAACGAGTTCTGATTGTGCCAGCGGTTCCTGTGTTGTGATTTGACAGCAGCTTAGCGCACGTAACTTGCACGAAAAGGTCACGCCTCTTAACGGGGAGATGTATGCGCTCAATGATCTCTACAGCGTCCCTGGGAAAGCCAAACAAAGGTGATTTGACTCCGGGATGAAAATAACAGCGTCTCGACGACATGGCGACAAACACACTCAAACGCAACACTTCCTTTTCTCCACGCGACACTTCCTCTTCTCCACGTGGGAGAGCAACAAGACCATGCCCCCTTTTTCGCGTATTCTTGTGGGCGGAGGTTAGTCTGTTCTACTGACGTCATTTATGAAGGAAGTACCAGGATGTAGTCCAAGCCGGCCGTTCGCTGTAGGCTTTGAAAGGGAACTTCTGTTAAATAAAATATCTCGCTTGGCATTGAACTTTGAGCTTTATAATTTTACAGGTATTATTTATGCTCTAACAGCAACATTACACACTAACTAAAGTTTGAACAGTGGGATCACAAAGAACGGGACCTTTAAATGCCACGGCTCATTAATATTAATTAGGTTATGTGATGAACGCTCCACCCACCGTTAGTATCATCTGATTAATATTCATAAGCCTTCACCATAGTAGTGTAAATGCTCTGGGCTGTGTTTAACAAAACCATCGTAAGCTTAAGTTGATCGTAGAACAATTGCCACCAATGGTCTCTACGATCAATTTAGGCTTACGATGGTTTTGGGAAACGCATCCCTGTAGTTGTGGTGAAGTCTGTCTCTTCACCGCTGGATGGCACATGTATACTCCTCCTCCTCCTCCTCCTCCTCCTCCTCCTCCTCCTCCTCCTCCTCCTCCTACTCCTCCTCCTCCTCACTTCATTGCGCAGTTTGTATCATGTTTATCAAGCGCTACTCTTTTCCCACGCGCCAAGAATTTGCGGGATTTTGCGCGTTTCGGGGGAAATCGGTGTAACACTGAACAAGGAAGAGTTGCAGTGTCCGTCCTCTGTGTGTGAGGTAGGTTTGAATGAATATTAACATAGTTTTGGCATTGTTTGCTTCGTTTTTTGTTTCTTTGTTCACTGCTGTTTTAAACCGCTGTTTACTAATCCATACAATAATAACTTCGGGGAGTTATGAGCATATAGTAGTTGTTTGTTATGAGCGTATTTCTCTTCTCTCACGAACTTTCCTGAATAATAATCAGTCTGACGTGCTGTGGTTGCTGGGACAATCCTTCAGAAGAATGTGCTAGACAGAGCACTAACTCCCACACACACACACACACACACACTTGCTTTTATACAGATATTAATATTATAACCGTACTACGGAGCCCGGCTGGTCACCTATAGGAGAAAAAAAAACAATCCGTGCCGACGGTTTTGCAATCCGTTCCCTCAGTTTATAAACCGTGACCACACATTTTTAAACTGTTCCCTAGGTTTAACAAATCTCAAAACTAAAAGCATTCATTAATTATTTTATGATATATATATATATACACATACAAATAATAGTTGTTGTTGTTTATAATTATTATTTGCCTATTGTTGTATTTAGGCTACATGCATTTAGAAGAAGAAAAGGGAACAAAGAAATTAAAAGTCAGTCATAATACACAATGCCAGGTTTATTAGGAAATAATAATAAAGTGCTAAGATTATTACAGTTAAACAAGATTTTGACACACATAATTCTTATTAAATCGTTGTGTTCCGCCACCCGTTTATAGAGAATCACTGCAGTTAATATAATTTCATGAATAATACACAATAAAACAATAAGATTCGTTAAAGGTCCTGTTCTTCGTGATCCCATTGTTCAAACTTTAGTTAGTGTGTAATGTTGCTGTTAGAGCATAAATAATACCTGTAAAATTATAAAGCTCAAAGTTCAATGCCAAGCGAGATATTTTATTTAACAATAGTTCCCTTTCAAAGCCTACAGCGAACGGCCGGCTTGGACTACATCCTGGTACTTCCTTCATTAATGACGTCAGTAGAACAGTAGAACAGACTAACCTCCACCCACAAGAATACGCGAAAAAGGGGGCGTGGTCTTGTTGCTGTCCCACGTGGAGAAGAGGACGTGTCACGTGGAGAAAAGGAAGTGTTGCGTTTGAGTGTGTTTGTCGCCATGTCGTCGAGACGCTGTTATTTTCATCCCGGAGTCAAATCACCTTTGTTTGGCTTTCCCAGGGACGCTGTAGAGATCATTGAGCGCATACATCTCCCGTTAAGAGGCGTGACCTTTCCATGCAAGTTACGTGCGCTAAGCTGCTGTCCAATCACAACACAGGAAAAATACTGTGTTTTTTTACACACGAAACATGAACACATGTTATATTGCACACTGTAAACACAATCAAAGCTTCAAAAAAACACGAAGAACGGGACCTTTAACACGTAGGCTACCTGGGAGTTTGCTGCTCTTCTTCTAAAATGAATCCGTGAGTAAAGTTTTTACAAACCCGTGCGCACGGATTATGAATTTGTGGGAACGGATTTAAAAACCGAGGGTATGGCTTGCAAAATCTGAGCGCACGGATTGGAAATCAGTGGGCACGATTTGTTAAACCGAGGGAACAGTTTAAGAATTCGTGATCACGGTTTATAAACTGAGGGAACGGATTGCAAAACCGTCGGCACGGATTGTTTTTTTTCTCCTATAGGTGACCAGCCGGGCTCCGTACCTCACCCACACCCTAATCCTGACTGACCGATTGACTTGAGGAGTTTTAATAATAATAATTTTTTTTAAAAATGTTACACCTTTTTTTAAACAAATTAAAAAAAAAATTTTGGTCAGATTTTGCTCACTTCTGGGTCCAAATTTGCCCCCAAAATATGGTTAAATATGTGCAGCTTCTGACCTCTATTGTTTTTAAATGGCGTTAAATGATTAGTTCACTTTAGAATGAAAAATCCCTGATAATTTGCTCACCCGTCTCATCCAAGGTGTTCGTGTCTTTCTTTCTTCAGTCGAAATGAAGTTTTTTGAGGAAAACATTCCAGGATTTTTCTCCACATAATGGACTTCAATGGCCACCAACGGTTGAAGGTCCAAATCAATGCAGTTTCAAAGGAAGGGCTTCAGAGGCTCTGACCGATCCCAGACGAGAAATAGGATCTGATCTACACAAACCATCGGACATTTAAATAACATTAAAAAAAATTTATATACTTTTTAACCACAAACGCTCGACTTCGGTGTTGTTCTTCTTCACGGCGTATGATGTCATCACGTTGGAAAGGTCACGCGGGAAGTAGGTGGAAGTACCGACCCAGTGAAAATAAAAATGGCAGATGGTTTGTCTAAAGCCCTATTGGCACGGGATTAGGGACCTTTGGTGATTTGTAATAATTGCAGAGAATGTCTGTGATCTTAATCCTGTGCGAATCGGCCATGTCTGTAATTTGTAAAGTAAAAATTCCCCCGCAAATGACCTACCATATTTCGCCGAACACAGAGGTCCTGTGATAATATTAGTCCCGTGCGAATCGGCATCTCTGTGATTTGGCCAGGATTAGGCGGATCGTATATCATTTTTCCAAGGTTTTTGTTTCCTGTGCGCATTTCTGTCTTTATCTTTCATGAAGAATGGAGCTAGGCTGCATATAATGCAGTTATGAATTCCCGTGCGGCCGCGCGGATTATATACTTTCACTTTAGAATGAGCTCCAAGTTGGGAGTAAATTGCTTGAATGGTGTGTTTAATATTATTCTTAATGAAAAACACAAAAATAGAACAGTACAATGACAAACTTGCTTAAATGGGCGCTTTTACATTTAGCTTTCAAACTGAATCTTCCGCTGTAGGCTATATATTGTTATTATATTGTATTATATTGTAGCGTCTGTTCTCTAACTGAACAAAATTATTTTTATTACTATAAAACAATCAAAATTATTTTGATACGACTGTTTATAATTTCATAAAGCTAAATCTATAACGAAAAAACATTTACAAGTCTTGACATCATATCCGGGAGATAATCAGTAAATTTGAGTAAAATCACAGGCTTGCTTATCCCGTGCGAATGCGCCACGCAAAATTCAGATGTGGGGGAGTAATTTCTAAATCACATGAGGTCCCCAGATAATACTAATCCTGTGCGAATAGGGTTTAAGACTAGTGCTGCCACTAACGACTATTTTTATATCGATCTGTCGACTAATTTATTGATTAATCTACTGACTAATTTATCGATTAATCTGCCGACTAATTTATCGTTTCATTTATCAATTAATCTGCTGACTAATTTATCGGTTAATCTATCGACTAATTTATCAATTAATCTGCTGACTAATTTATCGGTTAATCTATCGACTAATTTATCAATTAATCTGATGACTAATTTATCGGTTAATCTATCGACTAATTTATCAATTAATCTGATGACTAATTTATCGGTTAATCTATCGACTAATTTATCAATTAATCTGCTGACTAATTTATCGGTTAATCTAACAACTAATATATCAATTAATCTAACGACTAATTTATCACTTAATTTATCAATTAATCTGCCGACTAATTTATCAATTAATCTAACTACTAATTTATCGATTAATCTAACGACTAATATATCGATTAATCTAACGGCTGATTTATCACTTAATTTATCAATTAATCTGCCGACTAATTTATCAATTAATCTAACTACTAATTTATCGATTAATTTATCTATTAATCTACCGACTGCTTTGTCGATTAGTCTACCGACTAATTTATCGGTTAATCTACTGACTTATTTATCAATTAATCTAACAACTAATATATCGATTAATCTAACGACTAATTTATCCCTTAATTTATCAATTAATCTGCCGACTAATTTATCAATTAATCTAACAACTAATATACCGATTAATCTAACTACTAATTTATCACTTAATTTATCAATTAATCTGCCGACTAATTTATCAATTAATCTAACTACTAATTTATCGATTAATCTAACGACTAATATATCGATTAATCTAACGGTTGATTTATCACTTAATTTATCAATTAATCTGCCGACTAATTTATCAATTAATCTAACTACTAATTTATCGATTAATTTATCTATTAATCTACCGACTGCTTTGTCGATTAGTCTACCGACTAATTTATCGGTTAATCTACTGACTAATTTATCACAGTCATTTTCAACTATTTTACTTAAAAACATTTAATTTAACTTGCACCGTTGGCCTTCAGTAGTGAACTATAAAGTATAAATGTAAACAATCCCTTGACAAAATGTAAAACTAATGAGTAAAAATGTGAAAAGGTACAAATTTGTAAACCAACATAACAAAAATAAGAGAATATCAGCAAATACTTTTTATATAGAATAGTGTTGTCACGATACCAACATTATGACTTCGATACGATACCAGACTAAAATACCTCAATACCGATAAGTTACTGAATCCATACCGTGGCAAAAAACTGTAAAAGTAATTGAATAATATGACAGAACTTACTATTCATTGTTTTAGGGTTAAAAACCCCTAAAAACTCACTTGGGCGGCATGTTCCTGCCCTGCTTCACACAGAGTATCAGGTCCGGCCCTTTAAGAGCTGCACGGACCACATTCAATGTAACACACAATGTCTCACTCAACTCTGTATACGTTTAAAGACATATCCGACTGCGTTTACCCGAATACTCACCAGGACGTGCATTTTTACATTATTTTTGACCATTCAAACCCAATAATCCACGAAACTGGCATCGCGATCTGTCTGAGTGAAAGGCGTGGCACTTTTTCCTGAGCTGTGTGTATATATTGGACTGTTCTGCTTCCATTGTTTAGAGCTCACACACACATCCTCACTCCTGCTGTCACACATCGACTCACATTAAGAAATACTGCTCCTATTAGAGTGCTGTCATTTTTAAAGTACCGGTACTAATACAATTTCATATCGTACCCAACTTACCCAGTCGACTAAAAATATTGACGTTGACTAATTAACAGCGTCGACACAGTCGATTGTATCGACCAATCACGACAGGCCTAGATCTGGGATCGTGCAGAGCCTCTGAAGCCCTTTCTTTAAAACTGCATTGATTTGGCCATTGAAGTCCATTATGTGGAGAAAAATCCTGGAATGTTTTCGTTTTCCTCAAAAAACATAATTTCTTTTCAACTGAATAAAGAAAGACATGAACATTTTGGATGAGATGAGCGTGAGTAAAATATCAGGACATTTTAATTCTGAAGTGAACTAATCCTTTAATCCTTTAATTATTAATGCAGTTAATACAGGACAACATTTGTCATTTAAAAACCATTATTAACTTTATTTATGAAGCCTTTCACACAAGCATTCCCTTCCCCTTGGTGTCCACCACTGCTAAAATACTGCACTGGCTGTACCAAATTAATATACATTTCACACCAAGCTTATTTACAAACATGATTTTATTGTGATTTTACATTAGGAATGATAACTATACACGGTTCTTTATTGGCATTGATGGTTCCATGAGGAAACTTTAACATCCATGGAACCTTTTTCATTCCACAAATGTTTTTCTATAGTGGAAAAAGATTCTTTAGTTCTTCACACACACATTAAAAACAACCTTTTTTTAACAACTGATCATTGTAGGGTTCTTTGGGGAACCAAATAGTTATCCAAAAAAAATTTGGGGAACCAAAAATAGTTATCCAATGGCATTGCAATAGTTATCCAATGGCATTGCTGAGCCTTTGGAGCCTTTTATTTATAAGAATGTAGTAACTTTTGGCACGCTGTGGTGTCCAAGCAAGTGTCCAACGTCTGGCTAAAGTCAGAAACACATTATTTTACATGTCAAATCTGACGCTTTATTAAAGTAAACTGGTCATCTACATCGTTATTCTTTAACTGTGCATGAATGAAACACAGCTGAGCTCAGTTTACCCCAATTCAACCTACACTTCAACCACAGTATTGCTTTAATACATCTTCATCATTATCGGTTTCCCCCTGATATTGTTTCTCTCGATCCCTTTGTGTGATGGAGGGGTTTGTGGCTCAGAAAAAGGGTGTGGTGATTTCATTCAGGCTCTCTGTGTCTAGATTCCTGGTATTGGTCATCTCAAGTACATATCTTATAACCTGTTTGAAACCCATCAAGCGGTTAATGCTTCGTAAAACTAATACATTATTTTTTTTTTTTGCTGTAAAACATTTAAGTTTGTATGAGAGACACAGATCTTCAAATCAGTTTGTTTGAGTTTCAAAAGGGTTTGTAACAAACAATATTCAGTGTTTTTCATATTAATAGTGTTAAAGTGCAATCCACTGTCTCACCATAGAAATTACTGTTATACCATATTGTTTCCATATTTCAGCATATTTTCATGTTGTTTGGGGAGTCTGTGCCTTAATTGACAATTGGAATATATAATTGTAACCAACCACAAATGTGAAATTACGCTATGTATACCAGTTGATTCTCATGAAAACATGTCATGGTCATATTTCACCCATAAAAATGTTGGATGGATGGAGACTTTGGACAGACGGACAGATAGATTGGACACATGGATGGTTGGATGGATAGATGGAGACTTTAGATGGATGGATGGATGGATGGATGATGGAGACTTTGGACAGATGGACAGATAGATTGGATGGATGGATGCATAGATGGAGACTTTGGATAGATAGATGGATGGAGACTTTGGACAGATGGACAGACAGATAGATTGGACGGATGGATGGATGGATGGAGACTTTGGACAGATAGATTGGACGGATGGATGGATGGATGGATGGATGGATTGAGACTTTGGACAGACGGACGGACAGAAAGATTTGACAGATGGATAGATGGAGACTGGATAGAAAGACGGATGGATAGATAGATAGATAGATGGATGGATGGATGGATGGATGAAGACTTTGGACAGATGGATGGATGGAGACTTTGGACAGACTGACGGACAGATAGATTGGACAGATGGATGGATGGATGGATGGATAGATGGAGACTTTGGATAGATGGATGGATGGAGACTTTGGACAGACAGACGGACAGATAGATTGGATGGATGGATGTATGGATGGATAGATGGAGACTTCGGACAGATGGTTGGAGACTTTGGACAGACAGATAGACAGATAGATAGATGGACGGATGGATGGATGGATGGAGACTTTGGACAGACAGACGGACAGATAGATTGGATGGATGGATGTATGGATGGATAGATGGAGACTTCGGACAGATGGTTGGAGACTTTGGACAGACAGATAGACAGATAGATAGATGGACGGATGGATGGATGGATGGATGGATGGAGACTTTGGACAGACGGACGGACAGATAGATTGGACAGATGGATGGATGGACGGATGGATGGATATATGGAGACTTTGGATAGATGGATGGATGGATGGAGACTTTGGACAGACAGACGGACAGATAGATTGGATGGATGTATGGATAGATAGATGGAGACTTTGGACAGACAGATAGACAGACAGATAGATAGATGGACGGATGGATGGATGGATGGATGGATGGAGACTTTGGACAGATAGACGGACAGATAGATTGGACAGATGGATGGATATATGGAGACTTTGGATAGATGGATGGATGGATGGATGGAGACTTTGGACAGACAGACGGACAGATAGATTGGATGGATGGATGTATGGATGGATAGATAGATGGAGACTTTGGACAGATAGTTGGAGACTTTGGACAGACAGACAGACAGACAGACAGACAGACAGACAGACAGACAGATAGATAGATAGATAGATAGATAGATAGATAGATAGATAGATAGATAGATAGATAGATAGATAGATAGATAGATAGATAGATAGATAGATAGATAGATAGATAGATAGATAGATAGATAGATAGATAGATAGATAGATAGATAGATAGATATAAATTATATTTTGCATAACTCAAATTAATCCTGTTGTAACTTTAAATTAAGTGAAACTGACATTAATTGACATGAAAATAAAATCAGAAAATGGTAATTGTCCTAAAAGTGCAAATGAAATATGAGTTGGACGTGTTCTTGACAGGTTTCGTGAGATTCACTATTTTATTTTATTTTTTTGGGATAAAGCTCCGTATGATTTAATAGATCTACTGCATGCCTCTGAGCACAAACTCCAGACGTTTCCTGGCAGGAACATTTATCCCAGTTCCCCCTGAAATCCTCTGAATAGAGCTGAAAAATGAAACTCTTGCTGTATGTCGCCACAAGGAGAAAGGATTATGACTAACCATCACAGGGATAAGGTTTCAAACAGGGAATAATGGAGACTCTTAGGAAAAGGTGTCTAGTATAGCAGTCCCTATACTTTATATATTGCTTTTTCTCTCCAAATATAAGGAGCACTCTTTGGCCTGACCAACAGACCCTTAAATAAAACACTGGGTTCAATTAGCACAACTACTTCCACATTTTCTTATTATGGCTGGTTTGCAGAAGCAGTGTCCGGCTGTGATGTGTTTAAGTCGTCTCACCAGCCCACACCACCTCTGTTCTTGTGAAGCCGGACTCAACAGCAAAGGTTCAGTGCCCGGTTGCATAAAGCACCTTAAGTGTAAGGGAAACCTAAGGGGGATCTTAAGAGAAAATGTACCTAAGGTGTTTTATGCAACCGGGCACTGGTCTACACTCAAGCTTATTTGCCAAAAACCTCCTATTTAGATGGGAAGAATCAGCCTGACAGATTCTAGGAAAAACACCTCTGCAGGGGTGCAGTTCTGGGGTCAGTGGATAATTAGGTCTTTAACTCAAACACATTTTTTTACGAAATATTGGAATATATACATGACTGTACAACAGATACAGTTGCATGAAAAAGTATATGAACCGCTTGCAGAATGTATGGATGGACAGACAAACAATGGATGGATGGATGGATGGATGGATGGATGGATGGATGGACGGACAAATGATTGATAGATAGATGGATGGACAAACTATGGATGGATGGATGGAGAGACAAACAATAGATGGATAAACGATGGATGGATGGACAGACAAATGATGGATGGATGCATGGACAAACAATAGATGTACAGACAAACAGTTGATGGACAGATGGATGGACAAACAATAAATGGACAAACGATAGATTAATGGATGCAAGGACAAACGATAGATGGACAGATGGATGCAAGGACAAATAATGGATGGACAGATGGATGGATGGATGGACAGACAAATGATAGATAGACAGATGGATAGACAAACAATAGATGGACAAACTATGGATGGACAGACAAACGATAGATAGATGGATGGATGGACAAACAATAGATGGACAAACGATGGATGGATGGACAGACAAACGATGGATGGATGGATGGATGGATGGATGGATGGATGGATGGATGGATGGATGGATGGATGGATGGATGGATGGATGGACAAACGATAGATGGGCAAACGATGTATGGATGGATGGATGGACAGACAAACGAAAGATGGACAGATGGATGGATGGACAGACAAACGATAGATGACAGATGGATGGATGGACAGACAAACGATAGATGGACAGATGAATGGATGGATGGACAGACCAACGATAGCTGGATGGATTGATGGATAGATGGATGGACAAACGATGGATGATAGATGGATGAACAGGCAAACAATAGATGGATGGATGGATGAATGGATGGAGAAACAATAGATGGATGGATGGATGGATGGATGGATGAATGAATGGATGGACAGACAAACAATAGATGGATGGATGGATGGATGGATGAATGGATGGACAGACAAACAAAAGATGGATGGATGAATGGATGGACAGACAAACAATAGATGGATGGATGGATGGATGGATGAATGGATGGATGGATGGATGGACAAAGTATTTGATAAATTCAGCTGTTGTTTTGTCCTGTGGACTCTATGTAAACATCTCTTATGTAAAATATCTTATTCAGGACAGAAACAAATAAAAAATAACATGCATTAGAGTGATCGCGCTGATTTTATTAAAATTATTCTCATTGTCTGCAAGGGGTTCACTTGCAGACAATGAGTGTATATATATATAGTATAATATAATATATAGAGTATAATATATATATATATATATATATATATATATATATATATATATATATATATATATATATATATATATATATATATATATATATATATATATATATATATATATATATATATATATAATATATTTTTATGCCTTTTTTATGAAGAAATATTTCAGTATTACTGGAGATAAAACTAATGCTTTTCTGGGAACTTTTAGTGCTTTTTGCATCTAGTAAAAAATTAAATTATGTTTCTGCACTAGTGGCAGCAGACAGAATAATTGAGCGTTTAAACAGTATTTTATTAATATGCAGGGGCGTAGCACCAAATTTTGGGCCCTGGGTACAAACCATCTTGCTGGGCCCCCGTACCAAATACCATATACCAATGGGGTATTGCATTTTTATCATAAAAACACTTAAAATGTAAACAAAATAAGCCACATTCTGATTAATATATTTTTGTTTTATTGTCAAAAGTACTACTACTTACTAGGGGTGTAACGGTACACAAAACTGACGGTTCAGTACGTGCCTCGGTTTTGAAGTCACGGTTCGGTATGAGTTCTGTTCAGCAGTTTTAAAAAATGGCTTTTTATTTTTTATTAAACAGTGGTTTACTGAAAATGTGTCTGTCCTTAAAATAATTAAATTATAACTAAAAGTTTCTTAAAGATAATGCTGTAAACTAAATTATCTAAAATAGCATTAAATAATCAAGACATCACTAACAGGTTAAGTAGAATTAATATATATATGAAGAGCTCTTTTCCAAAACGCGATAAACGCCATTTAAAAAAAAAATGAGTTTATCATGTCATTTTGCTGTGTACTGAACCTATTCACTGCTCCATCAACATTTCATGCCAAATCGCTATATTTCCTTGTTTAAAATGTACTGCATGATGCTGTTTCTTTCCAAAGCGCGATAAACGCCAAACCTATTTTTAGCCAAAACACGATATATCCTCTTGACGAATCAGAATTCGATGAGCGTACTACGTAATCCAACAGGGCGGCACTCTGAACAGCTGTTTGTTTACGTTCATTCATTAAAATGAGTGCTTTAAACTCTGATAACACTTTTGATGGCCTTGATGAGCAAGTGAGACCTACACCTGGGGGTAGAAAACGCCGTCTGGACAAAGAAAATCACAAAAAACAACAAAAAAAGAAGCTTCGTCACTCAGGTAGCGCGTTGATAACAACAGTGGGATGTCAACACAAAGCTGCTGCCAAAGTTTTCTGTCAGGCCGAGAGGCTGTCGCCGGACGATCTGAGGATACATTTCAATTATTTTTATGAAAAACCAAACAAGGTTGACCAGGATCACGCCATACTTCATCTCATGGACTTCACGCAAGTGACAAGGAAGCGTCCGAAAATCCAGGACCATAAGCACGCTAGCATTCGCATTTCGCACGCATACACACACTCGCATTCACTCACACGAGCTCGCACACGCACACACACACACACACTCACTCACTCGCATTCACACGCACACTCGCATTCACTCACACGAGCTCACACACACACGCATACACACACACACACACACACACACACTCGCATTCACTCACACACACACACGCATACACTCACTCACTCACTCTTACACACACTCGCATTCACTCACGCTCACTCTCACACACACACTATGTGATTTAAAAAAATGTATAGCAGACAATGGTCCTACTGTTTTACAGGTTAGACACTTTACTGTATGCACTATTAAATGCATTGTTGAATATTGAATATAATAATTCGTTTTTTTTCATGCATATGTAGTGGACAAGTTGGTCCTATTTGTTACAGGCTTAACACTTTACTAAAAATGACTGTATTTTTATGTGTAGGCTATTATATGTTTTATATTTATATTGAATATGTATTACTAAATAACTTATTGAATATTGTTATCATTATCATCAATAATTTATATTAATTTATGAGTCCCTGATTATATGTTGCATGTTCTCTTGTTGTTGTTTAAAAAAAAAAGACAAACCATGAATAAATAAAAAAAATGATGGATTTATAGCGTTTTGAAAAAAAATGAATGGATTTATAGCGTTTTGAAAAAAAAAAGTATTAACTTTGAATTTATCATCAACAATATTGTTGTTTGATTTAATAATCATTGTTCAACATGTTCAGACTGAGCCAAAAAAAACATTTTAACAGGATAAATTGAATATTCACAAAATGTGTAGGTCTAGGTAAAAAAAACTATTTTCCTGAAAACTATTGAAATGGATTTATAGCGTTTTGGAAAAGAGCTCCTCATATATATATATATATATATATATATATATATATATATATATGCTAATATGGTGCATATATTTAGTGAAAGAGTTGATTGTTGATTTCTCTAGTGAATTAACAGCTGTGGACACTGAAGGACTACAGACTCAGAGGTAAATGATACTGCGTGACATTGTTTACAAGCTGTTTGTACCTTAAGATAGTAATTGATGTGTATTCTTCTGGAAGAGATGATCGCGTTCACGCGCGCGCCGCGGCCGCTTGAATTGACGCGCCTATACAGTGATCAGTCACGTCACATTAAAGAGCGTCAAAACGGCATTTATCGTTTGAATTTCGTGATAAAATGGACTGAATACTTAATATGTTCGAGTGGGAACTCGGATTGAAGTGTGTTCCGTAAAATAAAATAAGTAATTTTCAATCATTAAGATGTGCATTAAACTGAGAACAATCCTGTACTTATGCTGCGTTCCAGGCAGGTTTTTGAGCCTGTAAGTTACGACTTCAAACCACGACTCACGACTTTGTAGCATTCCAGGCAAAGTCACGCCAAACTGCTTGAGCGGTAGCTAGATGTAAACAAAGAATGGCGAACCTTACGGGGATTATGCTCATTTACAATAATTTCTATCGCCAAAGGTGCTTACACCATGCTTATTTGAGGGAAACGGAGGAGAAAAAAACTGCATAAGGCAAGAGAAGCTGTTATACATTTTATTGTACGTTATTTGCATATTTGGAAATGTATTTGGTATTCATTTATTCTTGCACTCCATGGCCTGAAAACTAGCTAACACTAGAAGAGCTGCTGATAATGCATAACATTTGCGGATAAATAACATTAGAGCAATACCTTATATTTGTTTTTTAATGTACGACTTTCATAAACACCGCGTCCATAGGGGCTGCCATTGTTGCTGCGTGGGCTATGTGACATCAGATCTCGTAACTGGGAGTACATCGATCTAGTACGAGTTCACGGGTGGGAAGTCACGGGTTTGACTGCTGTTCCAGTGCACTTTCACGGGTAGAAGGTTGGAAAAACACGGGTTACGGGTTGCCTGGAACGCGGCATTAATGTAAGAGCGTGCGCAAGCTAATTTGCATAATGCGGTAACGATCTGTGTTTTCGTGGATGTTAGATTTTGACAATGGAGGGAAATATACAGTGTTTTCATGTAAACTTCTGACTCTGGGGAGAACTGCAGCAGAAGAGGAGCCAAATATTGCATTTATTTCACTTCAGCTGATAAAGTATGCAAACACAGCGCGAGCGTCACTGTGGGAAGAAGAAAGTGTCCGACTTCACGTCTCCGTTTGCCGCTCCTCTCCGCCTGCACGCGGCTACTCTCGCCGATCAGTTGCATCCAGCCACAGCCGATGTCCAATACACCTATTAACTGATTCACCGCAGGTGCACCTGACCTGCGGGTCGTACCATTTACATTGATTCGAGAGGGGTGGTGGGGCCCTGCACAGCATGAAAATTACTTTTTTTTTTAAACCAAACTAGTGCCTAACTACAAGTTTAGTTTTGCACAGGAACTTTTTTATATGTACATAAATGCTATACAAATGTTAGTGCATGTATATGTATGTATAGAAAACGGACTTCTAAGGGCCCCCCCTCTGCCTCGGGCCCTGGGTACTCGGTACCCTTTATCCCCCCAGTCCGACGCCCCTGTTAATATGATTAATGCTCTGTTCCACAGACAGAGCTCAGATTAAGTCAGGATTAGGCCTTGTAGCTTTTATAAACGTTCCTTAGAAAAACACATCACCGCTGTGCCTCTTGAGACGAAACAATGGCCCTGACATATTTAAGATATGCTTTCCGTTTAAACAGCTCAACCATGCATTAAAGCCTCATCTGTGAAACCGTGGGAATATGTCATAATTTAATAATGTCATTCTTCAGAGTTAAATGGTTTTCAGGGCTTTTAGTTGTTGTTTGCAGAGAATGATGACATGAAGATTAAATTTGAGTGCACTTCTACGCTCTGAACCTTTCTCTACATCATCCTCGTGTTTCTCTCTCACAGGACCGTAACTAAATTCACTCGTGCTCAGAAGCGTGTCTGATTTTTCTGTTTATATGAAGAGGAATATGATTAGTGTTGTTGTCATGTTGGTGATGAGTGGCGATGACGGAGGGCTTTGTGTTGTTAATGGACACACTGAGCACCTCCTGTACAGATGCTGAAGAGATATTTGCATTACTGTTGTTTTCTTCATGACCCTTCATGTCAAATGTTATTTAAATATACCATGATTAAAAATGTATACAAATGTACAAATAAGTACACTATAAAGTGTGATTAGTTGACTTAACTTAAAAAAGCCAGAAAACGAGTTGCATTTGGAAAATTAAGTTGGTTCACTCCAATTAAAAAAAAATTGTGTATATCTGAAATATCAGAATTAAACAGACATTTCAATTAAATTTCAATCACATTTTTCACATTTTCTGAATTCTCACCATGCAGATATTTATTATATTGACTGGTCAGTTACATAAAAAGTAGATCTGTCTTTTGAATTGAAAAAGTAAGACTGATTATCTTTTATCTAACTACTTGTTCTTAAATAACAGTCTTAACTCTTGTGCCGTGTGGAAAACCCTGCAACACCTTATAACAAACTAGTACTTTTATGTCTGAAAGTCTTTGAAAGTCTTTTTGGGAGGGATCTACATATCAACTTCTCACGATCTTTAAACTGTTTGAGGTGAAAAAAATCAACAAAAAAAAAACGAAAAACTGATTTCCTTAGTGATATATTCTGACAAATACAACAGTGAAATAAACAATAATAACCCCAAAACGAAACCAATTTTATAAATAACCCCAAAAACCTTTTTTGTTAAAAAATGACCAGCCTTTTAAAAATTGCTTGTAAATTGCTCGTTATGCTGTATTATCACCAAATATTGGATTCAATATTTTGTTTTTATCAACTTGTTTTCTTTCAGTTAGCACAGGTTTTGTTTAGTTTTTTTGGAGCTTATTGATCGTACGCCTCATTAGCTGCTTTTCCATTTCCCTCCAAATTGCGCAAATTGAAATCGCAAATTGAAAATACGCACAATGGGAACACGTCAATTTTGCAAAAAACTCCCATATATCACACAACAGTTTTTACGCTCACATGAGGTGGATTTTCAGGCAATTCGAAAAAAGGAATATTTCACAATGGAATTTTTTTCCCCACATTTACAGTTCACCTGTCGTACGTTAAGTCCTATAATCATTATTTAAAGATGGTGGGGTATGTTTGGACAGTTCTTCATTAAACTCATCACCGCAAAAAAACCCAGTGTTAAATTTACACTCCTCAGAGTTTGAGTCCACACTCAAGAGTGTTAAAAGTAACACTGAAGCAGTGTTAAAGGCAATGAGATAATTAAGTGATTAACTGAGTGATGATTTGGCATTAGTGATGAACACATGCTGTTAACAAGAATCACAGAAGGAAAGAATGTCACAATGTTTAGGTCATAATTATGGTGATAAGTGTTTGCTTAGTTGGGCAATCTGATCATCTTTGTTTCTGCCTTTCCTTGCAACAAATTAAGTGTTTTAGTAAACACTGTTACAAAGACCAAAAACTCACAGAAAAAGCCAAGAGTAAAGAAAACGCTGAACATTTTCAATTAAACATTAACATCTGAACCTTTGTTAATTCTCAATAAGAACTTCTGTTATTTCATCCAAGGCTGTGGCTGAAGTCAGTTATAGTTCTTGTGTTTCTCTTTCTTTCAGTGTTTCTGCTCATTATCATCAGGTGTTCATCATTAATGGTCAATCGTCACTTAATTATCTCATTAACTTTAACTCCGCTTCAGTGTCACTTTAACACTCTGTAGTGTGGGACCATATGTGCTCTGAGCAGTGTTCATTTGACAATGGGGATTTTACTGTGTAAAAGACAACAGCTTTACAGGAATACTGGATTCTAAACAACAAAGAAATGCCACAATTTATCAAGACCTCGGAGCAGATATGAGGGAGAAACACCCAGAAACTCCACATACAGCCGCTCCAGCATACAGAATAAAGGGCTTTCCTTGCCATTAATGCTTGGATTTTTTTATTGACATTTAAACAATATCGCAAAAGTTTGGCACAAATATGTAATGGAAACCCAGCTATTGATCTGAGCTTATGCGTAAAGTATATTTTTTGTGGATACATTTGTCAATATGCAACAAAATTGGGATACAAAAATATACTGTTTATCTCAGTAGTGTGCACAGCCAATCAGACACACAATTTTTCATTATATTTAATGAATAATTCAACAGACGCCTCATGACCGTAACATGCAAAGGCCCAAGCAAGCTCTGAGATGTGTGCTCTCCCGCTGATCATTATCAGCTTTTATCCCCCAGGCTGACACTAGTCCAGCAACTAGTGGACCTCAGAGACATTCCTGACCATAGGCATAGGCCAGAGAAAAGACTATATAATGACCACAAAAAGGGGAACTGATTGATTGTATGCCTCCTTGATCTAAAGATAAAGTTCATCTCTGTGAAAAAGAAATCCTGAATACTCAAAATAGTTTGAGTGTGTTTGTATGTGTGTGTGTGTTGGGTAGTTTTCGGGGTAGGGTTAGTGTGTTGTGTATGTGTGTGTGTGATGGGTAGGTTTAGGGATAGTGTTAGTGTGTGTGTGTGTGTGTGTGTGTGTGTGTGTGTGATGGGTAGGTTTAGGGGTAGGGTTAGTGTGTTGTGTATGTGTGTTGTGTATGTGTGTGATGAGTAGGTTTAGGGATAGTGTTAGTGTGTGTGTGTGTGTGTGATGGGTAGGTTTAGGGGTAGGGTTAGTGTGTGTGTGTGTGTGTGTGTGTGTGTGTGTGTGTGTGATGAGTAGGTTTAGGGGTAATGTTAGTGTGTGTGTGAGTGTGTGTGTGTGTGATGGGTAGGTTTAGGGGTAGGGTTAGTGTGTGTGTGTGTGTGTGTGTGTGTGTGTGTGTGTGTGTGTGTGTGTGTGTGTGTGTGTGTGATGAGTAGGTTTATGGGGTAGGGTTAGTGTGTTGTGTATGTGTGTGATGAGTAGGTTTAGGGTGTGTGTGTGTGTGTCTGTGTGTGTGTGTGTGTGTGTGTGTGTGTGTGTCTGTGTGTGATGGGTAGGTTTATGGGGTAGGGTGTGTGTGTGTGTGTGTGTGTGTGTGTGTGTGTGTGTGTGTGTGTGTGTGTGTGTGTGTGTGTGTGTGTGTGTGTGTGTGTGTGTGTGTGTGTGTGTGTGTGTGTGTGTGTGTGTGTGTGTGTGTGTGTGTGTGTGTGTGTGTGTGTGTGTGTGTGTGTGTGTGTGTGTGTGTGTGTGTGTGTGTGAGTGAGTGAGTGAGTGAGTGAGTGAGTGAGTGAGTGAGTGAGTGAGTGAGTGAGTGAGTGAGTGAGTGAGTGAGTGAGTGAGTGAGTGAGTGAGTGAGTGAGTGAGTGAGTGAGTGAGTGAGTGAGTGAGTGAGTGAGTGAGTGAGTGAGTGAGTGAGTGAGTGAGTGAGTGAGTGAGTGAGTGAGTGAGTGAGTGAGTGAGTGAGTGAGTGAGTGAGTGAGTGAGTGAGTGAGTGAGTGAGTGAGTGAGTGAGTGAGTGAGTGAGTGAGTGAGTGAGTGAGTGAGTGAGTGAGTGAGTGAGTGAGTGAGTGAGTGAGTGAGTGAGTGAGTGAGTGAGTGAGTGAGTGAGTGTGTGAGTGTGTGAGTGTGTGAGTGTGTGAGTGTGTGAGTGTGTGAGTGAGTGAGTGAGTGAGTGAGTTGAGTAGGTTTATGGGGTAGGGTTAGTGTGTTGTGTGTGTGTGTGTGATGGGTAGGTTTATGGGTAGTGTTAGTGTGTGTGTGTGAATTATTTTGGAAGCTGATGGCAGTTACACAAACGGCTCATTTCACAATGTCCCAATGTGCTTTTCTGTTGTTTGAGCATTAAGCTTTACAAATGCAATTTCTGTCCAACATTCTCCTAAAAGGCTGAGAAGGTTTTTTCCCTTTTCCTTTTGGGAAAGCATGATTCAGCTGTATTTATGAGCCTCTGGTATGTGAGCAGGCCAGTGTGTAGGGTTTGCTATTGTCTGGGACTGTATATATCGTGTATATAACCCTTCAAAGGCATGGATGGCTGTAGGAGCGAGTGTGGCTGTGGTGTTGAGGATCTGCCTACACTTGCTCATGTCAGCTCTCCTCTGATTTATCACCGTAGTGCATCTGTGGCCATTTCAGGGGTCATCAACAGACATAATAAATCTCTTAACTGACTTTGAAGTTCTTGTCTCGAAGGACTGGGGGTTTGGACTGGTCATTGCTGTACCTTTGTACATTTCTAAGCACACAGGTTTGTGTGTCGAATCTGTTACAACTGTTGATTTTAAGGGATTAGTGTTAATGCTGTCTTAGGGATGATTAATCGACAATCGATTAATTGTCACTAATAATTTAATCTATAAAACGTATCAATGGTCAATTAAGCAAGGTCATCATTACAGTAGTTTTGAGGTGTGTGCGGCTCATGCACAAAAGACGTGCAGCAAACACACGAGGGAAAATGATACGAGCATAAACATGCACAACTGTAATTTTATTAAGGGAATTATTTGTTTTATTGTTTTATAATGTTTCCTGTTTTGCACTTCCCTGGTAAAAAAATGTTTAACTTCATTGTATTTCAAATATATTCCCTTTTCAATAGTATATTGCAAATATACTAACAAAAATCGTACCGTATTTAATATATAAAAAGTATATTAGCATCATATTTTCACAATACAACTTTTAACACACTTTAAAATTATTGTATTTTAGTATATATTTAAAACACTTCAAATTAAAGTTCTGTGTAGTTTTTTAAAAATGTACTTATTTGAAAAATATATTTTTTAGTATATTTTAAACTGTATGCTCAAAATTTGAGTATAATTTTTAAGTTTACTTATTCATGTTTTGAATTCACTTCATTAATTTATGGCATATTACTTTTAGAAAGTGTTCAAATGTATGACTAATGCATTAAAAGCCCATTTTTAAATATCTGCAGTGTACAATTCACCCTTCGCCGCAAGTTTGATTGACAGGAGATCTGACCAATCACATCGCCGAATCTGCCGGTTTGTCCGACAAAGCAGTCAGGAGAGTTAGTAGATTAACGTTGGTGGACTGGAACTTGGAAAAATGGTGTGTGCTGACGTCTTTCGCGTTTGAAACAACATTTCTTTTAGTGTTCATTCATGTTTATTTCATGCTTATCAATGAACTAGAAGAAAGAGACGATCCGTTCACCTTTAACTGAGGCGCTACAGCGATCACCACATATTAAAGAGCCACAAAACGCTATTTATTGTTTAAATTTCTTTTAAAAAATGACAATTTCATGTATTTTCTGATGTATTTTCTCTACGTGAGAACGTGTGTGTGTGGCGTGAGAGCGCCATGGCTTGTCGGACATAGCAACAGTAACTAAAGGGGGCGGGTCTTTGCGAACGGTCAATTGGCTACTGTAGTTGTGATAAATGTTTAATAAGTGTACACTGGCAGAGAAGAATCCTATTACAATAGTGCACACAATGTTATTTGTGTCCGTTTGTCTCTCCTCGTCATCTCACTAACACTCCAGTGGGCGGGGCCAGAGTTGTGATGATGAGGTGGGTGTTGATCTTCTTCTGCAGAGGCGGTTTTTCTCCATCTATTACAGGCTCATTCCACAACGAGTCGCTCTCTGGGCTTGGGGACAATAAAAGCTGATCTGAAACTTACAGGATATTCTTATAGTATAAATATGATGACCTCTTATATGACAAAAGCTCAAGGAAAATGTCATTTCTCAGTTCATGACCCCTTGAAATAGCATTAATAAAGATTGTTGTATAAAATAAACGACCCTGTTAGTTCATGTAAATGAATGCGATTAACTAATGTTAACAAACGAGACCTTATTGTGTAGCATTACTGGATGATGTAGGGCTGACACCTCCACAAACCTTCCTCTTGTGTCACATCCGCTCTCACTCTGGAAAAATATTTCTGCTTTTGTGACAGTTGTGCCATTTCCTGTTTCCCTACAGGCTTCTCCAAAGGACATGAGGGTTAGATCCCTCCAGGAGCTGGACATCTATGGTTCCTCTCTCCTCTCATCCCACACCGGAGGGACTCGTTCCTGTTTCTGATCCCCAAACCTCCGCCCTCCCCAAGTCTTTCCCTAATTCATGACCCAGCAGGATGCATCATCTGTGCGAGCTCTCTCTGAGCGTCTCCTCATAGCCTCGCACAAGGGCCAAGCTGAACATGTGGTTCAGCTCATCAACAAAGGGGCCAAGGTAGCCATCACCAGGGTCAGTATAATGCGTTAGATGTTCGAATGACAGTAAAGCTCACTATATAACTGTGTACATGGGATGAGCTACTTGCCCTAATGTTATGGAAATAATGTGTTGTTTTTATCGTATTGTTTACTATATGTATTTGCTTGTTCACTGTCCTTGTGGGTTTTGGCTCTTTTGCTGTTGTCGGCTGTAAAGACGTTTTGCATAAATATGTTTTAAAAGTCCTCATTATTAGATAAAAAGTAAAAAAAATGACATGCCAAGTCATAATTATAAGATAAAATGTTGAAAATATGATTTTACAAGTCCTCATTATCATATTATAAAAAATGACATGCTAAGTCATAATTATAAGATAAAATGTTGAAAATATGATTTTAAAAGTCCTCATTATTAGATGAACAGTCAAAAATATGACATGCTAAGTCATAATCATAAGATAAAATGTTGAAAATATGATTTTAAAAGTCCTCATTATTAGATGAAAAGTCAAAAATATGACATGCTAAGTCATAATTATAAGATGAAATGTTGAAAATATGATTTTAAAAGTCCTCATTATTAGATGAACAGTCAAAAATATGACATGCTAAGTCATAATTATAAGCTAAAATGTTGAAAATATGATTTTAAAAGTCCTCATTATTAGATGAAAAGTCAAAAATATGACATGCCAAGTCATAATTATAAGATAAAAATGTGAAAATATGATTTTAAAAGTCCTCATTATTAGATGAAAAGTCAAAAATATGACATGCTAAGTCATAATTATAAGATAAAATGTTGAAAATATGATTTTAAAAGTCCTCATTATTAGATGAAAAGTCAAAAATATGACATGCTAAGTCATAATCATAAGATAAAATGTTGAAAATATGATTTTAAAAGTCCTCATTATTAGATGAAAAGTAAAAAATATGACATGCTAAGTCATAATCATAAGATAAAATGTTGAAAATATGATTTTAAAAGTCCTGATTATTAGATGAACAGTCAAAAATGACATGCTAAGTCATAATTATAAGATAAAATGTTGAAAATATGATTTTAAAAGTCCTCATTATTAGATGAAAAGTCAAAAATATGACATGCTAAATCTGAGATTATGACTTAAAAATCTAAATTATGATTAAAAGTCCTAATTATGAGATAAAAGCTAAAATTAGATTTTTTAAAAGTCTAAATTATGAACAAAACACACACTCAGACATTTAAGAGATGAAATCATGCTTATTTTTTTAATGCGCTTTTAATTTTTTGATTCACACTTATAATAATTATAATATTTATAATTATTATCCATTCAGTTTTTACAACAGAAATGAATCAATCAAAAACTTACTTTAGCTTTTCATCTAAAACTAAATTAATTTTCTCTCATCGGTGTAAAGCTGCTCTGAAGCATCTGTGTGTCACTTACTTACATTCACATTCACACAATTTCAAAAATTTTTGTGGACAGATATTTACATAATTTCAGCAATATTCTGCCAAAATAAAAGCTCTGTGATTTTAAGTGTTAGTTGGTTCTTGTAAAGAGAGAAACGAAGTGTGAGCACCCCTATTTTAACATAAAAACCATCCAATTAAAACGCAAACTGAACATGTCATGTGACCAGGGC
Source organism: Romanogobio albipinnatus (assembly GCA_023566225.1). NCBI lineage: Eukaryota > Metazoa > Chordata > Actinopteri > Cypriniformes > Gobionidae > Romanogobio > Romanogobio albipinnatus. The sequence goes on along the minus strand of CM042256.1, from coordinate 3,757,731 downwards.
TTGACATCAACTTTTTTGCTTAGCAGCCGCTGTGGCTAATGGCTTTCCAAATGACTAGCCACTCAGCATTTTCACCGGCTACAATTTTGACATTGATACCATGGGGAAAATCTGCCATATAGATATTTTTAATATCTCGTAATTTGTCGAGTCAAATCAGCTGTCACTTTAAGACCTGATGCACGGATACATTACACTGTTACACATGCGTTTTCTATCTCAGCTGTTTAAGTTAAACAAAACTGACTGTGTTTACGTGAATACTCGCCAAGACCGGCATTTTGACATTATTTTGTGTGTTTAACCCTCATCCCTCCCTTGCACTTTTAAACAAATCCTTCCCTCGCGGGTCAAAATTACCTGAAATTGTAACTGCTCCGCTGGGTCCTAAAGTCATTTTCTCTTCAGAATGCTTTCAGATACACATGCAGACATTATAAAATATATTTTTTGGGTAAAGTTTTGGCATTTTTTCTTAGTATTTTGAGCATTTTTAAGGCCTGTACACACCGGGACGAATTCATAACAATCCCTCATTCCTAAAGGGGTCAAATTGACCCGCAAGGGAAGGATTCATTACTTTTTTTTAATTCAACCACAAAACTCCTCGAATCCAGTCAATTTTTTGTGTGTATTCGTGGTTCAAATGCAACAAAAGTCTTGGTCTTGGACCACTTCAATGAACTCTCAGTTTTTTTTACTTAAAAATAAATCAAGGGAAGGATGAGGGTTAAGCGCAATAAACAGCGAAAACAAACTCAATTTACTTCTGAGAGGCGGCTTTATGTGTGTGCACTCTGGGTGTGAGGCACAAAATGTGGGAATGAGTTAAATGATGTGCATTACATGCAATTCCACAGCGAAATTCAAGCCCTGTAACAGCAACAATATTCATCCGGAGCAAATAAAAAGAGCGAGTGAGTGGAGGCGGGTTTGTGTGTCACTCACTGTCGGAGAGATGAGAGAGAAAGCACAGCTGGAAAATTAGTATTTTTGATATTTCAGTATGGATATGTATCGGAAAATTCACTTAATTGTTGAAAAATGTATAGCCTATATTATATCTAAAAATCAACTCGTCAATATGTCTAGTAGGAGTGACTGCGTTACACACCACTGCTGAAATACACACACATCTGGTGGGTTGGCAGGTGTGTTAATGTCACGAATGCTCCGTTAAATTACTGGAAAGTAAATATTTTACATTTGAAAAAGTTTGGGAACCCCTGAACAAGACTATTTCAGCAGCACGTTTTAGTCCTGCAATATGGGCCACCCCTTCATGTGTGTGTCGTCACTTCCTGATCTCATGCTGTTGTCCAGAAGGAACCGTCAGAGCCTCTCACAACCCTACCGTATCTCTTCACTTGTGTTTCCATCAGTCAGCATCAAATATTTCTGTTGCATGTCTGTAAACGTTGCTGCATCTGACTGAATTCCACCCTGTAATCAACACTCAATGCCCTCTGACAGCTAACCTGCCTACGGCTGCCTATTCACTGTCAGACAGCAGCACCTTCTGAAGAAACGTGTTGTCATTTAAAAGAACACACCAATTATTTGGGGCTTTATCTTATTCACCGTATCCCCCAGAGTTAGATAAGTCCATACATCCCATTCTCATCTCTGTGCGTGCCATAACTCTGTCTGACGCACCCACCGCTAGCCTAGCTTAGCACAAAGACTGGAGGTAAATGGCTCCAGCTAGCCTACTGCTCAATAAGTGACTAAATAACACCAACATTTTCCTTATAACATGTGATTTATGTAGTTACATCGTGTACTAAGACCAACGGAAAATGAAAAGTTGTGATTTTCTAGACCGATAATGATATTACGCAGCGCCTGATAATAGTCCCCAGCGCTCTCTCTGTGTAAGCAGGTTGTCATGTTGGTTATGTTGACGGAAGTTAGCCTATTTTCAGGCTCTGTGTAATATCATTGCACCATGGCACTCATGGGACGGCTCAAAGTTCCTTGATTATTACCAAGCGGCAACCTCCCCCAGTTAAGTGACTTAAAGGGATAGTTCACCCAAATGTTTATGTTTATCTGCTTACCCCCAGGGCATTCAAGATGTGAATGATGATGAAATGAAGATTTTTAACTCCAGCCGTTGCAGTGTGATAGTCGTATAATGATGTCAATGGGGATATTTTAGAGTATGAGAGCAATGAGAGTAAAAACACACAGACATACCAATCCTTATTAAACCATGCGGCTCGTGGCGACACATTGATGTCTTAAGACACCAAACGAGAAACCCAACAGTATTTATGTTATTTTTTTTCCTCTTATCAGACGAATGTCATCTGGTTTTCCTAGCTCCATAACTTCCGGTGAATAAGGTCAAAATACTGGCGCGATCATAGATATATATACTTAGAGGAATCTATGTATATATCTATGATCACGCCGGTATTTTGACCTTATTTGCCGGAAGTGATGGCGCGGGGACGGCTGATGCAGAGCCATAGAAAAAAATTAAATAAATTTTTAAATATGGATATTTCTCTTACACAAACGCATCGATTCACTTCAGAAGGCCTTTATTAACACCCCGGAGCCGTTATTTGACGGACAGATGCATTTTTTTATGGACTTCAAAAACCGAGCAACTATTACTGCCATTATAATGCTTGGATTAGCCAGAACATTTTTAATATAACTCAGATTTTATTCATCTGAAAGAAGAATGTCATATACACCTCGGATGACTTGAGGGTGAGTAAATCATGGGCTAATTTTCATTTTTGGGTGAACTATCCCTTTAAGCTGCAGTTCATGGACTGGCCACTAGAGGCAGACTCCAGAAGGAGCAGAATCTCATTGAGCTCATGTTAAAATGCCCAACTTTACAGCAGAAGAACACATGTTTACAGTCTGGGACACATTGTGCTTTTGGTCTATACGGCTAATTTTGCCCTTCATGACGACTGTGAGGGGGGGAATTTTTTTATAATTCATTCGTTTACATTATATAAAGCCTTAAAGTTCTGCATAATTAAGGGCGTGGCCACTTCGAGTAACAGGTGGATTGTCGTTTATCTGCTGTCTTAGTCATCACGTCACCTCAGCTCCGCCCACGGCCCGCCTCTTTGTCCATTTTCTGTTATCCGGGGGTGATGCGAGATGACGAGCTGCTAAGATGGCAACGGCCAGCTCGACCCGACTTTACGCTTTAAAACTGCTCTTCAGATCCTATGGGTGACGTCACGGACACTACACCCATATTTTTTTACAGTCTATGATTATTACGCAGGAATGAGAGTATAGTTCCTAGCCATATCGGCCTAGAAAATCACAACTTTTAATTTTCCGTCGGTCTTAGTACACGATGTAACTATACACTATAAAAGCCCTATTAGAGAACATATCGTGTTATGCTCCCTTCAATTTATTCCTTAAATGTTCTTAAAAAGGTCTTAATTTACCTTCATTAAACCTGTAGAAACCCTGAGGTTTCATGCAGAGAGGACATTTACATCATTTGCATATTATGTGTACTATACATGTGCTAAAACACTATAGATACAGCAGTCAGAACACACTGCGTGACACGAGTGTCGTCCGTTACATAAGACACCGCTCTTTGTGTGACATGCTCTCCTGACTGCAGCCCTCTGGGAGATTAATCACTGGACTTAAACAGTACAAAAGAGGACTGATGATGTCATACGTCCCTCCTGCTGGCCAACGGCTGAATTCATGCATCGCATTTTTATTTACTCTCACCCGTTATGTAAAAGGTATTTTGCAGATTTGCGTTTACGCATCACAGTCACACTTCTGTTTTGTCCCACACACGTTCCCTGGCTTGCCCTCCATTCAGATTGACTGAAGTCCTGTCTGTGTGTGTGTGTTTGAGGGCCTGATTGTGTGTTTTCTTGCAGAACGGCAGAACACCTCTGCATTTGGCTGCCTATAAGGGCCACATTGCTGTCGTGAGGATTCTGCTCGCTGGCGGTTGTGACCTGGATATTCAAGATGATGTGAGTATAACATGTTTGCAGCATTTTTTAACATGAAAATACCAGGAATTTACAGGATGATGCTGACATCACAGTCACTCACTGCTCTTGTTTTACTGTGAATTCACATGATAAAGTTGTCTTTAACCGCCACTGTAAGAAATTATATTGTTTAGTGCTGTAGTTGTTCTGAAGTCACCATGATGGGGATCAGTGTTGTATTAGCATAGGATTAGGGCTGCACGATTAATCGAAATCGAACCGCAATTGCGATTTGGCTTATGTGCGATTATGAAAGCGCAAAGGCTGTGATTTTAATGAAATAATATACATATATATATATATATATATATATATATATATATATATATATATATATATATATATATATATATATATATATATTACACTCACCTAAAGGATTATTAGGAACAGCATACTAATACTGTGTTTGACCCCCTTTCGCCTTCAGAACTGCCTTAATTCGAAGTGGCATTGATTCAACAAGGAGCTGAAAGCATTCTTTAGAAATGTTGGCCCATATTGATAGGATAGCATCTTGCAGTTGATGGAGATTTGTGGGATGCACATCCAGGGCACGAAGCTCCCGTTCCACCACATCCCAAAGATGCTCTATTGGGTTGAGATCTGGTGACTGTGGGGGCCATTTTAGTCCAGTGAACTCATTGTCATGTTCAAGAAACCAAATTGAAATGATTCCAGCTTTGTGACATGGGGCATTATCCTGCTGGAAGTAGCCATCAGAGGATGGGGACATGGTGGTCATAAAGGGATGGACATGGTCAGAAACAATGCTCAGGTAGGCCGTGGCATTTAAACCATGCCCAATTGGCACTAAGGGGCCTAGAGTGTGCCAAGAAAACATCCCCCACACCATTACACCACCACCACCAGCCTGCACAGTGGTAACAAGGCATGATGGATCCATGTTCTCATTCTGTTTACGCCAAATTCTGGCTCTACCATCTGAATGTCTCAACAGAAATCAAAATTCATCAGACCAGGCAACATTTTTCCAGTCTTCAACTGTCCAATTTTGGTGAGCTTGTGCAAATTGTAGCCTCTTTTTCCTATTTGTAACAGTAACTGTAACTGAGCAGATTGTGAAATACTGGCCCGTCTGGCACCAACAACCATGCCACGCTCAAAATTGCTTAAATCCCCTTTCTTTCCCATTCTGACATTCAGTTTGGAGTTCAGGAGATTGTCTTGACCAGGACCACACCCCTAAATGCATTGAAGCAACTGCCATGTGATTGGTTGATTAGATAATTGCATTAATGAGAAATTGAACAGGTGTTCCTAATAATCCTTTAGGTGAGTGTGTGTGTGTGTATATATATATAAATATATATATATATATATATATATATATATATATATATATATATATATATATATATATATATATATATATATATATATATATATAGAGGCATAAAAGCAGTTATATTCAGGTCTGAAGACACATTACTGTTACTGGATGGGCTCTGGAGGTCTTTTGAAATGTAGAGTTTTAGTGTTTTCATTCACCTTTTGGACAGATGATTGGACTGGAATTTGTTTTCATGAACCATATCTGTGTTTGGGCAACCATGCCATTTATTTATAGCTTGTTTTGCTTTGTATATCAGAGAAACAATCCTGATTTTACAGAATATCCTCTACAGAAAAATGAAAACAGAGTAATGTTGATCTTGAACAGTGGTTCTGTTTTCAATCTATAGTGCTACAGATATATTTATACAGCATTTTTTTTTATGTCCAACTTTAAATTGAATCAAGATCTGTTGTCGTGTTATGACCAGAATCAGAAATCTGTAAGAAAGACTGGTCCAAAACTTTGTTTTATAATGGCCACAGTTAGATCCCTTTGCAACATGGCAAGGAGCCAGGGAGAGTAACACGCACCTTCCTCTATTGTGCTGGATACCTGCTCCATAAGTAACACACTGTGCAGCCGATCACCACTGAGTAAAGCATGACTGATGTTGAAGTTATATATTGTTTTCCTCGTTTCCAGGCTGACCAGACAGCCGTCCACAGAGCAGCTGTGGTGGGAAACACGGATGTCATCTCCGCTCTCATTCAGGAAGGATGTGCACTAGATAGACAAGACAAGGTAAATATTTCTCATTCACATATGCTAGAGAAAAAGGTTACTATAGCAGTTTCCATTACGTTACGTTCACTGCACTTATGTAAATACTTTTATTATGTGAGAAGCAAACCATGAGAGACATGAAACTATCAGAGCGATGTAGGAAATCAGCTGCCTGGGACAACAGCCAAAAATGTCCTACATTTTGTGCACAACCCTACCGCAATATTTTCCCCAATTACAAATAAATGTGCATTGACATAGAAATTACATAATGTGGTGTCTTTCTACAACTACATGTATAGGGTAATATGGGGGAGGATATATATGTATATCTTCGTGATGTATATGTACATATTTTAATTGAAGATATGTCATGATAGCAACATAATGAATGCAAATGATTTCACTCAACTAACCTGTAGGTTTTAATGAAAGCAATGTTTGAAATGTACATTTAATTCATGGAAATACTGAATAATAGCCCCATGAATTACATTAATTATTACATTTAAAAATAATAACACTGGCAACAACCCTTCGGTGCCAAATCCGGGTGGCTCATCTTACCTCGAGGGTATAATTTGATCTTTTTACTTAAGAATAAAAACTATAACTTTTACTCCGTGTGTCCAAAAATCCCTCATTCACAAACAGACACAAATTATTCAACATAGACATTTGATGTTCAGAGAAGAGCAGTGAGATCATTTTTATTAGCATTAATTAGCAGGTAAATTTGGACGCTGTCACTTTAAGAGCAACTGCACGAATTTCAATATACTGATATGTTTTCTTTCTCAACTGTTAACGTTCATTTAAGACATAAATGACTCTGTTTACTTACAAATACATGTCACTTTGACACATAGGTGTGTGTATTTAACCGCTCAAGCCCAATTAGTTGTCAAAAAGCCCTCAGTTCAGTTCTCATGCGCTCTATGAGCAGCGGCTTCATGTGGCGTCTCTCACAAAGCGCTGAGAAACTCAGAGAGCGCTCATATACTCATATATATTTTCAATTGCTGGTTGGTTATTGCTTTGTCTTTAAGGTTTTGTTATTTATTGAATTTAAAATAGCAAATGCAAAGTAGAGCTGTGATCCAGCAGTCGATCTGTTTCCTCAGGATGGGAACACTGCATTACATGAGGCTGCGTGGCACGGCTTCAGTCAGTCTGTCAAACTGCTGGTGAAGGCTGGAGCCAACGTTCACGCTAAAAACAAGGTAACAGCTGCTTTAAACATTAAAGTCCCCTTGTAGTCAATAATTTCATCCCTTAAAACAAATTTTTGCTCAACAAAATGGTATATTTAAAAGGTTTTCACTTTGAAAATCATGCCTTAAAATAGCTTGAACGTAACTCTACACCCTTGCCTCATTTAGTATACGCCTCATTTAGTCATGAATATGCAAATGAGCCCCGCCTCCACTTACTCACACGAGTTCAGAGATCCACTCACTCAACTTTAACTCAAGTTACTGTAGTAAACGCTACACAAAGCTCTGTTTTGTTGCACATGCAACCCCTTCAATCATGACCAGTTATGGCTCAAATTACAACACAGCCCCAAGTGCCTTATTGTTATTATAAAACACTCAACACAATTAAAATAAATAAATGTATAAAGATTAGTATGTTTGTTTGATTATGATGATTGTTTCATGAAGTGGCATCCTTCCATCAGAAGATCAAGCCTGTACATTTAAGATGAATTTAGTGATGGTGAACAGGTGTTTTATAGATTGACCAATCAGCATTCAGGATCTGAATGTGGAGTAATTCTATCAGCTGACAGGATGTAATGTCTCTCAGGCAGGAAACACAGCTCTTCATCTGGCGTGTCAGAACGGTCACGCTCAGAGCTCGAAAGTCCTGCTGCTGGGCGGCTCTCGTCCCGACTGTAAGAACAACGTAAGTACCGTCAAACACTTTCTCTCTATTATATTCATCTCTGTGTTTGTTATTTATCTCGGAAACAACATGAAAAAAATGTGTTGTATTTGTTCGGCTTGTTTGCCTCAGGTCGGTGACACGTGTCTGCATGTGTCCGCCCGATATAACCATGTGACTGTGATCCGAGCGCTCCTGGGTGCCATCTGCTCCGTGACCGAAAGAAATCACGTGAGTAAGGAGTTGTAATGTTTTAGATGTGCTATACTCTTAACTATTCCAAACAGGTAATTCCGTGTCGAATCAAACAAACTTTAAAAACTTCCCGGCTAAAAATATGTTTCTGAAGAAAGACAAACATAAATAGTGGACATGCCATGGATGTATATTTACTGAGTAATCCACTATTTTGTAAAGGAGGATCAAAATGATCATTTTCACCTGATATTGAAGCCAAATTACATGAGGAGGTAAAATGACATTAGAAAAATGGCAGCATTGTATTTTTATTTTTACAGATTGGTAGGTCTGTTAGTAAAACCTGCTGATTTTAGCAAGCTTGGTAGCACTTTATTTAACATTGTCCTTGTTACATACAGTGAGGAAAATAAGTATTTGAACACCCTGCTATTTTGCAAGTTCTCCCACTTAGAAATCATGGAGGGGTCTGAAATTGTCATCGTAGGTGCATGTCCACTGTGAGAGACATAATCTAAAAACAAAAATCCAGAAATCACAATATATGATTTTTTAACTATTTATTTGTATGATACAGCTGCAAATAAGTATTTGAACACCTGTCTATCAGCTAGAATTCTGACCCTCAAAGACCTGTTAGTCTGCCTTTAAAATGTCCACCTCCACTCCATTTATTATCCTAAATTAGATGCACCTGTTTGAGGTCGTTAGCTGCATAAAGACACCTGTCCACCCCATACAATCAGTAAGAATCCAACTACTAACATGGCCAAGACCAAAGAGCTGTCCAAAGACAATAGAGACAAAATTGTACACCTCCACAAGGCTGGAAAGGGCTTTATAATAAATAAAATCTAAATAAAGATTTATAATAAATCTTTAATACTTCTTGAGTTACAGGCATGCAAACTGGCTTTTTCCCATTTCTGAACGGTCACCGTTGGCATGATGGGATGCAACAAAGATTGATAAAGTCAACAGATTTCACTAATAGAGCTACCAATCTCTGTGTGAAAATAAAATAATGATGCTGCCATCTTTCTAAAGTCACCCCCCCCCCCCACCCCCCCAGGTGAAAATGTTCAAGCTGTTATTTTTACCGTCCCTCTACAAAGTAGTGGATTACTCTGGAAATATTCATTTAATTAATTGAAATATATATTTTTTCTTGATTTATGTATTTTCACTACACTCTCAGAAAAAAGGTTCAGTGGAGGTACAATTTTAACAACACGTATTACTGTACCTTTAAAGGTACACAATTGGTCCTTAGGGTACAATTATACCATTGTTTTCCTCTACTTGGTGCAGGGGTAAGTAAGTTAGTTCCTAGAGAGCCGCTGTCCTGCAGAGTTTGTCTCCAACCCTAAAAGACATCTATAGAAGCTCTTATTGAGATTAGCAGAGGTTTAGATGTTGATGGTTTATTGAAAATGTTTGGTCACAATTATGGAGATCCGTGTTTCATTTAGTTGGGCAGTTTGACTCTTAGCTTTTATTTGAGTTTGTGGTTTGTATTACAGTGTTAACAAACACACATAATCTGTTCAAATCAAAAGAAGCCATAAACAAAAATATGTAGTCAAACAAGAAAAATGTTTGACTAAACTCATCACTGACTAAAATATTAATAAATAATATTCACCAACAATACTTTCTTGCCACAGATCAGACATTTTTAAATACATTCTAGGGGGAAAAAAGTTTAGATGCACACAGATATAAAGAATCAGCATATGAATCTCAACAATGGTGACATACTTAATGCTGCAATGCATGCTGGGAGCCATGAGTTTCATACTGTGGGGGCTTAGTAGGGCTGGAGCTAAACTCTGCAGGACATCAGCTCTCTAGGACCGAACTTGCCTACTCCTGACTTAGAGGTTCAAAAACGTACCCTTAAGGGTCCCACCCCAATGACGACCACTTGTACCTTAAAAGGTACAATTTTGTACTCTTTTTTTTTTTTTTTGATAGTGTAGGGTTGGTTATCGGTTGAATTTTAACGATTCCAATTCCGCTTATCGATTCCTAATTTCAACTCCAATAGGATAAAAAAAAGACTTGCATATCATTCACATTTATTCTAAGTCTTATTGCAAAACATTTAATTGTGGCTGAAATACCATGAACAAAAATCAACAGGCTAAAGAATACTTAAACACTCTGACACAAGGAACTATATGGTTTAAAAATACCATAAAAACAACTTGCCTAACTAATATACATTTCAAGTATTATTAAAGACTAATAAACACTAATTAAAAGAGAACAAATTAAAAAAAATTCAGGTACAAAAACTGTAATCAAATGTAAAATAATGTACTTTATGAATAAAATATTCATTACAAATACAGTTAAAAAAGTTATTAAGTCATTGTCTTTTGATTAACGTTATTATAGAGACGGCAGCAGGAATATTAGGCTCCTGTCACTTTAAGAGCTGCACAGATCCAATACACTGTTACACACACGCTTTCTTTCTCAACTGTGTATGTTCACTTAAGACATAACCGACTGTGTTAATGAGGATATTTGGACATTTTTGTGTGTGTTTGCCCGTTCAAGTGCAAAAACACCCAGAAGAGAACACGCACCATAGAAGTTTAGTTTAGTGTGAGAGGCGGCTTTCTGTGCGCTCGTCGTTTTGGATGTGTCAGCAGCACAGAAAACAGCACGTGAGTCTTCATTAAAATGTACACAAAGGAATCAATAAGAGGAATTGAAATTGTAATCGATCTTTGACTTCCAACCCTAATTTTCACCAGAAAAAAGAACTAAATCTGTCTTTTTAGCCGGGGACCCCTGGTTAAGTTGGCACGGAATGACCCAAGCATCATTTTACTCGTTCTTGTGTAAGTTGTAATTATGACCTTATGACTCTCCGCTGATGTCCAGGCAGGGGACAGCGCTTTACATATCGCAGCTGCTCTGAATCACAGGAAGACCGTACGCATGTTACTGGAGGCTGGGGCCGACAGCCGCATCAAAAACAATGTAAGCACCTTCAGGAATATTTCATGAGCTTAGTGAAGCCCCGATATGTACTCTGCACAAGCACTTGAACACACATGCTTCTTGAGATGATACACTGATACAGTTTCAATGTGTCTGAGCGAAAAGCATAACGCAACACAAGAAGGCGTTGGATTCTTAGCTGAATCTTACTGAGCAAGTTCTTTCAACCGCCTAGATGTGTTGAAAATAAATAAGCAAATTCCCAGCATTAGGATCCTTTGGAAGGGAATGTTATTTGTGTCCGTTCGTCTCTCCTCGTCATCTCACTAACACTCCAGTGGGCGGGGCCAGAGTTGTGATGATGAAGTGGGCGTTGATCTTCTTCTGCAGAGGCGGTTTTTCTCCATCTATTACAGGCTCATTCCACAACGAGACGCTCTCTGGGCTTGGGTACTGTTTAAAAAGCTGTTTTTGGACTAACAAGGAAGTTTTCAGCTCTGAAATTTATGTAAAGCTCAAGGAAATTTTGATTTCTCAGTTCATGACCCCTTTAATATAAAGTATATTTGAGACTATAGACTATATATCAATCCCTTTTCTTTGCATGACACATGAAACATTACAGTACAGAATGGCTCTTTCGGCATTATCCTGAACATTGTATTCATTTCATGTGTGAGTGGAAGAAAGGTGGGAGCGCATATAAACATCACATCCTTTTGATTTTCCCGGCAAAAACGTCCAAAGTCCTGTGATTTACTACCTGTGATTTTCTAGTAACTCTGAAGACCTTGATTAGGACCTAGGATGCCAAACGGGGTAGTAGCGGCACTGTCCACAGTTACTGTAAACCAATTGTCTTAAGAAACATGGTTCTCTAGGTTGGCTGTGTGAATATGTACATGCTTCTTATCTGTGTGTATGTTTTGGGTGAAGACAGGAGAGACTGCCCTCGATCAGGCTCGTGAAAATGATAATCCTGAAGTGGCGCTGCTGCTCACCAAAGCCCCACAGGTAAGACGACGCACACATACTTAAGAGAAACTGATATGGCAAGAAATCACAGTTCATGTATTTGCATGTAGAGCTTCACCCGAGGACGCTCTGTGAGGAAGAGGAGGGATAAGATGAAGACTGAGGGTCGAGCACAGTCAGTCCCTCGGGATGAGATGCTGCCAAGAAAGGTAAAGGAGCGAAACTTCATTCCCTTTCTCAGACACAATCAACACAGAATGAGCAACCGTACTAGAGAACAAGTTCAAACATGCTGTCACTGAATGTCATGTAAGCAATAATTAATGACAGAACATTTAATAATTGAACATTTATACTCCCACAGTAATAAGACACTTCAGACTCATTTTCAATAATTCAAAAATCTAAAACATTATATAAACCTTTATCACTGTCAACAAATCGGGAAAAATCTCTGAAAATGAATCAGCCTTGGATGTTGTGTCAGACAAGTAGTCGACAATTCATTTCTACCATAGTTTAGACTTGATAAATAAAGCTTTTACACATCTGGACAAAGAAAACTCAAACCAGAGCTAACAAATCGTACATGAGACATTATTTCAGACAGTTATTAAATACAGACACCAAATGTGTGGTGACATATTCTGGGGGGAAAGGGATGTTTGACTTCATTGCCCGAGTCTCTGACCGCAGAACTCTACAGAAACTAGTCTCAATCGAATCTGAACATCCATTATTCGTAGTTCTACACGTGCCCATCCCTTGTGGATTTATTTATTAAAGTTGGCCTGAAAATGATAGACTTCGCTCTAGTGATGTGTGCTGTACTTCATTTAGTGCGCTCAAGCCCCGCCCCCCTGCATGCTCACGTTCAGCTCCACCTCCACTTTTGAGTGCCACGCCCACACCTCAACATCCAATCAACAACCGATGCATAAAATCAAATCTCAGCCATAATTTTTTTTTTTTTCGTCACAATATGGAAGAAAAGATCTGTCGCTTCTAGGGTTGGGTATCTTTTGAATTGAACAATTCCAGTTCTTATCGTTTCCTAATTTTTATTCCAATACAAGTAAAAAAAAGTCTTATTGCAAAACAAAAGATTACGAACTCAAAACTCATACTGTTTAAAACGTTTTGAAATTGGATGTTGTGTTACCATGGAAACGGTACTCTAAATTCTTCTAGTGGACTCCTCCCATAGTGGGCGGTGTCATGTTTCATATTACAACTTTATAATCAAAATCTTTTCTAATCTTGACAAAACGCATATCTTCAGAAAGGTCTGAGTCTCAAGGTTTCATATTTGGTGACTGTTTCCTGATGGAAGTGATATTTGGACAGAAATGCACAGGAAAATGCATAAAAAAACAATCAATGGAATGTGTGTTACACCCGGTGGCTATTTGTGGTACAGCGCCTAAACAAAATCTCATGGGAACTTCGATTTTTGTGATATCAACTTCAAATTTGGAACACAACTTGGTTAGACATATGGCTTTGATCTTATAGTAATTTTAGAGTAAAACACTTTGTGTAAAATATATATTTTAAATAAAATAAAAATATTTAGTACAGTATTTTTCATTTACAGTACATTTAAACATCCATAACTTTTTCATACTTTCATCTTTTGAATTGCTTTCACTTCAGAGTGTCTTCTTTAAAACAAGACCAAACTTAGGTCTATATTCCAGAGCGCTCTTGAATTACAGCCCTTTAAGTTTGGATAGTGCATTTTCATGTGTATTCTCAAAAAGGTGGGTGACAACTAGCCTAAACGAATATACATTTCAGTTAACACTCATTTGTCAATATACAGGAAACACTCATCAAAAAATATGCATTACAAATATAGTTACAAAAGTTAGAACAGCGAGTTAATTTTCTCTGTCTTTTGATTAACGTTATTATAGAGATGGCTGCAGGAATATTAGGCTCCTGTCACTTTAAGAGCGGCACGGATCCAATACACTGTTACACACACGCTTTCTTTCTCAACTGTGTATGTTCACTTAAGACATAATCGACTGTGTTCATATTTAGAAATGTTTGTGTGTGTTTGTCCGTTCAAGTGCCAAAAGATGCAGACGAGAGCTCGGTTCAGTATCGCGCACATACAGTATGAGATGCGGCTTTGTGTGCGCACGCCGATTTTCAATTCCCAATCCTAGTCACTACAATAAATGTGTCTCAGTTCTGTTGTCTGTAGATTTTTCTGGTCATTGTAAATGTTGTGGCTTTACTCCTGTGTTTGTGTAGGACAGTGTATCTCCAGCCAATGACACTCACGGCAGTGACAGGTCTCTCCGGCAGAATGACACTGCGTTCGTCACTGAGGCACACGCAAACAAAAACAGCGACAGGAAAGTCAAAGAGAGGGTGCGTCATGTATGCATGTTCTCTTTCAAGCAATAATGTATAATCAGCTGGGTATTATATGACAATATATTAAATGTGAAGTGGAGAGTTTGGGTTTATACACCGATCAGGCATAACAGTATGACCTAATATTGTGTTGATCCCCCTTTTGCTGCAAAATCAGCCTTAAAAAATGAACTTCTTGAGCAGTTTGAGCTCCAGTAGCTCGTCTGTTTGATCGGCCCACACGGGCCAGCCTTCGCTCCCCACGTGCATCAATGAGCCTCGGCCGCCCATGACCCTGTGGCCGGTTCTCCACTGTTCCTTCCTTGGAGCACTTTTGATAGAGACTGACCACTGCAGACCGGGAACACCCCACAAGAGCTGCAGTTCTGGAGATGCTCTGACCCAGTCGTCTAGCCGTCACAATCTGGCCCTTGTCAAACTCGCTCAAATCCTTACGCTTGCCCATTTCTCCTGCTTATAACACATCAACTCTGAGGACAAAATGTTCACTTGCTGCCTAATATATCCCACCCACTAACAGGTGATGAAGAGATCATCAGTGTTATTCACTTCACCGGTCAGATATATAAAATAGACTTTTGATAGACTCTAAACAAGTGCTGCTTTCAGTGACGTTAAACCGCTCCCTACATTCTGATATCGTGTGTGTGTGTGTGTGTGTGTGTGTGTGTGTGTGTGTGTGTGTGTGTGTGTGTGTGTGTGTGTGTGTGTGTGTGTGTGTGTGTGTGTGTGTGTGTGTGTGTGTGTGTGTGTGTGTGTGTGTGTGTGTGTTTTTGCAGCTGTCACCATCGGATGCCCTCATTCGAAGACAAAATAAACACAGTGATCATAAGAAGAAGAGTAAGACGGAGAGATCATCAGCTGCTCCTCCTCCTCCTCATAACCACAAGGCGTACCAGCTCTATACTCTTTACAGAGGCAAAGACGGCAAGATCATGCAGGCAAAGAATTCATTCATTTATTTTATTTGACACACACATCTTTGTCTGGGCCATCGAGTGACACACTGTAAAAAATCTGTGTGCTTTAATTTGCGTGTTGTCAGTAGATTATGCTCAGAACTTTCCACTCCCATTGGCGCTTTTATGAGATTGCGCTCTCACGCTAATTTGCCCTGTTTTGTAAATCTGGCCCTTAATTACTGTTTTCATGTAGTGAAGTTTATAGTATAATATATAGTATATATACTGCTGAGATTTGACATCATCTTATAAGCATCACCTAATGATGCACAGACATCAATATATGACATACAAAACACAATAATGACAGTTAACAAATAATAAAAACATGTATACAACATAAACCAACAGCACAAACTGCTCAAAGTGAAGCAAAAATAGAGTCAAGAAACTCCACAGCATAATCTATTCATGCCGCACTGCATGCTGGGTACCTTGTTTTCCAATACTGTAAACTCACAGTAAAACCATGATTTGTTTTACAGCACAATTGTAAAATCCTACTGTTAAATTTCTGTGAAAGTAATGCAATTATTAACCTGCAATTTCACTCTTAAATATTTAATAGTGGAATTTATTCATTTTAAAATCTTACATCATGGTCTAAGAATAGCATTGTTGGGTGTCATTACTACAAAAATCATTCAGAAATAATACAAATTTAAAATAATTTGTCTGCTAGCTAGAACCAGTTTCTGTCAGCAAGCCTAACATTTCTCCAAAAATGAAAAATGGCAAATATCTCGTGCAGTGAATGTTATTTTTGACTCTTGTGTATGTGTTATTTCCGTTAAAGGCCCCATTGAATGGCTGCAGGTGTGAGCCTCTCATCAATAAACTGGAGAACCAGCTGATGGCCACGAAAGAGGAAATGCAGTCCGAGATTCACACTGTGCAGGAGCTCATGAACAGCAAGATGGGCCAACTGGACCGCAAGAACAAACAGCAGGTGCATACAGACCAAAGCTTAGTTTCAGTAGAAGAACCCATGTGTCCACATTAGGGGTCCAGACACTGAATTCACTTTTCATGGCCACTGGTCCCATTGACATGAAATCTGCAGTGTTTCAGTCCCTCATGGTAAACCTGTTGATTTGTCAAAATATTTCCCAGATAAAAGCTAATCAACTGTTTGGCTGTGGCCTATATTGACTTCACTATATCTGAAAAGATAACCAATCCAACTTCAGCAGCCCATAATTTCAGTTGTTTATGGCCAATCATTTTGCTGCTTGCGCCTATATTTATCTGTTTGATATATAGTGGGGAGAACAAGTATTTGATACACTGCCAATTTTGCAGGTTTTCCTACTTACAAAGCATGTCATTTTTATCATAGGTACTCTTCAACTGTGAGAGATGGAATCTAAAACAAAAATCCAGAAAAGCACATTGTATGATTTTTAAATAATTCATTTGCATTTTATTGCATGACATAAGTATTTGATCACCTACCAACCAGTAAGAATTCCGGCTCTCACAGACCTGTTAGTTTTTCTTTAAGAAGCCCTCCTGTTTTCCACTCATTACCTGTATAAAAGACACCTGTCCACACACTCAATCAAACAGACTTCAACCTCTCCACAATGGCCAAGACCAGAGAGCTGTGTAAGGACATCAGGGATAAAATTGTAGACCTGCACAAGGCTGGGATGGGCTACAGGACAATAGGCAAGCAGCTCGGTGAGAAGGCAACAACTGTTGGCGCAATTATTAGAAAATGGAAGAAGTTCAAGATGACGGTCAACTTCCCTCGGTCTGGGGCACCATGCAAGATCTCACCTCGTGGGGCATCAATGATCATGAGGAAGATGAGGGATCAGCCCAGAACTACACAGCAGGACCTGGTCAATGACCTGAAGAGAGCTGGGACCACATTCTCAAAGAAAACCATTAGTAACACACTACGCCGTCATGGATTAAAATCCTGCAGCGCACGCAAGGTCCCCCTGCTCAAGCCAGCACATGTCCAGGCCCGTCTGAAGTTTGCCAATGACCATCTGGATGATCCAGAGGAGGAATGGGAGAAGGTCATGTGGTCTGATGAGACAAAAATAGAGCTTTTTGGTCTAAACTCCACTCGCCGTGTTTGGAGGAAGAAGGACGAGTACAACCCCAAGAACACCAGCCCAACCGTGAAGCACGGAGGTGGAAACATCATTCTTTGGGGATGCTTTTCTGCAAAGGGGACAGGAAGACTGCACCGTATTGAGGGGAGGATGGATGGGGCCATGTATCGCGAGATCTTGGCCAACAACCTCCTTCCCTCAGTAAGAGCATTAAAGATGGGTCGTGGCTGGGTCTTCCAACATGACAATGACCCGAAGCACACAGCCAGGATAACCAAGGAGTGGCTCCGTAAGAAGCATATCAAGGTTCTGGAGTGGCCTAGCCAGTCTCCAGACCTGAACCCATTAGAGAATCTTTGGAGGGAGCTGAAAGTCCGTATTGCCCAGCCCCAAAACCTGAAGGATCTGGAGAAGGTCTGTATGGAGGAGTGGGCCAAAATCCCTGCTGCAGTGTGTTCAAACCTGGTCAAGAACTACAGGAAACGTATGATCTCTGTAATTGCAAACTAAGGTTTCTGTACCAAATATTAAGTTCTGCTTTTCTGATTTATCAAAAAAAATCAATTTTTCTGGATTTTTGCATCTCTAATATGTATATTGACCCGTGAGTGAAGGATTTGTTACTTTTTTCATTTCAACCACATAAACTCCTCAAATCCAGATGTTTTTTGTGCGTGTGTGTATTCATGGTTCAAGTGCGACAAAAGTCCTAGGGTCTTGGACCACTCTAATGAACACTCGATAAAAAAATAAATGAAAGGATGAAGATTTTAAATGTTTATTTGTGGTTGATAATTGTGTGTTGAATTTCAGATCAGAGCTCTAGATAAGATCACTTTAGAGCGAGTGTCCGCTGAGAGGATTGAATGTTTACATCGAATTGACAAGAGAGCCATACAGGAACGCTTGGAAGGAGAAAAAAGACAGGTCATTTGTTTTCACACTTTCCTTGCTTTTAGTCTTTGTCTAGATGTAAAAGAAACAATATCTGGCTTATAAGTGGTCCGGCTCATGGCGATACAGCTAATGATCTGGAGACTTTCTGCCCTGTGATGATATTTGATGTATATCTCGAATATCTGTGGTGATTAGTGACTGAATGAATCAACTCTAACATGGATTCTAGCTTTCATCATGATGCATTTTCTTGTCATTCCTAATATAAATTATTAGCATGGGTTTATTTATTCCATCCCTCTGTTTGTAAGCAGGCTTCGGTGGTCACCGATATCAAGAACTGGTGCCTTTCTAAGATCCAAAGTCTGGAGACGCGTCTCTCTGGCGATCGCTGCAACTCCAAGTTACGGCGCTCCTCGTCCCTCTCCGACACTCTTTCCGATTGGGATCCACATTCCCACACAGCTGTACCGGACACATCTGGGGTCAGAGCACGTCACTCTCCATCAGCAAACCAACCCGAGGCCAAAGATGGAGGAGAGACTGCAGCAGCGAACACGTGTCCTGGGGATGGATCAGCCAGTTACTATGTGATCGAGGTGGACGCCTCACCAGGTATGGCACTCATGACTGCATGGAGGAATGAACAATCTCACACACACACAGATTTTCTGGCTCATCTCACATACAGACAGAGCTACATGAAGCATTAATGGTTTTTCTGTGTTTGTCCTCATTCAGTTAAAGGCTGTTACACAACATGAATAGGTGATATAGGGTTATTAGAAGTAAAATATACAATACCCAAACACATATGGAGGGATATAGCAGACAATATTATTTATTTCATAAATAATGTACACAAATCAGGCATAACATTATGAAAGGTGACGTGATAACATGATTTGAGCGAGTTTGACAAGGGCCAGATTGTGACGGCTAGACGACTGGGTCAGAGCATCTCCAAAACTGCAGCTCTTGTGGGGTGTTCCCGGTCTGCAGTGGTCAGTCTCTATCAAAAGTGCTCCAAGGAAGGACCAGTGGAGAACCGGCCACAGGGTCATGGGCGGCCGAGGCTCATTGATGCACGTGGGGAGCGAAGGCTGGCCTGTGTGGTCCGATCAAACAGACGAGCTACTGGAGCTCAAACTGCTCAAGAAGTTAATGCTGGTTCTGATAGAAAGCTGTCAGAATACACAGAGCATCTCAGTTTGTGGAGTATGGGGCGGCACAGCCGCTGACCAGTCAGGGTGCCCATGCTGACCCCTGTCCACCGCCCAAAGCACCAACAGTGGCACGTGAGCATCAGAACTGGACCCCGGAGCAATGGAAGAAGGTGGCCTGCTCTGATGATCACGTGTTCTTCTACATCATGTGGATGGCCGGGTGCATGTGTGTGGCTTACCTGGGGAACACATGGCACCAGGTGCACTATGGGAAGATGGCGTGGCGGCGGAGGTAGGGATGCTTTGGGCAATGTTCTGCTGGGAAACCTTGGGTCTTCCATCCATGTGGATGTTACTTTGACACGTCCCACCTACCTAAGCATTGCTGAGACCATGTCCAGCCTTTCAGATCTCAATCCAATCGAGCATCTGTGGATGTGCTGAACAAATAAGTCCGATCCATGGAGGCCCCACCTCGCAACTTACAGGACTTAAAGGATCTTCTGCTAACATCTTGGTGCCAGATACCACAGCACACCTTCAGGGGTCTAGTGGAGTCCATGCCTCGATGGGTCAGGGCTGTTTTGGCAGCAAAAGGGGGAACCAACACAATGTTATGCCTGATCTGTGTATGTTCATGTAATTTTTTATTATACATATAAATAACAGGTGGTCACCCTACATTACAGGGCGAAATTATCTTAAGCTTTTCTCTTTCTTTTCAGATAAGCAGCCGTCACAGAATCAATCTGCACCCCAGTCCCCGTGTATAGTCCGGCCTAAACAACGATCACGGGCCTGTAGTGACCCTCACCGAGCACAAGATGAGCCTTTGGACTCGAGTCTGGATCAGCGCTGTGAGCAGGAATCTGCGCTCGATCACAGGAACCTCAAAAAACGCATGCAACAAAGAGCAAAGACCAAACTAAACGCACAAACCATGACAACTTTAGGAGACCGCCACACCGCCGAGGCTTCCTTCGCTCAGGAGCGGGAGAACATGCACGCGCTGGAGGTTACACAGTACTTTTTTGAGGCGGTGACTCTGCAGATGGAGCGCTGGTATGAGCGGAAGATCGAGGAAGCGCGTTGGCAAGCCAGCCAAAGAGCCCAAGCCGACAGAGCCGCCATGCTGGACAGAATAAGCTACCTTGAGGATGAACTGAGACTGCTGAGAACTAACAAACCGGAGGAGAGCTAGTATACGAGATGCCACTGGTGTAGCACACACTGTAACGCACGAGGTTCAGGTGGATTAGTGAAGTTCGATAGAGCAGCTAACACGTGTAGATAACACTGTAGTAATCAGACGTAGCATCTAAACAGAGCCCAAACATACTCTAGGCAAGTGCTTGAATGCAGACGCTTCTCGATTTCATGTGTTGTCCCATGGAGGGCAAGTAGCAATGTAGTCTTAGCGCTGCTACAAGGAGTGTCATACACTCGGATTCTAGAAGTAAAAATCCCATTCAATTTCTTCCTTGGGGAATTTTTAACAGTAACTTATCAACCTTTAACCCTCTGGTGCTCTTCGGTCATTTCTGACCGATTTATTTCTAAAAATCACTGCTTCATCGAAATGATTTGAAACTTGGTGACTTTTCTAGCATTGGGTATGTAAACACACAAAAAATTGGGGTCATGAATCGAGCATGCTAATTGGTCGTAAAAAAAAAAAGTAGCGTTCATTGTCTTCGGTCATAAATGACCTACCATAGGAAATTAATGGGAAATCGGCAAAAACACAAATTCTCAGAATATTTGTGTGTACAATCTACAAATCGGCCACGATGCTGAAAAAAAGTACAAAGCAGTAAAGGGGTGACACTCTAAAACATCAAGAGTGTGATATTGACACATCCACTCACACACACACGCACACACCTATGAAAAACTGAACATATGAACAACATTAAAATCACAGCTTCATCAGAATGATGTGAAACTTGGTGACTTTTCTAGCATTAGGTATGTAAACACACAAAAAAGTTTGAGGGCATGATTCGAGCATGCTAAGTGGTCGTACTCCCACTTGTGCTCTTCGGTCAAAAATGACCACCATAGAAAACGAATGGGAAATCTGCAAAAACACAAATTCACAGAAAAAAATCTATAAAAAATATCTAAAACTTTATAATAAATAGTCTTTGAGATTTTCTAAATATATATTCAAATCCATCAAAAAAATAAATCATTAAATGTGTTCAAAACAGAACTGGGGAATTCTCAAGCCTCTCCATAGAGACCTCTAGTGGTTAGTCAAGTCAAGTCACCTTTATTTATATAGCGCTTTTAACAATGTAGATTGTTTCAAAGCAGCTTTACAGTGTTAAACAGGAAAATAATGCAGCATAATTTTATTCAGCTGTATAGCCATTTGATGTCATCAGTTCATTTCAATTTCCATACGGTGACAGTGTGGGCTTTATATCAATAATTAGATCAGTAATTTAGTTTATATGGTTAATTTAGTTTATTAATTAGATTTATTTCAATGTTTAGTTGAAAAATGTAGTGTCCCCAACTGAGCACGCCAAGCCAGAGGCAACAGTGGCAAGGAAACCAAAACCCCATCAGGTGACCTAATGGAGAAAAATAAACCTTGGGAGAAACCAGGCTCAGGTTACACCCATGGGTGCATATATTTCTTAAATAATTCCAAAAGAGGGCGCTAAATCTGCCTTCAAAAAAAATATTTTGAAGGCCTAGTCTCTATTTTAACCTGAAATACTGCAATAATTAAAAAAAGAAAATAAAAATGACAGGAATACATTTTTGTATCATATTCAATGGCAAAAATAGACCATAATTGTTGCATAAATATAAAAAAATACCATCAAATCATCTCAAAATACAAAATTAAAAAGAAAAAATATTATTGAAGAAAAATAAAGTGCATTGGTTTCACTGGGATGGAGGAAGTTTAATTTTTAGGTGTCCGGTCACTTATGACCCGGAAGACAACCAATGCAACCCCTAAACGAAGAGCACCAGAGGGTTAAAGGCAGACCTAGTGATGTTATATGCTTCTGTTGAAGCTTATTTTTTTAAATACTTGTTTAACTCTTTCTTAAAAGTTGCCAGCCACCGCCATTTTTTTCCCATTTTCACAAAAGTTTCGTGCCCCCCTTAATATTTTGTTTGTATGAATTTCTGAACATGCCATATACAGTGTTGGGGTAACACATTACAAGTAACTAGAGTCACGTTATACGGACTACCCGGCACACATCCGGGAACTTGACTGTTAATTTCGTCACCGCCCTTTTAGGGGAAAATAAACTAGACTTCCCATAGACTCCCATACAAAACAGCGGCCGTACGCAGCCGGCAGGCGTGAAGAACTTAAGAAATCACTCAGATTAAACATGTCAAGTGATTCTATGTCTAGCCGTCCTGCCATAGAGCAAGAAAGACACATCCACACACTTTAAAAACATGTCCCTTCATTCTCCCAGCGTCAAATTGGTGTAAGAACCCCACCCAGTGGCCAGAGGGGTCTTACCCGGACATTTACTCGCACCTCATCGAGTCACCAGGTGAGCCAGTGAATGACTTTACTATATTATGTATATATTCTGTCTTTATATTTAGAGTACTGAGTGCACTTTTCTGTCCAGCCACACAGTTAACTAGCCGGATTAGCTTCCGATAGCATCATCTGTACTTAAGTAAGTAAAATCATTCACTGGCTCACCTGGTGACTCGATGAGGTACGCAAAAAAAATAGTAATAATGGAAAAAAATTCTTCCGCCACTGAAAAGTGCACTGTATAGTCGAGGTTTGTTGCTGCCATAGAAAAGCAAGAACGCACTTTATACATGCTTTCAGAGCTCTGTTCAAGAATCTGCATTTGTGTACTTGCATGGATTATGTGTCGTCGTGACAAACCATCACCACCAAAGATCTGTTGACAGCCCGGGTTTGCTCCTCTTTGATGAAGACCGCATTGTAGTGTTGGCCCAGATCCGATACGCATTGAATCCACATGTGCCAGATGTGGCTCGGATCTGGGCTCACACTGCGAATGGACATTTAAAGGACAACAATTTGAACCCTTATGTGATGTTGGGGACGTTTTCGTCCACTATGAGGCGCTGTTGAGTCTTAATTTGGCCACAACTTTCTCTGTGTTTCAGCAAATGGAATGATTTTTGGTGACAAATCTTATTTTGACACTTGTTTTGGGAAAATGCTCAACAATACACGGTGGGCAAATTCACTACGCTTTCGTTATGTTTGAGATGAAAACATCCACTAAATTTAACTGCTGATTGATATTTTTTTCTATTTTTTTTTACATAAATCTATTAATCAACCTCAGTCCTGATCAAAACTACTAAATGTTTTGTTTTTATCCAGTGTACAATCACTTTTTATATAGAAAATAAGTCATTTTGTTTTTTTCTTCCCCAAATCAGTTTTTGAAAATCATTGGCAATTAAATTTAACAATTTTTGTTTTTAACAAAAAGTGATTGTGATAAAAGGTAAAAAAAGATTAGTCACAACATTGGCTTTGATGCATTGTTGGTTTTTGTGCAGCATCAGATGTTCATTTACTCCTCCGTGGATGTTTTTGCCCCATTGACTTCCATTATAACCACATTTTTTGCTTGCAAAGCCATGACACCATATAATCATGCGTTCTTGATTGATGGTGGTTTTCCCTGTTGGGAAGAGGTCAAATGTGTCATTTTTAATGTTGATCAATCACCAGGTGGTGCCACTAACCCTTTAGATAGGCCTGTGCAAAAAGAGCTTCGTTTCTGGCTTTATATGGAGTATAACCGCATATAAATGATTCAAATCTGATCCTGCACAAAAGCTAACAATGCACCAAAGCCAATGTTGTTACTAATCTTCCACATGTCCAAGCCTGTGATAAAAGGTTAAAAAAAATCCAGTCCACAATTATTTTTTTTATACACAAATATACTTTTTATATTGAAAATAAGTCATTTTGTGTGTTTTTCCCCAAATCAGTGACATAATTTATGAACTTGGCAATTAAAGAGTAAAAATCCTGGATTTAAAAAAAACATTTAGTAGTTTTGATCAGGACTGAGGTCGATTTAACAGATTTATGCTAAAAAAAATATGTATTTTTACAGCAGTTTAATTAGCGGATGTTTTCATCCCGAACATAACGAACGGCTAGTGAATTTGAACATTGCACAAGGGTTAAAAATACTGTTTAATGTCAATGTTTTCTCGATTATATAACAGTTAAAGCATTAAAATGATGGCATGGACACAATCACTCCAGTACACTGTAAGAAACATTTGTTGGTTTAACTTAAAAAAGTAAGTAACCTGGTTGCCTTAAAATTTTGAGGTCATAGAAATAAAAAATTTGAGTTAATGCAATGAAGGAAATTAGAAACTCAAAATATTATTGTATCTGAACCACATAAATAAATAAAAATGTTGTGATAAATCATGAAAATAGCCCAATTATATAATAGCATTATTACAAATAAAACGCACAATTACGCAATATGCTTACAAATCGTTTAATAATATTTGAATAAAGGGTGATGTCGATTCTCAAATGTTCACTTTTTATTTTCAATGCACTCAAAATTAAGGCATCCAGGGAGATTACTTTTTAAATATTTTTTTAGTGTAGGAATACCCAAATTTGCTGGAAATTGGTCTAAATTACGCCACTATTTTGATTGAGGTTTGCCAGATCCAATAATAAATCATTGAACAATGGAACAGTGACAAAAAAACAGCGAACACTGAAAAAAAAATAGTATTAGTTAACTTTGTGACGTCTTTGTACATCGACTTTTTGTGCAAAATGAAAGATTTTAACTTGTGATGTTTAAGTGATGATTTCAATGTAGTTTGTAGTGAAGGTCCAAGAACACGTGATGAAATAAGTGTGAATTTTTCATATTTAATTTGCACAATATTGATAGACATTTAACCATTTTTAAATCATTCATTCACAAAAACAAAATCCAGAACAAGGGAAAGGGAGAAGGTCCCTTTCTGTGGTAAATGTTTTGGGGCTGATGTGGCCGCAAAAACACTTTTCCTCAATCCATCCCAGTGATTTGATAAGGACTCACACACGTTGACTGATTCTCCAACACTTCCCCTCACACCGCATGAAGACTGAACCTGATTGTACTATTCAAAAAGGATCAAAAAGAAAACAGCCTTTATGGTCACTATGATTTCAAACCGCCCTGTAAAGTTTCTTCATTGCCGTTGAACTATGTAACCAATGTTGTGTCTTGACAAATGCTAACAACTAATATGTAATGAACACACTTTTTGTTTTTATCTACTTGTACAACTACTATAATTGTTTACAGCTGCTTCAAAGGGAAAGGCATTATTTACTGTCATACAGTTGTATGATCTCTAAATCAAATGATTGTTTAATAAACTACATCCATGTAAATCTGTCGACGGAGAACATCTCGTGTCCTCGGCTGAAATCAGAACGTTTTTGTGGACTGGCGGATGGGCCATAGAGGCTACACGTCCGGGCCAACTATAGCACATATGGCTCAATTCTGGCAGCGGCATCTGGACTGTATCTCTGCCACAAACACACTAAGCCGGTTTTAGATGTGGCCCATGTGACCTTTGTCGCTGCCAGAACCTAGCCATATGTGCCATATTTGGCCCAGACGTGTATGCTATTACCAGCCACAATCGCTGTAATTCAATGCATATGTGGGCCAGAACTGGGCCAGATGTCATTTGCTATTTGTGTCTAAAATATACACCGATCTGGCAAAACATTATGACCTAATATTGTATTGGTCCCCCTGACCCGTCGAGGCATGGACTCCACTTGACCCCTGAAGGTGTGCTGTGATTTCTGGCACCAATGTTAGCAGCAGATCCTTTAAGTCCTGTAGGTTGCAAGGTGGGGCCTCCATGGATCGGACTTGTTTGTTCAGCACATCCCACAGATGTGGCTTGCCTTCTTCCCATAGTGCACCTGGTGCCATGTGTTCCCCAGGTAAGCCACGCACACGCACCCGGCCATCCACGTGATGTAGAAGAACACGTGATCATCAGACCAGGCCACCTTCTTCCATTGCTCCGTGGTCCAGTTCTGATGCTCACGTGCCACTGTTGGTGCTTTGGGCGGTGGACAGGGGTCAGCATGGGCACCCTGACTGGTCCATACTCCTCAAACTGAGATGCTCTGTGTATTCTGACACCTTTCTATCAGAACCAGCATTAACTTCTGGAGCAGTTTGAGCTCCAGTAGCTCGTCTGTTTGATCGGACCACACGGGTCAGCCTTCGCTCCCCACGTGCATCAATGAGCCTCGGCCGCCCATGACCCTGTGGCCGGTTCTCCACTGTTCCTTCCTTGGAGCACTTTTGATAGAGACTGACCACTGCAGACCGGGAACACCCCACAAGAGCTGCAGTTTTGGAGATGCTCTGACCCAGTCGTCTAGCCGTCACAATCTGGCCCTTGTCAAACTCGCTCAAATCCTTACGCTTGCCCATTTTTCCTGCTTCTAACACATCAACTCTGAAGACAAAATGTTCACTTGCTGCCTAATATATCCCACCCACTAACAGGTGATGAAGAGATCATCAGTGTTATTCACTTCTGTCATAATGTTATGCCTGATCGGTGTACAGTACCTGCAATTCCCACATCATTCACAACATTGAAATTGTTTCATACATAGACTGTTAATATAATATTACTTGGCTTTGAGTAATTTAAACACAAGAAAACAATGGCTAAGAGTTTGCAAATGTCCACCAACAAATGCCGTTATACAGCATCTCTCCCTCGATGCTTCACTGTAGAGTCGTGCTCCTCTTGTAAACCTCAGTCAATTCCTCCATATCAGACTTCCTTACAGCATCTCCGTTTGCCGGGTCATTTAAGGGACAGATCATTTTCACAGATTTACGGTTGGTCCACATTTTTCTTCAGCTTGTAATGATGGATTTTAAACGCAGCTTTGAGGTAGTCGTGCCCAGACCGGCATTTTTCAAGAATGGTTTCAGATCTGCGAGGAATGTTTATTGGCGTTCAGTGCATTTATTACGCCCTTCCCTCCGTCTCGTTCACTCGGATGTACGTCATTGCTTACGTTGCACGAGTGCCCACTAATAGCAGAACCCTTGAAATGGGTTGAATGGGCGATAAACACTTGATTTTCAATGTTGTTGATGCAGTGAGGAAAATAAGTATTTGAACACCCTGCTATTTTGCAAGTTCTCCCACTTGGAAATCATGGAGGGTCTGAAATTGTCATCGTAGGTGCATGTCGACTGTGAGAGACATAATCTAAAAAAAAATCCAGAAATCCCAATATATGATTTTTTAATAATGCAGATGTCACAGAAACATCACAGTATTTGTTCTGAAATGATGCAGTAGTTCCAACAACACAATTGATTATCAGAGAAGTGAATATTTTACTTGGGCTTTTATTAATATTTGGCAAATGTCCTCATGCATTATAAATATACAAGTAGATATATATACACAATAAAATATCAGATTTTCTTCTCATCAGACTGTACTTCACCCCAAAAAAAGAAAATTCTGTCATTATTTACTCACCTTCATATCCATAATTCATCTTCAAAACACAAATGAAGATATTTTTAACGAAACCTGATTTCTGAGACATTTCAATTCCACTCATCAATAACAGACGCTTCAAACTCATAAGGAAAATACAGAAGAGACACGTGAACAGAGGTGTTTGTGCGTTGAACAGTGTTTATATATATGACTAAAAACCTCAACTAAATCTGTTTATCATGTAAAGCGATCGTGTCTCTTCAGAAGACTTGGATTGGATGCTCAATTCATGTGGATTGTGATTATGATCTTGTGAAAGTTTTGGTTGTGTGGACTTTTAAATGAAAGGATGAAAGATTATTAAAAATATCTTCATTTGTGTTTTCCGATCATGAACAAAAGTCTTATGGGGCGATGTGAGGGTGAGTAAATAATGACAGGATGTTCATTTTTTTGTGCAAGCTGTCCCTTTAATAAATGCTGAAGATTTGAGTTTGATTTCCAGTTAAACTCCAGCCAACACGAGAGATTTCCTCAAATCCTCCAGATGATTTTGCGCTTGAGTGACCATCATGCGAATGACATCCTGAGGAGGAAAACCATACGATAATTACAATGAATGCAAGAGGGGGATTTCAT
This sequence comes from Romanogobio albipinnatus, assembly GCA_023566225.1. Taxonomy (NCBI): domain Eukaryota; kingdom Metazoa; phylum Chordata; class Actinopteri; order Cypriniformes; family Gobionidae; genus Romanogobio; species Romanogobio albipinnatus. Next base: position 3,728,955 of record CM042256.1, on the reverse strand, counting down.
AAGACACTCATTTTCTATGAGAGCTGGTGATTTCCGGCGACATGTGCGACAGCAATGTGACAACATTGAGTCACAAGAGTCAAGATGGCGCCGAGGATGGCCGCTACGTCGCAAGCTCTGCTGAAACATTGTAGTTTTTTGTTTGTTCTGTTTATAGTTTTTGTGTTTTTTGTCTTGGATGTTGTCTGCCTTACTACGTACGACAGACAGACACTTTTGGACATTGGTTCGGCTATCGCACTCCGAAAACCGGACTTTAAATTCTTCAGTGACGAACCGCCGTTTACAAACACAGCAGCGGAGCTCTTTGTCTGGATGGCCCGACCACGCAAACGCGGCCGGAGAAGGGGAAGCAGAGCCGGCGTACTTATCAGAGTAAGACGCCGCGCAAACCGACCCCCACTTCCCAGTATTTTACTGGCAAATGTTCAGTCTCTGGACAATAAACTCTGCGAGCTGAGAGCACGGATCTCTTTCCAACGAGAGACGAGGGACTGCTCCATTATCTGCCTTACAGAAACTTGGATGTCCGCTGAGATTCCAGATTCGGCCATCGAAACCGCGGGGTTCTCCGTGCATCGAATGGACAGAGAAAAAGATCTCTCCGGGAAAAGCAAAGGCGGGGGTGTATGTTTTATGATTAACCGATCCTGGTGTGATCAGAGGAACGTACATTCAATCAAGTCTTTCTGTTCTCCTGATCTGGAACTTCTCACGATTCTGTGCCGACCATTCTGGCTACCGAGGGAATTCACCGCGGTCATCATCACAGCTGTGTATATTCCCGCGCAAGCCGACACAGACCGGGCACTAAAGGAACTGTATAGGACAGTGAGTGAGCAGGAAACCGCGCATCCTGACGCTGCGTTTATTGTGACCGGAGACTTTAACAAAGCCAACTTCAAGCGCATCGCACCCAAATACCACCAACATGTTAACTTCAACACGCGAGGGAACCGCGTCTTAGATCACTGCTACTCCCCCTTCAAGGATTGTTACAAGTCCCTCCCGCGCCCACCATTTGGCAAATCGGATCACGCTTCCATCCTACTTTTGCCCGCATATAGGCAAAGACTCAAACAGGAAGCACCCGCCCTCAGAACCATCCAGTGCTGGTCGGACCAATCAGATTCTATGCTACAGGACTGTTTTGATCACGCGGACTGGGAGATGTTCCGGTCGGCCTCTGATGACGACATCGAGGTTTACGCTGATAGCGTAACGTGTTTCATCAGGAAGTGCGTAGATGACGTTGTTCCGACAAAAACAATTCGGCTGTACCCTAACCAGAAGCCGTGGCTAAATGGGGATGTTCGCGCGGCACTCAATGCGCGGACCTTCACTTTTAACTCCGGTAACGCGGAGGAGCATAAACAAGCAAGTTATGCCCTCCGGAAAACCATCAGAGCAGCAAAACGGCAGTACAGGGACAAGATTGAAGGACAGTTCAACACCACCGACTCCAGAAGCATGTGGAGGGGAATTAACACCATCACGGACTATAAAGGGAACACAAACTCCACCGTGAACACCGCTGCCTCTCTCCCGGACGAGCTCAACACCTTCTATGCTCGCTTTGAGGGAACTAACACCGCCCTCGCGGAGAGAGAGCTCGCGGCTGAAGATACAGAGGTTAGTTCACTCTCCGTATCTGTCGCGGATGTAACCCGATCCTTCCGGCGGGTGAACGTCCGTAAAGCTGCGGGTCCAGACGGCATTCCCGGCCGTGTGATCAGAGCGTGCGCGCACCAACTGGCTGGAGTCTTCACGGACATTTTTAACCTGTCCCTCTCCCTGTCTGTGGTCCCCACATGCTTTAAAACGTCCACTATTGTTCCTGTACCTAAGCAATCAAAAACCACCTGCTTAAACGACTGGCGTCCTGTTGCTCTGACCCCCATCATAAGCAAATGCTTTGAGAGACTAGTCAGAAACCACATCTGCTCTGTTCTCCCCCCCTCACTGGACCCACTGCAGTTTGCATACTGCACAAACCGCTCCACTGATGATGCCATTTCATCCACTATACACACTGCTCTCTCCCACCTGGAAAAGAGGAACACGTATGTGAGAATGCTGTTTGTGGACTACAGCTCAGCATTCAACACCATTGTGCCCTCCATACTTGACATGAAACTCCGGGCTCTAGGCTTAAACAGCCTGTTATGCAGCTGGATCCTGGACTTCCTGTCAAACAGACGCCAGGTGGTCAGAATGGGCAGTAACATCTCCTCATCACTGACTCTCAACACTGGAGCCCCTCAGGGCTGTGTTCTCAGCCCACTCCTGTACTCTTTGTACACACATGACTGTGTGGCAACCCACAGCTCCAACACCATCATCAAGTTTGCTGACGATACGACGGTGGTAGGTCTTATCACCGACAATGATGAAACGGCCTACAGAGAGGAGGTGCACACTCTGACACGGTGGTGTCAGGAGCACAACCTCTCCCTCAACGTCAGCAAGACCAAGGAGCTGGTGGTCGACTTCAGGAGGAATGAGAGAGAACACCGCCCCATCACCATCGATGGAGCACCGGTGGAGAGAGTCAGCAGCTTCAAGTTCCTCGGTGTCCACATCACAGAGGAACTCTCATGGTCCGTCCACTCTGAGGCCGTTGTGAAGAAGGCTCATCAGCGCCTTTTCTTCCTGCGACGGCTGAGGAGGTTTGTAATGAACCGCCACATCCTCACACGTTTCTACACCTGCACCATCGAGAGTCTGCTGACTGGCTGCATCACCACCTGGTACGGCAACAGTACCGCCCGCAGCCGCAAGGCCCTGCAAAGGGTAGTGCGCACGGCCAGCTGCATCATCGGAGGTGAGCTTCCCTCCCTCCAGGACATTTACGCCAGGCGGTGTGTGAAGAGAGCTCAGAGGATCATCAGAGACTCTAGCCACCCGAACCATGGGCTGCTCTCACTGCTGCCATCAGGCAGACGGTACCGCAGCATCAGAACACGCACCAGCCGACTCCAGAACAGCTTCTTCCCACAAGCAATCAGACTCCTTAACTCCTGATCCATCAGGATCATAACACACTCTGGACAGAATATCACTCAGCACAACCCACTGTAGATACACACACATTATATACACATTTATTTATCATACAGCATCTATTGCACTTTGGATTTCAATTTTTCAATCTGTGAATAATATTTTATACTATACATTGTATATTATTATTATTATTATAGCGTAATGTATATTGTTTAATGTATGTTTAGTGTATATTGTTTAAAGTATATGTATATTGTAAGTATGTGTATATTGTTTAAAGCTGTGAGAACTACACTCACATTGTGTAAATTATTTATTGTTTATTGTAGAGTTTACTGTGCTGTGAGTAATTGTGTGCGCATCAGATGTGTAATCTGATGCTGCTTTAAATGTTGTACATGTCATGTCATGACTACTATGTTGCTCGGAACTGCACCTAAGAATTTCACCAACTGTTGCACTTGTGCATATGTAGAGTGACAAATAAAGTGATTTGATTTGATTTGATTTGATTTGACAAGTTGAGCTCAACTTCATGCAAATGAGAACAAAACTACCAATGGGAGCACAGAAAAGGTGATCCGCTGCATAATACATTCAGACACTGGCGTGGAGTAACACCACCTACTAGAAACTGATCTCCTGTCAGTGACACCAAGGCAGCCATTCGTTGTATGATATTTGTTGGTTTTGATTACTAAAACTGGCTTAAAACCGGTCACCCCCCATTTTTTGATAGAGACATGAAAATGCACTATCCACTATCCTTAAATGGTTGTAATTCAAGAATGCTTTAAGAATATAGACATGAGGCTGGTCTTGTTTCAAAGAACAGTCCTTCCAGAAAAATTCGGCTTTTTTGTGTGATTGTTGCGGGCAAAAATCCTTGATTATGTGGCATGTTTTCTTAAAAAGTGTGTGTGTGTGTGTGTGTGTGTCCACCTGGTCTGTTTCACTCTTGTTCCTCTTGAACTCTTCTCTGGCCCAGTCTCTCAGATATCTGCGATCGGACTCCAGCGGGATTTTGCGGATGGTTCGGAGCAGATCTCGGTACACACCCAGAACCTTCTGTCTCTGCAGAAACTGACCACAACACCACAAGATCACACGTCACACACAGCTGTACCTGGCTCTAGTACACTCTTGTGTTGCGGCACTTTTGTAATTGTTGGTCACTGTATTCATGTTTCATTGAAACACCATGCGAACAGATGATATAAGGATTATTCAATAAGTATTGTGCAATTAAAGCCACACTATGTATTTTTTCGTCCGCTAGGGGTCGCGAACCTCTTCAAAACAATAAAGGTGTAGATTGATGATGCGGTGAATGAGCGTGGAATCATGGGACTTGTCGTCACACCGATGGATCTAATAATGTTTATGGGGAAATAATGTTTCTGCATGACTGTGGTATGAAGCAGGGCACGATTACTCATAAGAGACAGATATCAGTCCCGGGGGGATATAAAGAAATGAGGACATTTCATTCTACCGAACTATCTTGAAAACGCCACAGATACGGGTCCTCTTTTGATTTCTCATTTTGTTCCAAAGTCTGATTGTGGTCCATAATGTTTGAACAAAACGACGACAGCGCTAGACGTTACGCAGTCGTCCATGTCTGTTGCCATGGTTTCCACGGCAGTAAAACCAGAAACCGAGGGGAACTCGGATATGACACCATTGACAGGCCACGCCCTCACACATCCCGGTTCCTCGGGTAAAAAAGCAATTTTATCACGATTTACAAATAGTTGGAAACATTTGGGATATTGTAAGTACTCAAATGAACAAAATATATAACACTGGTTATATAGTGGTTTTTGGATCATTTACTGCAAAAATCTTACATATTGCACCTTTAAGTAAATTAACACTGGATAAAAACATAATCCAAAAATAAAAAAGGACAGATATAAAGAGGCACTCCTTACAATTCTAATACATTCAAGTGTCATACAATTTTTTAACAATTTTTTGTTTTTTGAATAATTTTGATAATTTAGTTTATAATCATTTAGTTAGTCATTTTGAACGTGATTAAATTTGTAAAATAATTATATATATTTGGAGAACGTAATAAAAAATAAAATAAAATCATTTATATATATATATATATATATATATATATATATATATATATATATATATATATATATATATATATATATATATATATATATATATATATATATAATAAACACAGAGAAAACTTAATGTTATCACACAATGTCACATAATGTATACATTATAAACACAATGAGAAAAATAATTTGATATGGGGACAAAAAAAAAAGTCGATGGATATTTTTTGGGTATTTTTTTTACAAGACTTACAGCTTAAAGGATCATTACCAAATCTCTTATGAGATATGATTAGAAGGATATATATTTTATGTAAAATAAATAAAGTGTATTTTTTTTAACTAATAGTAAATCCCAAAGTATTTAGTTCTGAGTGATTCGCTTTCTTGATAGAAATACATTCCTTATAATCTTTTTTATTTATTTATTTTTACATATTTTTATTGAAAAACATGGATCATAACAAGAAAATATGTACACAAAAAAGCATTTAATCTATATTAACTTCCCACCCCCGCACACACTTTCGTATAATCTTATTTCTACACTTATGTATTCGCATGTGTTTGGACGCTGCATCGCGTCAAGGTGTCGCGTCGCGTGTTTTTGAACGCGTCCTAACAGCATTTATCGCGGAATTTGTCGTGATGTACACAGGCGTTTAGTGATGAATGATAGTGATCTTTACCTGTTTGAGAGTCAGTGCAGCGGCGGGTAATCGAGACACGGCCATGTTGAAGAGCAAAGCGACACAGTCGCTGTTTTTGTTTTTCATTGGTCGGAATCAGTGACGTCGCCATCTTCTTCTTCTTCTGTATTTTATGGCGGATAGTCTCTTTGTATACCGCCATCTACTTGATTACCATCTATGCCTTCTCTCCATCCGTTTTTATATATTGTATCATATATTCTATATTCTTATTTCCCCCCATACTCACCCTTTTCACGCTCATTCTTAAGGTGTTACACTATGCCTAAGGAAAAAATCCAAACTTCACAGTCTATTTTAATGACATATATCGTTATTACAACAAAATTAAAAAATAGTGGAAAAAATAATATATATGATGTGGCAGATGCGCTTCACCGTATCGATAATTCCGACGCAGACAGAAGACAACGTGTTCGTTATTAAACTCATAAAAGACAACAGAATTACAGGAATACTGGATTTTAAACTAAGAAATGCCACAATTTATCAATACCTTGAAGCAGATGTGAGGGAGAAACACACACACACACACCTCACACGTGCCGCTCAAGGTGCTTTCCTTACAGCCTTAATGTGTCCGAGGCGTGGCTGGGATACATAAACCTACCGACATCCGTGGCATAATATTTGGAATGACTTATTGAGATAGGAAAAAAAGTTTTAGTCGCATAATGGAAACTCTTAGCCTGACGTCGTCATACTCAATTCTAGTCAGAATATGAGTCTGATCTGCTCCGTTGGGCTGTGATTATGGGCGTGTTTAAACCGAACCAGGAAAGACCTCAATTGGATAGACCTACAACCAATCAGAGCAACGGAGCGACGCATAACGTTAGTTGTCAAATGTCAACAGAACTCAACTGCACTGTGTTGCCAAGTCCGCGGGTTGAAGCGACCCCAATTATGTGATATACAGACCGAGAAATGCGAATTTTAGCAGCCGTGCCAAAATAACACATATTTTACCCCCCAAATGCCATTTTTCCCGGAGAACCCCCCCACCCGGAAAGCTATTGGGCTTGTTTTTGGCTAGTTTTGAGTAGCAGTTGGGCGAGTTTTGCTGTAAAAACTTGGCAACCCTGTCTGTGCACGCTAGAATAAGTCACGTTAGAAGAAGAAGATGAGTGTAAACGATCTTTGCTGGTGTTGTAAAGAAAGAATTTAAGGATACACAGAGTACTCACCAACACCATCATCATTTCTGAGAGAAATAGTGAAGGTGAACGCATATACGAACACGTTCTCCGTTTAGGATTAGAACAAATTCAACCCAAGCGCCTTTGATGACGTGGATGATTACGTTACTGTTTATCATCTGTCCATCATCGTCTAAAGCCCGCCCTGACAATTTCATTGGTCCGAACAGTTTCTGTTCAGGCATAATTACTTCTCTATGGATCAAGTCCAGACCGAACTGCCCGTGCAAAACATTTTGTGGGCGGGGCTAAGTTCGTCTGGCATCCAGGCTAGGAAACTCTGTCATTTCGCAATAGTTTTCTATTGAAATTTTGAAAATAATCGCAAAAGTGTTTGCGCAAATCTGTAATGGAAACGTGGCTACTGTTATTAAAAGAATAACAAAAGGGAAATTTTTTGGGCCACACGCCACGCCATGGCCTGTGGTAGGAGGGGCATCAATGACCGCTAGGGGGGGCACGGCCCTCGACACTGATTGTATTGCAAAACACCTTTGCTGATATTGAGGTGGGATACGGGTAGGGTTAGGGACAGGTGTGGTGGTGTGGGTAAGTTTAAGGGTAGGGTTAGGGACAGGTGTGGTGGTGTGTGTAAGTTTAAGGGTAGGGTTAGGGACAGGTGTGGTGGTGTGGGTCAGTTTAAGGGTAGGGTTAGGGACAGGTGTGGTGGTGTGGGTAAGTTTAAGCGTAGGGTTAGGGACAGGTGTGGTGGTGTGTGTAAGTTTAAGGGTAGGGTTAGGGACAGGTGTGGTGGTGTGGGTCAGTTTAAGGGTAGGGTTAGGGACAGGTGTGGTGGTGTGGGTCAGTTTAAGGGTAGGGTTAGGGACAGGTGTGGTGGTGTGGGTAAGTTTAAGGGTAGGGTTAGGGACAGGTGTGGTGGTGTGGGTCAGTTTAAGGGTAGGGTTAGGGACAGGTGTGGTGGTGTGGGTCAGTTTAAGGGTAGGGTTAGGGACAGGTGTGGTGGTGTGGGTAAGTTTAAGGGTAGGGTTAGGGACAGGTGTGGTGGTGTGGGTCAGTTTAAGGGTAGGGTTAGGGACAGGTGTGGTGGTGTGTGTAAGTTTAAGGGTAGGGTTAGGGACAGGTGTGGTGGTGTGGGTAAGTTTAAGGGTAGGGTTAGGGACAGGTGTGGTGGTGTGTGTAAGTTTAAGGGTAGGGTTAGGGAGAGGTGTGGTGGTGTGTGTAAGTTTAAGGGTAGGGTTAGGGACAGGTGTGGTGGTGTGGGTCAGTTTAAGGGTAGGGTTAGGGACAGGTGTGGTGGTGTGGGTAAGTTTAAGGGTAGGGTTAGGGAGAGGTGTGGTGGTGTGGGTAAGTTTAAGGGTAGGGTTAGGGACAGGTGTGGTGGTGTGTGTAAGTTTAAGGGTAGGGTTAGGGAGAGGTGTGGTGGTGTGTGTAAGTTTAAGGGTAGGGTTAGGGACAGGTGTGGTGGTGTGGGTCAGTTTAAGGGTAGGGTTAGGGACAGGTGTGGTGGTGTGTGTAAGTTTAAGGGTAGGGTTAGGGAGAGGTGTGGTGGTGTGGGTAAGTTTAAGGGTAGGGTTAGGGACAGGTGTGGTGGTATGGGTAAGTTTAAGGGTAGGGTTAGGGACAGGTGTGGTGGTGTGGGTCAGTTTAAGGGTAGAGTTAGGGACAGGTGTGGTGGTGTGGGTGAGTTTAAGGGTAGAGTTAGGGACAGGTGTGGTGGTGTGGGTAAGTTTAAGGGTAGGGTTAGGGACAGGTGTGGTGGTGTGGGTCAGTTTAAGGGTAGGGTTAGGGACAGGTGTGGTGGTGTGGGTCAGTTTAAGGGTAGGGTTAGGGACAGGTGTGGTGGTGTGGGTCAGTTTAAGGGTAGGGTTAGGGACAGGTGTGGTGGTGTGGGTCAGTTTAAGGGTAGGGTTAGGGACAGGTGTGGTGGTGTGGGTCAGTTTAAGGGTAGGGTTAGGGACAGGTGTGGTGGTGTGGGTAAGTTTAAGGGTAGGGTTAGGGACAGGTGTGGTGTGTGGGTAAGTTTAAGGGTAGGGTTAGGGACAGGTGTGGTGGTGTGGGTAAGTTTAAGGGTAGGGTTAGGGACAGGTGTGGTGGTGTGGGTCAGTTTAAGGGTAGGGTTAGGGACAGGTGTGGTGGTGTGGGTCAGTTTAAGGGTAGGGTTAGGGACAGGTGTGGTGGTGTGGGTCAGTTTAAGGGTAGGGTTAGGGACAGGTGTGGTGGTGTGGGTCAGTTTAAGGGTAGGGTTAGGGACAGGTGTGGTGGTGTGGGTCAGTTTAAGGGTAGGGTTAGGGACAGGTGTGGTGGTGTGGGTCAGTTTAAGGGTAGGGTTAGGGACAGGTGTGGTGGTGTGGGTAAGTTTAAGGGTAGGGTTAGGGACAGGTGTGGTGGTGTGGGTCAGTTTAAGGGTAGGGTTAGGGACAGGTGTGGTGTGTGGGTAAGTTTAAGGGTAGGGTTAGGGACAGGTGTGGTGGTGTGGGTAAGTTTAAGGGTAGGGTTAGGGACAGGTGTGGTGGTGTGGGTCAGTTTAAGGGTAGGGTTAGGGACAGGTGTGGTGGTGTGGGTCAGTTTAAGGGTAGGGTTAGGGACAGGTGTGGTGGTGTGGGTAAGTTTAAGGGTAGGGTTAGGGACAGGTGTGGTGGTGTGGGTAAGTTTAAGGGTAGGGTTAGGGACAGGTGTGGTGGTGTGGGTAAGTTTAAGGGTAGGGTTAGGGACAGGTGTGGTGGTGTGGGTAAGTTTAAGGGTAGGGTTAGGGACAGGTGTGGTGGTGTGGGTAAGTTTAAAGGTCCCGTTCTTCGTGTTTTTTTGAAGCTTTGATTGTGTTTACAGTGTGCAAGATAACATGTGTTCATGTTTCGCGTGTAAAAAACACAGTATTTTTAACACAATTTACTCATCTGTGTACCGCTGTTTTCACTGTCCTAAAAACGGCTGATGAGTTCCTTTATTCTATGAAGTCCCTCCTTCAGAAATACGTAACGAGTTCTGATTGTGCCAGCGGTTCCCGTGTTGTGATTCGACAGCAGCTTAGCGAACGTGGAAAGGTCACGCCTCTTAACGGGAGATGTATGTGCTTAATGATCTCTACAGCGTCCCTGGGAAAGCCAAACAAAGGTGATTTGACTCCGGGATGAAAATAACAGCGTCTCGACGACATGGCGACAAACACTCAAACGCAACACTTCCTTTTCTCCACGCGACACTTCCTCTTCTCCACGTGGGACAGCAACAAGACCACGCCCCCTTTTTCGCGTATTCTTGTGGGCGGAGGTTAGTCTGTTCTACTGACGTAATTAATGAAGGAAGTACCAGGATGTAGTCCAAGCCAGCCGTTCGCTGTAGGCTTTGAAAGGGAACTTCTGTTAAATAAAATATCTCGCTTGGCATTGAACTTTGAGCTTTATAATTTTACAGGTATTATTTATGCTCTAACAGCAACATCACACACTAACTAAAGTTTGAACAATGGGATCACAAAGAACGGGACCTTTAAGGGTAGGGTTAGGGACAGGTGTGGTGGTGTGGGTCAGTTTAAGGGTAGGATCAGCTGGCATCCAGGCTAGTATCTGACTGTATTCACAGAGACTAGAGCTGTGGCGTCAGTTTTATCCTGAAAACACTGCACCATATATTCAGGTGACAGACGCGTTACGTTCCCACACGAGCACCTATACAACAATTTATAGATTAACATGACGGTACATGCTAGTCGGTGAGTTGAATCAACGTAACAACTAACGTTACATAAATGATCCACTAACCATTCAGAAACGTCCAGGTGCGTCTAAAAGTGTCCACCTCTTCCCGAGTCTCTCATCTGTGTCCGACTCCGGTTATTTCTGACATTTTGTCTGAGTGAGATTGGCCAGTTTTGTTGTTAACGTTGTATCTGAAGCTCGTGTAAAGGATCCGCTGGAAGGGGGCGGGGAGCAGCAGCTCATTTGCATTTAAAGGGACGCACACAAAAACGGCGCGTTATTGCTCACACCAAATAGGGGCACATTTGACCAGCTATAAATGATCTGGGGGGTGTTTTGAGCTGAAACTTCACAGGCACATTCTGGGGACACATGAGATTTAGGGTGCTTTCCCAGCAGCACTTTTGGTGCGTACCCGGGTTCGGCTGATGTCGGGTGCGCACCATAGACTGTAAAAAAATATGGACGTAGTGTTCGTGACGTCACGCATAGGATCTGAAGAGCAGTTTTGAAGCATAAAGTAGGAACGAGCTGGCCGTCGCCATCTTGGCAGATAACAAAACATGGGCAAAGAGGCGGGACGTGGGCGGAGCTGAGGTGACGTGATGACTAACAGACAGCAGACAAACGGCTATCCACTGTTACTCAAAGTGGCCACGCCCTTAATTATGCAGAACACAAGGCTTTATATAATATAAACGAATGAGTTAAAAAATAAATTCACCCCCTCACAGTCGTCATGAAGGGCAAAATTAGCCGTATAGACCAAAAGCACAATGTGTCCCAGACTGTAAACATGTGTTCTTCTGCTGTAAAGTTGGGCATTTTAACATGAGCTCAATGAGATTCTGCTCCTTCTGGAGTCTGTCTCTAGTGGCCAGTCCATGAACTGCAGTTTAAGTCACTTCAGTATCGGCTTCAAGAGAAACTGCGGGAGGTTGTCGCTTGGTGCGCACCCGCAAACCGTACCAGAGTCCGCTTAAAAAGGGTGGTCTGGGGTTCGGTTGATGTGAACTCCGGTACGGTTCGCTGCTGATGTGAACACAATCGTACTAAATTGGGGAAGTGAACTGCTATTAATAACGTATGATTTGATAAAAATGTGTGTTTCACTCCTTTCCCTGGTGAGTGTTAGAGCATTTGCAGTACATTCGCAGCATATAGGCCATTATGTACTGAAGCTTTGGAAACATAATCAACGGTTCAAAAACAAAAATATAAAAGGGAGGTGAGCAACGCTATGCATTTTGCCACCTACATTTACATTTAGTCATTTAGCAGACGCTTTTATCCAAAGCGACTTATAAATGAGCAATAGAAGCAGCTAGAACAGTCAGAGGCTACAGTATGCAAGTGCTGTAACAAGTCTCAGTTAATCTAGCACAGAACAATTTTTTTTATTTATTTATTTTTTTTATAAATTAGACAGACAGAAAATGAATAGAATGTTAAGTGCTATTCCTGATTGGTCAGGTGCTGCTGGAAGAGATGTGTCTTTAGCTGTTTTTTGAAAATGGCTACAGACTCAGCTGCTCGAATTGAGATAGGCAGGTCATTCCACCAGGTGGGGGCGGTCCAGGAAAAGGTCCGTGAGAGTGATTTCATGCCTCTTTGGGATGGCACCACAAGGCGTCGTTCACTGGCAGAACTTAAGCTCCTGGAAGGTGTGTAAGTCTGCACAAGCGAGTTTAGGTATATTGGTGCAGAGCCAGTGGTTGCTTTGAAGGCGAGCACCAGTGTCTTGAATTTGATGCGAGCGGCTATTGGCAGCCAGTGCAGACTGATGAAGAGAGGCGGGACATGTGCTCTCTTCGGCTCGTTAAAGATCACCCTCACCGCTGCATTCTGGATCAGTTGCAAGGGTTTGATAGTGCATGCCGGAAGACCCGCTAGAAGAGCATTACAGTAGTCCAGTCTGGAGAGAACAAGAGCTTGGACCAGGAGTTGTGTGGCCTGCTCTGATAGGAAGGGTCTAATCTTCCTAAGGGGGCTTTCACAACCTAATTGGTTGCCAAGCAACTGAGTAAACAGCTGCTGATTTGAAGACGCAAACGCTCCCCGGTACGGACACAAATAATATAATATGAACACAGTCCAGCAGGGGGCAGCAATCGAACTCCGATTCGGTCCAGGTAATCAAGCCAATTGTGAAAGCCCCCTTATATTACACCTTGAGAAAAGAGGCATAATAGGTCCCTTTAAGCACATCCTATGAACACACGCTTTTCTTCCTCTCACACTGAATGTTCCTGTGAAGCGCTCCGTGTCCGGAGGCTGTCAGCACACGGGAGCTCAGACCTTCGGGCCGGGCCGGAGAACAACATCCTCAAAATGAGCTTTCAGCATGGGGTGCATAGTCTAAAATGAGAACAGAATTATTGCCATGTCAGTGCAAAATTATGATTATTTCCCATATTCCTCATGTGAGGTCCGAGTCATTTTCCTTTACCTCTTTTGAACAATAAAAGCCATATGTGCTGATTATAGAGAGTATGAACTCTTGAGTGTTTTGCCCAACTCACTGTACATCAGTGCCGTTTGTCTGATGGATTCACCCTTTTGACCTGTGGCCGTCTTCAACTGACATATTCCCAGTCTGCACTTCCATCATAGTAGTGAGCAGCAAAGAGTGACCTACACAAAGATATAGACGAGGCTGGAGTGAGACATGTGTTGGATCTGAACTTGTTATATCAGCTGACATGAAACCGGTTTACATATTGATTAGACTGCGAGCGGTGCGGTGCGGTCCTGGAATGAGCCTTATTTAATGTCTAATGCGATTTCATTCTGACTTATTGACTCGGTTCAAGAGTTGATTCTTATGATAAACATGGACGACATTTCAAAAAACGAGTTGGACTTGTGACGGAGTATTTCTGTGCCAAATACACTCCTTCAGGATTAGAACACGTTTCTGAAAGTTTTTTTCAAGTATGGCCCTATATGACGTCATAAAGGGCGGAATTGCTTGTATCAGCACTTCTCCCAGATGAGCGCGGCACACACACACACACACACACACACACACACACACTCTCTCTCTCTCTCTCTCTCTGATTACACACACACACACAGACTCTGATTATTACACACACACACACAGGGATGCAGCAGCACAAACACACACACACGCTGATTATTACACACACAGGGACACGCAGCAGCAGCACACACACATCTCACACACACACACACACACACACACACATTATAACACACACACACACACACACGCATCAGCGCACACACACACACACACACACACACACACTGATTATTACACACACAGGTATATGGAGCAGCACACACCACACACTGATTATTACACACACACACTCTGATTATTACACACACAGGGACACGGAGCAGCACACACACACACACTCTGATTATTACACACACAGGGACAGGCAGCAGCACACACACACACACACACACTCTGATTATTACACACACAGGGACACGCAGCAGCACACACACACACAATCTGATTATTACACACACACACAATCTGATTATTACACACACAGGGATGCGCAGCAGCACACACACACACACACACAATCTGATTATTACATACACAGGGATGCGCAGCAGCACACACACACACAATCTGATTATTACACACACAGGGATGCGCAGCAGCACACACACACACAATCTGATTATTACACACACAGGGACGCGCAGCAGCACACACACACACACACACACACACACAATATGATTATTACACACACAGGGATGCCAGCGCGCACACACACACACAATCTGATTATTACACACACAGGGACATGCAGCAGCGCACACACAGACACACACACACACAATCTGATTACACACACAGGGATGCGCAGCAGCGCGCACACACAATCTGATTATTACACACACAGGGACACGCAGCAGCGCGCACACACACACAGGGATGCGCAGCATCACGCGCACACACACACACTCTGATTATTACACACACAGGGACGCGCAGCAGCACACACACACTGATTATTACACGCACAGGGACGCGCAGCTGCACACACACACTGATTATTACACACACAGGGATGCGCAGCAGCGCGCACACACACACACACACACACACTGATTATTACACACACAGGGATGCGCAGCAGCGCGCACACACACTGATTATTACACACACAGGGACGCGCAGCAGCGCACACACACACAGGGATGCGCAGCAGCACACACACACACACACAATCTGATTATTACACACAAAGGGATGCGCAGCAGCACACACACACACACACACAATCTGATTATTACACACACAGGGACACGCAGCAGTACACACACACACACACACCAAATATTACAAACAAAAGGATTCCTCTCTGGAGAAGCGTTCAGTCTTTCCTGGCACGAGCACAATTGGCTTTTAAAGGGAAAGGGAGATGAGACTGATTGGTTTATTGCACGTTACGACCAAAACACACCCATGACTCATTAAGAGACGAGGGACGACCCTTTTGGACGATGTGCTGGACGCGCGACCGCTTTGTCATCTTTAAACTAGCAAAAGTGGATTGAGACAGACCCGACAGGGCACCTGCGCTTCAATAAGGCCCACAGACTCACGTGCCCCTGTCCTCCTGACTGACATCAGACGCTGTTGACTCCTCTGCGCTGCTCGACCAGGGCTCGCCCATCTCACCATCCTCCGCTTCTTCTTTCACACACAGCCTTTTGTTGGGTGGAGAAGACGTCACATCGAGGGCGGTGGCAAGACGCTTAGAGCAGGACATCCCGATAGAGAGGGTGGGGGGCTTCACCTGGACCGCTGAAATCACAGCACAGACTACCCATAAACAGACGAGCCCAGTCTGAGGACACACTGAAGAGGACAGGACAGCTGACAGAGTTTTAAAAGCTTGAAGTAGTTTTAAAGTTTGAATGTTTTGAAGGCAATAAAGTCTCACAAAAACAGATTAACATGCTATTAGCATGATTTAACACATTGCTAGCATGATTTTACATGTTGTTAACATGATTAACATGTTAAGACAATTTAACACATTGTTAACATGTTCCTAGCACGTTGCTAGCATTATGAAACACGTTGCTAGCCTGATGTAACACGTTGCTAGCATTATGAAACACGTTGCTAGCCTGATGTAACACGTTGCTAGCCTGATGTAACACGTTGCTAGCATGTTACCATTATTTAACACGATGCTAACATGATTTATCACATTGTCAACATGTTGCTAACATGTTAGCCTTAATTAACATTTTGCTGACATGTTTTAACACGTTGCTAGTATGATGTAGCACTTTGCAAACATAATGTAACACGTTGCTAACATTGTTACCATTATTAACATGATGCTAACATGATTTAACACACAGTTAAAATGATTTAACACATTGCCAACATGTTTTAACATGTTACATGTTGTTAGCATTTTGCTAACATGTTTTAACGTGTTGCTAGTATGATTAACATGTTAAGATAATTAACATTGCTAACATGTTCCTAGCACATTGCTAACATGATGTAACACGTTGCTAGCATGTGCACGTTTGCTAACATGTTTTAACGCGTTGCTAGTATGATTAACATATTAAGATAATTAAAAATTGTTAACATGTTCCTAGCACATAGTTAGCATGCTGTAACACGTTGCTAACATGAGGTAACACATTTGCTAACATGTTGTTAACATTGTTTAACATGATTTACCACATTGCCAACATGTTGCTAACATGTTTTTAGCCTTAATTAGCATTTTGCTGACATGTTTTAACACGTTGCTAGTGTGATTAACATGTTACGATAATTTAACATTGATAACATGTTCCTGGCACATTGCTAACATGATGTAATACTTTGCTAGCACATTTGCTAGCATGAGGTAACGCGTTGCTAACATGATTAACCCATCGCCAACATGTTTTAAAGGGGTGGTAAACCACGATTTCACTTGTCTAACTTTAGCTAGTGTGTAGTGTCGCTGTTTGAGCATAAACAACATCTGCAAAGTTACAACGTTCAAAGTTTAAAGCAAAGGGAGATATTTGCTTTTAAAGAAATACATTTCTAAGGACTACAGCAAACGGCCAGTAGGGACTACACTGTGTGATATTTTCCCCCATCTAGTGGTGAAAAGTTATATGACCATCCAGTAAATATTAGTTTCTGTTCCTTTATTACTTTATTACTAATACTTTATTACTTGAAAGAAGTAAATACATTAATGAGCACATATATTTTTGAAAGAACTAAGTGTTTTTAGCTAAGGATAAACTAAAAAAAGTTACACAGTGTAGCTTTAACATGAAATACTGTTTTAATTGAAAATTAATTTTAAAATATATTTATTTATTTTCTACAACGGGGAAAATAGCTAATAAAAATAGTATAAATAGTGCGTAGTATCATAAAAACCCTCATAATTCTAAATAATAATCAATATTACTGAACTAAAATAAGTTACATAGGTTTCCCTGGGGAGAATAAAGAGTTACATTTTAAGGCTTCGGTCAGTTTTGACCGAGATAAAGCCAAGCGTGACCGGAGAGGACCGGAGGGTTAAAGCTCTAGGAGGAGAACAAGCCTTGCCTTTGCTCCGCCGTCTGGGCCTCGGGGCCGAGCGCGCCGCCTGCACCGCGGTGCTCCTCCGGGGTTTGGGGGAACACTGGCAGCCCACGTCCCGTGTCAGAGGCTGTCGGGGGGGGCACATCAAACATCAAAACGGCATGTCACAACCTCGAAGTAAAACCGTTATACGGTTCTCGTTATCTCGCTTCACTAACCTTCGCGCTCGGTGACGCTCCGACCGTGTACACCGACGGTACCGCCGAGCCCGTCAGCAGCAGGAGCTTCACGAACCCCATCTCGTGCTGCCGGAAGTTCTTAAAGCTTTCCTGCGTGAAGTGGCGCGCGCACAAACGCGTGTTCTCCGTTATCCCTCCTTCATCAAAGTGTAGGAACTCCAGCCAGCGGGCGCGCAGCCACGGGGCTTTGGGGATGGGGAAGAGGGGTTTCGGAGGGGAACAGCCTAAAATACACCTCATCACCATGATGATGATGTTGTTGTTGTTGTTGTTGTCTTCTACTATTACTCCTTAGTTGGTTGTCAAAGCAACCATTGGTGCATTTGCGCCACCTACCGTGAGGGAGTGCGAACACAGTATTGGAGTAAGTGTTTATATTTTACATGTAGTTTAAAATAACTACTTTTTACTATTTTTTTTAGCAGCCCATAATTTCTGTCAACTGTTTAACCCTTTAACTGTCACCCCCCTTTTTGAGAATACACATGAACATGCACTATCCAAACTTAAAGGGCTGTAATTCAAGAATGCTTTGGAATATAGACCAAAGTTTGATCTTGTATTAAAGACGACACTCTGCAGATTATTGTGAAAGCAATTCAAAATATGAAAGAGTTATGGAAGTTTAAATTTACTGTAAATGAAAAATACTGTACTAAATATTTTTTATTTCATATAAATATTAGGGCTGTCAAAAGATTAATCACGATTAATCACATCCAAAATAAAAGTTTGTGTTTACATAATATATGTGTGTGAACTGAGTATAATTATTATTTATATATAAAAACACACACAAGCATGTATATATTTAAGAAAAATGTATTATATTTATATATAAAATATTTATATTTATATATAATATAAATTATATAAATGTATACAGTATATACATGCAAATATTTCTTAAATATATACATGAATATTTATATAAACATAATAATTATACAGAGTACACACAAATATATTATGTAAACACAAACTTTTATTTTGGATGTGATTAATCGTGATTAATCTTTTGACAGCCCTAATAAATATATATTTTACACAAAAGAATTTACTCTAAAATTACTATAAAATCAAAGCCGTATGTCTAATCAAGTTGTGTTCCAAATTTGAAGTTGATATCACAAAAATTGAAGTTCCCATGAGATTTTGTTTAGGCGCTGTACCACAAATATCCACCGGGTGTCATTCATATTCCATTTATTGTTTTTTTTATGCATTTTCCTGTAATTTTCTGTCCAAATGTCACTTCCATCACAAAACAGTCACCAAATATGGACCCTTGAGACTCAGACCTTTCCGACAATATGTGTTTTGTCAAGATTGGAAAAGATTTTGAATATAAAGTAGATGTTAAAATAATTGTTGTAATATGAAACATGACACCGCCCACTAGGGGAGGAGCCCACTAGAATAATTTAGAGTAATGTTTCCATGGTAACACAACGTCCGATTTCAAAACGGTTTTCACAGGATGAAATTTGAGTTTGTAAGCTTTCAAATGATACCTAATTTATGATAATTACTAAAATATATGATACGAAAAAAAGGCGATCAAAAAAAGAGCACCAGGCGTCCCGCCTGTGGGATGGTGACAGTTAATTAAAGTCCACATGAAATCAAATTTTTTTTTTTTTTTACTTTTATGAATATGTTAGCTGTTATCTAAAAGCTAGTGTGCTCCAAATTAGCATTTAAAAACGCACTTCCGCTAACGATTTTGATTACATCATTTTCAAGCCCCGCCTCTACATTATAAACGGACGCAGTTTAACGCGTTAACAATATTTAACGCCGCATCTGTTTTTTCTGTCATTCTTTGGCTATCGTTACATGATATGATCACACTCTTATCCATGCTAATGCTTTTAAAACGTTCAAGCACCAAAGCACGAAAAGACAAAAGAGACGCGCTGTCTGTGAATGTCCTGATTAATGTCCTGGTTACACACACACACACACACACAACGCTCAGATATGGAAGGCCAAATGGGTCATAATTCGCCTTTAACCAAACGCCTGGTGTCCTGAAAACACAGTTTTTGCTGCGTTTTAGAAAATAGGTCTCATTTATAAAACGTTGCGTAGATTTAATCCTTAAAGTGTACGTACACACAAAAGCAAGATTTTGAGTACCCACAAAAAAATTCTGATTTGTAAAACCATGTGAACGCCAGAACCTCTTTATAAATCCCTTTATAAATCACAGCCAGCAGAAAATTGTGCGCATGTGCATCTCCACCCCGTCTCCTCCCCAGAATCACCATATATGGAGCCTAGTTTTACTATGCATCACCTCATCTGCATATCATTTGCATGCGTATTCCCATCCATGTGACTCCATGTTGAACACTGTCTTTTAATTATAAACACTTTTATGTTTTAGAATAAATAGCTATATCAAAATATCCATAAAAACAAAAATTGTATAAAATACTTCTCAGATATTAAAAAAAATAAAATAAAGTTTATTCATTCATTTCCACGGGCCAAATGTAATTTTAATTCAAAATATTTTGTTAATTTTAAACCCTTAAACTCAAATTCATGCAGTTTTGCTGATAATATGAGCATATAGGATGTTTAGGCTATTTTAATTTAAACAGATTGGCCTACTTGTTTATTGCAGCGTAAATATCTGACACTGACAATGTATTTTAAAAAAGGAAATGTGCAAATCATAATTTTTTCTTCAAGTTGTATCCTTCAGTGGTATTTTTCATAATGTTGTGCAGCTGTGGTTGTGCAGCTGTTATCATTGGGCCTGTTCAAACGGGATAATGGACCGTTCGACCACCGAATCCTGCAGTGTCTGTGATATTGATCATCTCGCTAAAACATATTTTGTCATAACATGAGATCTGCAGTTTAGTTTAAAGAGGAATTACTGGAATTAGCCTATATTTAATCCTTGCTGTCATTAAAACAGCGTGTCACAGGAAAACTGATCAAAAGTAGCACCTCCACATGTCTATCTAAATTCATGTAATTTTTGTTTAAATTCTGAGTTATGACTATTTCAGCCTTATGAAACTGGAACATTAATGTAAATGTGTTTATCAAAATGAAAACAGAGTTTTAAATGGTTCTTACTTCATTACTTTTCTCACTCTAGTAAGAGTTTGTACGCATGGGTCAGAGTTTTTTCCATTTTTTTTTTTTCATTTTCCCATCAAGCTTGTTTTTATAAATCACAATTTATGTGGCGTCCGCCTCTTTCAGGGCCTGTTTTGTGTGTACGCAACGGTTATAAATGAGACCCCAGGCTTTTGGTTAATTGCGAATTATGACCCATTTGGCCAGTATCGCGTACAGCGCGCCAGAATCCAGGGCTAAACCCTCAATCACCCCTACTTTAGTTCTCTAATATAGTCCACTTGAAGGAGTGAATGAAAACGAGTGAGTGAAGTCGGACAGCCGTTGTGTGTACACTCGTTATCGCGATGCATTGTGGGATTGAATGAGTTGCCTCAATAACGTCGGACACCACTACAAATGGCTGCCCCCTCAAATAATGCCCTATTTAAGGGTATAGGGGGCGATTTCGGACACAGCCCAGTTCTCTTAAAACACTTCAATCAATGTAAAGAGTTGTGAGGAAACGAGCGCGAGATCCGCGGCAGGTCTTAAAGTGACAGCAGCCGCTAATGATGTTATTAATGTTCATCAAAGAACAAAGAGAAGACACTTGACTAAATAACTTTAATAAGGATTTATCTATATTTAACTTATAATTTATGAGACTAACTCTCTGTATATATTCAACCTATATATGACATTATGGGCTTATGTGAGGATTGTTTTTTTGAAGCCTAATGTTTAAAATGAGATAGCTTTCAATTACACTGTAATGTTGAATGGCTATAATTAATGTTTACAATTCACCCTTAAAGTTGATTGACAGGCGATCTGACCAATCACATCGCCGAATTTGCCGTTTGTTAGGAGAGTTAGTAGATTAACGTCGGTGGACTGGAACTTGGAAAAACGGTGTGTACTGACATCTTTCCGCGGTTGAAACAACTTTTATTTTAGTGTTCATTCATGTTTATTACAGGCTTATCAATGAACTAGAAGGATCCTTAACCCTAACCCTCGAAGAGACGGTCGGTTCACGAGCAGCTTTAACTGAGGGACCACGTTAAAGAGCCACAAAACGCTATTTACGGTTTAAATTTCTTTTAAAAATGACAATTTCATAGTTGAGACTTTGTTTTCTATCAAAAGTAACTTGTTCTGTCCTGTGTGTCGGCGTGTGGTCAGTGTCCTCTGATCTGTGTGTGGTGTGAGAGCGCCATAGCAACAGTAACTAAAGGGGGCGGGTCTTTGCGAACGGTCAAAATCACTTTCATCGAGAGTGATACTGGCCTTCATTCATAAAACAAATATTTACAATATACGCATATTGTTTCTACATTAATTTGGAGATTATATATATATAGTGTGTATATTATTTCCTTATTCAATCTCTCATCACATTGAAAGCTTTAATGAATCCCAATCCTATTTAAATGTTACACGTGTTCAATAAACATTAATGATAATAATAATAATAATAATATGCACTAGACATGGACACTGAAGAGCTTTTACTTCTCACCACCACATCCTCTCTCCCATTCAAGACAAATTCCCACTCAAAGTATCTCCAGATGCTTTTCCTGGGAATAAGACCAGCAGTTTAATCAGGGAAAAGAGTTCCTCATTACAATCAGAGACGCACAGGACAGAGTTCAGGAGAAAAGAAAAGAATAAAACGATGTTATGCAGGAAAACCGAAGCCTTTGGTAGTGCCACAGCAGGATCTCGTCATCACAGGGAGAGTCATGTCAGGTTATGACATCATATCCTTTGGGACTGAGAACAGGAGAAGTACAAATGTACACCGCATAACTTATATATACAAATCTTGTGTGTATGAGTAAAAAAAAACAAAAAATACAGTATTTTCTCTTCTGGGAAACGTCGGTCGGAGTACACGCTGATCTCCCTCACGGTTTAGGTGAAAGAAAGCATGAAGTCACGGCCCCTCAGAATGAGAAACAAATCCATCCCATCATAAATAAAGACACTCAAAGACTCGTTTGGGCTACCATTAAAAACAGTCTTTAAATAAATTAAAGAGTAAAAATCCAGAGCTCCACTGCATCATTAGATTCTCGCTGGTTTGAGAGGCATCGAGTGCATCCCATAATAAATACAGACTCCAAGAGTGCCCACCGCAGCTACACACACACACACACACACTCTACAGGACAATACAGCCCCACAAATCAAAGAAATGCTAAATGATATTGTGCATAGAGAAAATAAAGCCAATTTTACATTATTCTAATAATTGAGTTCCTATAATGCACTTTATACAGAGGCCGTGAAACACCACATGATGTCCAATGACCTTCACACGCGTGTTGGGGACAGAACTGAGACACTGTGGCCATATGAGGTCCTGCATGTGTCCATGTTCACGCTAAATATCATCTGCATCGTTTCTTTCGATTTATGGGGAAACTTGACTAGGGCTGCAAAGTTTCCAGAAACTTTCCCAATTTTTTTTTTTTAAACCTTCCCAATTTTTTTGGAAACTTGACCATTTTTTTTAACTTTCCTGGATTTTTGGAAACTTCAGGAGAGTTAAACTTTTCCAAAAATTCTGGATTTATGGGAATTCTTTGGAAACTTCCCTGAATTTTTGGAAACGTTCCACTTTCCAGGATTTTTGGAAACTTCAGGAAAGTTAAACTTTTCCAAAAATTCTGAATTTATGGAAACATTTTGGAAACTTCCCCAAATTTTTAGAAAAGTTCCCAATGTCTTTTAGGGAAAGTGGAATGTTTCCAAAAATTCTGGATTTATGGAACATTTTTGGAAACGTTCCTGTTTTTTTTTCTTTTCTTTTAGGGAAAGTGGAACGTTTCCAAAAATTCTGGATTTATGGGAATTCTTTAGAAACTTCCCTGAATTTTTGGAAAACGCTCCACTTTGCAGGATTTTTGGAAACTTTCCCAATTTTTTTGTTTGTTGAAATGTTCCAATTTTTTTTAACATTACTTTCCATGATTTTTGGAAACGTTTCACTTTCTGGAATTTTTGGAAACGTTCCACTTTCCCTAATTTTTTTTTCAGGAAAGTGGGAAAATTAGGAAAGGTGAAACGTATCCAAAATTCTGGATTTATGGAAAAATTTTGGAAACTTCCACAAATTTTTGGAAAAGTTCCCAATGTCTTTTAGGGAAAGTGGAACGTTTCCAAAATTTCTGGATTTATGGGAATTCTTTGGAAACTTCCCTGAATTTTTGGAAAACGTTCCACTTTGCAGGATTTTTGGAAACTTTCCCAATTTTTTTGTTTGTTGAAATGTTCCAATTTTTTTTAACATTGCAGAATTTTTTGGAAACTTTCCATGGTTTTTGGAAACGTTTCACTTTCTGGAATTTTTTGGAAACGTTCCACTTTCCCTAATTTTTTTTCCAGGAAAGTGGGAAAATTAGGAAAGGTGGAACGTTTCCAAAAATTCAGGAAAGTGAAACTTATACAAAATTCAGGATTTATGGGAAAATTTTGGAAACTTCCACAAATTTTTGGAAAAGTTCCCAATGTCTTTTAGGGAAAGTGGAACGTTTCCAAAAATTCAGGATTTATGGAAAAATTTTGGAAACTTCCACAAATTTTTGGAAAAGTTCCCAATGTCTTTTAGGGAAAGTGGAACGTTTCCAAAAATTCTGGATTCATGGGAAATGTTTGGAAACTTTCCAGGATTTTCAGCCCCTTAGCAACCCTAATCCACACACACATTCACGCTAAACATACACCATGTCCCGGCTCTGCTCCGACCCCAGCCCCTTCGAAGGGGCGACCGCCTCGTCCTCTTCCACCTCATAGTCCTCGCACTCGATGGGCTTGGGACAGCTGTAGGGGTGGCCGTTATCGTCAAAGAAGCGGCGGAAGGTGAACTCGTAGAAGGCGTGCTCCGGGTGCTTGCCGTTCTTGAACCAGCGGTTGAGCGTGTCGTTGTGGTTGCCGTCAGCATCGTCGCTCCAGAGTTTGTCAGGGTCAACGGGGTCAAAGTTGGAGGTGTCAGTGCAGTGTGTAATTTTGGGGATGTAAGGCGCGTGCTGTTGTTGCCGCATATCCATGGAGAAGTCGATGCTTTTGAAGAAAGGCTGGGCTTTAATCTCATCGGCTCCATTTTTCCCAAGCCGGTCGTCCGGGCCGCGGCAGAGCTTCAGGATCAGGTCGGTGGCCTCCGGACTCAGCTTGGCCAGCAGTGGGATGTGCAGGGTCGTCTGCCAGTTTATCACCTGAGACGGACAAACACAAAGACTCTCAGAGGCCGCTAATTATATGAATTAACTATATACATCTCAGTGTTCATTTCGTTGACGAATAATTTGTCATAATTTTCGTCAACAACCTTTTTTCACTGACGAAACGACACGATAACTAAATAAAAACTAGTGTTGGATGACAAAAACTATGACGAAAATCAACTGTCATTTTCGTCAACAAATAAAAACGAGACGTAAATGTTAGGGAGGGACGATTAGGGAAGAGATCCAGTCAGAACTGATGTCCTGTGTAACAGATGAGCACATTTGAGTTGAGCTGATCTAACCGCTGGAAAACACGGCTCACACACCCCCAATCCATCCTCACAGTCAATCAATAACACACATTTATGCCAGGCCATTGATTATGAACTAATGCTGATGAATAAGGACAATGTTTACTTTACGATGTTTATATAGTAACATGTTTTAGACGGTTGTAACAATGCATATTTTATCTCCTCATCTGAACTTGAATGAGCTCCTGCAACTGCAATAGTAAGGCGAGATTTCAAAATAAGAGTCCCGGTGTATTTCCAGCTGGTTTATAATTAAAAGTCACGCATTATATATTTGTTTTTGCTTACACAATAAACTATATTTAATTTCATTCCCATTTAATTCATAGTCAGGAGGAAAGACCATTTGACACTTATTAAATAAAGTATCAGGGTTATAATAGTTCACTAAAACCATAAAAAAAAAAAATCTTCATTACTTGAAATTAAATAAATGTTAACTGAAATTAAAAAAATAAATAAACAAACTTATTTGAAGCTTTAGCTTAACATGATATACTGACTAAAACAGAAAAACAAAGTTATAAAAACTATATAGATGTTTTTAAAAACAAACAAAAAAGTGAATTGAGCTCTTTCGTGTATTTTTTATGTCAAAAACAAAATGATGTCAAAATGTCAGTTCAAGTAACAGTCGGTTATGTAATGCTTAAATGCTTAATGTATTACAATTTAACTAAACTCATTAGATTTTAGGAGACTAAAACTACTGTAGATTTAGTCGACTAAAATCTTATGATATTTAGTCGACTAAAACTAGACTAAAACTAAAAACAGTTCAGGAGACTAAAATATGACTAAAACTAAATGGCATTTTAGTCAAAAGACTATGACTAAAACTAAATCAAAATTTGCTGTCAAAATTAACACTGAGATACATGTATATAAATATGAGACAATTGAAATTCACCAGTTTACTGCTTACCATTTTCACAAATAATAGACCTAAATTACATCCCTAAATTAGGAAAAATATATATAATAATATGAATATGTGACCCTGGACCACAAAACCAGTCATTTTTTTTTAAATTGAGATATATACCTCATCTGAAAGCTGAATAAATAAGCCATTGATGTGTGGTTTGTTGGACAATATTTGGCCGAACTATTTGAAAATCTGGAATCTGAGGGTGTAAAAAAAATCTAAATATTGAGAAAATCTCCTTTACAGTTGTCCAAATTAAGTCCTTAGCAATGCATACTACAACTAATAATACATTTTTGATATATTTACAGTAGGAAATTTACAAAATATCTTCATGGAACATGATCTTAATATCCTAATGATTTTTGGTATAAAAGAAAAATGGATAATTTTGACCCACATAATGTATTGTTGGCTATCGCCACAGATATACCCGTGAGCAATGTTCCCTCTAATTTCTTTTCTCGCTGATCAAACCTTTTCTCTATTGGCCGGACATTTTGGTCACCTGAGCAAAAACATTCTTTATACCAGACTAGGGCTGCCACTAACGACTAATTGATCAATTAATCTAACAACTAATTTATCGATTAATTTATCAATTAATCTGCCGACTAATTTATCGATTAATCTATAGACTAATTTATCGCCTGATTTAAAGACTAATTTATCAATTAATCTAATGGCTAATTTACCGATTAATTTATCTACCGACTGATTTATCGATTAATTTACAAATTAATCTATAGACTAATTTATCGGTTAATCTACCGACTAATTTATCAATTAATCTAACGTATAATTTATCAATTAATCTAACGTCTAATTTACCAATTAATTTATCTACCGACTGCTTTATCGCTTAATCTACCAACTAATTTATCGATTAATCTATAGACTAATTTATCGGTTAATCTACCAGCTAATTTATTGATTAATCTATAGACTAATTTATCGGTTAATCTACCGACTAATTTATCGATTAATCTATAGACTAATTTATCGGTTAATCTACCAGCTAATTTATCGATTAATCTATAGACTAATTTATCGGTTAATCTACCGACTAATTTATCAATTAATCTAACGTATAATTTATCAATTAATCTAACGACTAATTTACCGATTAATTTATCTACCGACTGCTTTATCGACTAATTTATCTATTAATCTATTGACTAATTTATCGATTAATCTATAGACTAATTTATCGGTTAATCTACCGACTAATTTATCTATTAATCTACCGACTAATTTATCAAAATCATTTTCAACAATTTTACTTAAAAACATTTAATTTAACTTGCAACGTTGGCCTTCAGTAGTGCACTATAAAAATAGTATAAATGTAAACAAGCCCTTGACAAAATGTAAAACTAAATGAGTAAAAAAAATAAAAAAGGTACACATTTGTAAACCAACATAAATAAAGAGAATATCAGCAAATACTTTTTATATAGAATAGTGTTGTCACGATACCAATGATGACTTTGATACGATACCAGACTAAAATACCTCAATACCGATAAGTTACTGAATCCATACCATGGCAAAAAACTGTAAAAGTAATTTAATAATATGACAGAACTTACTATTCATTGTTTTATCAATTACTCCTTACAGAGATGTTCATTATTATCAATCATGTTAACACTAACCACTATTCTGAACAGGTTGGGATGACCGAAATCTTATTTCATGATACAAGTAATTTAATATTTTTTAAATGTAATTTTTTAATTGCTATATATATATATATATATATATATATATATATATATATATATATATATATATATTAAATAAGCCAAAATGTAAATTACAAACAATATGACAAAAACAGTGCTTTATTTTCAGCTACAGTAGCTCTATTTAACACAGTAGCATTCAATAAAGAAATTAAACAATCAAATGTAAAAACAAAAATGCATAGTCTGCATAGTCACTCTGTAAATTAACTACACACTGATTCTTAATAAATATATTAAAGTTATTCAGTCAAGCATGGGATGACTTTCTGTTTTCTTTTGTTGTTTGATTGAATCACACAGAATATCAGGTCCGGCCCTTTAAGAGCTGCACGGACCACATTCATTGTAACTCCCGATGTCTCATTCAACTCTGTATACGTTCACTAAAGACATATCCGACTGCGTTTACCCGTATACTCACCAGGACATGAATTTTCTCATATTTTTGACCATTCACTCCCAATAATCCGCGAAACTGGTGTCGCAATCTGTCTGAGTGAAAGGCGTGTGGACAATACACACTTTTCTGTTGCTTTCTTTTTCCTGAGCTGTGCGTACATATTTGACATTTTCTGCTTCCATTGTTTAGTGAACGGTAGAAGCAGAGCTCACACACACGTCCTCACTCCTGCTGTCACACGTCGACGCACATTAGGAAATACTGCTCTTATTAGAATGCTGTCATTTTTAAAGTACCGGTACTAATACAACCCAACTTACCCCGTTGATTAAAAATATTGACGTCAACTAATTATCAGCGTCGACGCAGTCGATTGTATCGAACAATCACGACAGGCCTACACCTGACTGAGTGAATCTGTTGATTCATTGGCCCAATGTCTCGTATGTGAAATCTTCTAGTTAAAGGATTAGTTCACTTTAAAATAAACGTTTGCTGATAATTTATACGAGATATCAAAATACGAGCGATTTCATAGATGCCTCATTCTACTGATCCGTGCAGGCGCTAATGAGGCATCTACGATCGATACGTCTATGACCACGCTCGCATTATGACCTCACTTAGCGGAAGTTATGGCGGAGCTCAGAGATGATCATGTTCGTCTGATAAGAGGTAAAATAATAGCATAAATACTGCTCGGTTTCTCACAGAAACTGATCGTTTTGCTAGATAAGACCCTTATTCATCGTCTGGTATCGTTTAAAGCCCTTTGAAGCTGCACTGAAACTGTCATTTGGACCTTGAACCGTTTGGGGCCCATTGAAGTCCATGATATGGAGAAAAATCCTGGAATGTTCTCATAAAAACCTTAATTTCTTTTCGACTGAAGAAAGAAAGACATGGACATCTTGGATGAGATGGGGGCGAGTAAATTATCAGCAAAAGTTTATTTAAAAGTGAACTAATCCTTTAATACTGCATATGTGCGTTACAAAATCATAGACCAACATATATTCTCACCTTCATCTGGGTCTCAAGAGGAGTTGTTGCCAGAAAAGGAGGCTGACCGACTAACATCTCATAGAGGATAACACCCACACTCCACCAATCACAGAGCTGGGTGTAACCTAGGATTAGAAAAATAAAGCCAAACAATCAAATCACTTTCATCATACACATAAACTGTGCAAACTGTGTCTCTTCAAACCGCTCAATTCATATGGATTAGTTTTTCTCAATTAACTTTTTGAAGCGTCCAAGTGTTAGTTGCGTAGCTGTCAATGGAGGGACAGAAATCTCTCAGATTTCATCAAAAAGATCTTAATTTGTGTTCCTAAGATGAACAAAGGTCTTACAAGTTTGAAACAACATTTTTGGGTGAACTAACCCTTTAATGAGCAATGACACTCAGAAGCTGGATCATAACTTGATCGCTCATAGCAATAATGTGTGTGACACCATTATAAATCAACACAACGGTCTACATCGCAAACCTTCTGCAAAAAATGTATAATTCCTGTTTTAAATGTATATGAAAAGCGAAAAAAGCTTTGACTGAAAGATCGATTTTTGGGATTTAAGAATCAATGTCGGTTCTTCAAAATGAGAATCGATTAAAATCTAGAAACCTATATTTTTACCCAGGCTGCCATGTTGTGCGGTACACACCTGTGCGCAGCAGGACCTCAGGTGCGATGTAGTTGGGCGTGCCCACCAGTGAGTGAGCCAAGCAGCGCTGATGCTGTCGAGCGGCTCTGCGCTCCAGTGGCTTCAGTCGGTCCCCACAGCGACAGCTGGCAGGATCTTCCCACTCCTTACTGAAGTCCATACTGTCCTGACGCACATGATCACCTGACAACACACAGACACAAAGATCAGCATTATTAATTATTCAATACATCTCATTGAACAACACAGCCAGGGTCTATAAATATTGACAAAGTCATGTTGACGTGATGGTAAAAAGTAGGATATCGCTTTAATTTTAACGATTCCAATTCTCAAATTCCCCCAAAAATGTTTGATTTATTCTAAGTCTTATTGCAAAACATTTAATTGTGGCTGAATACCATAAACAAAAATCAACATGCAAGTAACTATATGGTTTAGGAAAATCCATAGCAAAAACAACTAGCCTAACTAATATAAATTGCAAGCACTGTTAAATACAAGTAAACACTTAGTAATAAAAAAACTAAATTAGCAATTGCATACAACCGATATTCATTCAATATGAAAACTGAAAAGGGCTGAACGATTAATCGAAATTAAACTGCGCATGATTTGGCAAAGACGGTGATTATTTTATGCGCAATTTGTCAGTGAAGCACGGCTCTGATCTATAAATGCTGCTCCATCTGAAAGCTAGAGGGCGCTCTTGCGCAGAAACGCCAAATATGCCCCGCAGAAGTACAATAACACACATCCTTCCAGGAAATCCCTATTATACTATCACTGTAGCTGGATAAACAGAAGAACAGAACACTTTGATGGATTAAACATGACTAATAAACACACGACTGTGACAATATATGGTTTCTTCAAGCCTTCTCTAGTATTTTCATGATAATAAAGTATATTTATACTTCAATGCTAATCGGCATAGCCTTTATCACTGTATAGAACGCAATGAAATAATATCTTGTGTGTCTTATTCTGTGTAAGAAGCCACATCAGCTCACAGAAGGATGCTCAGCTGTTGTTATGAAGCGAGTTTGGAGTAAAAACAGGTTATTAAATGGTGTTTTTTGTTGGACAAGAGGCTCAATGCTTCTCATGTTTGGAAAGATGTTTGTTGCTTTTTCAAATACATGTCATAAGCGACTCAAACTCACAGTGCTTTCAGATGGAGCAGCATTTACTACTGATCACAGAACTGTGCTTCACATTAAAAAACTTGAAATAAACTGAGATAAATAAATAGCAGCCTTTGTTTCCTAAGCCGAACCGGTTGAGGCGTGATTTCGGGTTAATTAGCCCTAAAATAAACAGTTTTTTTTCCAGGTATTTTAGGCACAGAAACCGTAATCAAATGTAAAACAACACTGCACTTTATATATAAATTTCTCTTTGTCTTTTGTTGTTTGATTAACGTTCTTATGGTGCGTTCACACCGGACGCGAAGGAAGCGTTTCACGCGAGTGATTTTCATTGACATGTTAAGTCAATGAAAGATGCGAATAGACATTCTGCTTGTTGTCATTGTTGTCACTACTAGAGCAAGCTCCTGATTGGTTAAAGCGGCGCAAATATCCGCCAAACACGTGTCAAGCGCTCAATTAACCAAAAGTTAACCAATCAGGAGCTTGCTTTAGTAGTGACAACAATGAGGAGAAAATCATATGGTTTATATTAATCATATATTAATATCTGGTTCAGACAAGTGTGCATATGATTATTACTGTAATAAAATTAAATGACATGAAACACAACACACTCTCTTTTTGTTAAATGCAAGTTTGTGTGATCAATAATACAAAAGTATAAGTAAAAGGAATAAGAAGCTATGAAATAAAGCAAACAATTCAGTCAAACATTCAAAGTCAGTGCTAGTCGGCTACAACGGTAACGTAAATTTAAATTAAATTAAAAAAAGTAAGGAAACTTCACTTTGCCCTCAGCCTAAACGATTTGCCAGGGAACAAATTATAGATCCATGAGACCAAAGATGGCCCGTTACATATACACAAGACGAATAATAGCTTGAGTAGGGCTGGGCGATAAATCGATTTTATCGATTAACTCGAATGTGTAGTTTATGTCAATTTGTTTGAATGAAAATCGGTTTTCTTTTTAACATCCGCCGACGCACCACTCTGGCCTCCCATAGTTCTGAATGGGCTCAGCCCGCCCCCCGCACGTTTGCCAGAGATACACAAACAACTCACGGGCCGATCTCGTGACACCGTTGGGATCCAGTTAGAAAGAGTTTGAATTCACCACAGTATTAATAACATCGCTACTAAAGCGTTCGACGCAGACACAGCTGATGTGGAAACAACATGAGAGAAGATCAGGGGTTTGGATTTAATGTTGTTGTCATTATTCATCTCAGGGTTAGTACAACATTTTGAGATTGAAATTCAAGCACTTTAAGGGTTTTTAAGTGCTTCACACTTTTTCCAGCACTTCAAAGCTCTAAATATTATTTTTTCATTATTAATTTTCATTTTTAATGTTTTGATTTGTAAAACTAAAAGTTTAAAGGGGTATTGTATTGTGGAAGAAATTGTCCATTTTATTTTTTTTAAATAATTCCTTAAATAATCACTGAAACTGTTGGTCAGTTGGTCAGAGACAATAAAATAACAATGTTAACCTATATTTAATAAGTGCAGAATATTTACATTTTCCCTATACTTTTTTGAACATTAGCTACTGTTGTTAATAAAAATTTTTTATCTGCATATCAATTCATAAACCTTTGATATGTATATTGCTAAATATATGGCGCCCATCTATACTGTGGAATAGCTGGGGTTTATTCACATGCTGAACGTTTTGGTCCCCAGGTATGTGCTACCAAGCCGCAAATATTTTACATAAACAATATAAAGTTAAAACTTGTTTCAGTTTCTTTGTTATCTGGAGATTTTTTAAGAAAAAAAAATATATATCTTTTTTTAATTTAAATCGTAAATCAGTTTTTTTGTAAAAACAAAAACGGGGATTTTTTTTTTTAGGCCATATCGCCCAGCCCTAAGCTCGAGACATCACAGAGACATCAGAGCCAGCGGCAAATGTCTCAAGGAGACGCGCGAATAGCACGATTTATTCACGTCATTCGCATCCGGTGTGAACGCACCATTATAGAGACGGCAGCAAGAATATTAGGCTGCTATCACTTTAAGAGCTGGACGGATCCAATACACTTACACACGCATTTGTTTACATTCAACAGTGTGGGTTTTCTTGCGCTTAAATGGTTAAAAGTCATATTAAAATGCACACACATGAATCGATAAGCGTAATGCACAGTCTTATTGAATCCACGGTTCTTGGATATTTGGAACCGGTTTGAAAAATGTAAAGGGTTCTCGATACCCAACCCTGGTAAAAAGTGGGCGTTTTGCATCAGAATGTCAGTCAGACCTGAATGTGATTTTGCAGTGGTTTGTAATCGACTACTTCCCACTAAAACTCACTTTTGAGGAGGCTTTTAGAGCGGGACATGGAGGCTGGAGCACGTATATCACGTACATCTTCTTTTACAAATCTTTCATTGTTCGCTATTGTAATATTTTAGTAACTGACATTACATTAACGTTAATATATATATATATATATATATATATATATATATATATATATATATATGCATAATGCATTACATTACTGGCAAGATTTTAGAAAGGCTACATTATCTACAACAATGGCCTAAAACTATTGGCTAATTGGCACAAAAATCATGAGGTCAAGTCATTGAAAATAAGTTTTGGTCTCACCGCTTTGGTAGTATTTGGAGTCGTGAGTCCATCGGAAGCCAGTACACAGGCCAAAGTCTGTCAGTTTGATGTGTCCATCACGATCAATTAGGATGTTGTCGGGTTTGATGTCTCGATGGATAAAACCCATTTTGTGGACGCTTTCCACAGCACAGGTGAGCTCTGCGATGTAAAACTGAGCCAAGTCCTCTTGAAAAATGCCCATTCTGATCAGAAGACTCATCATGTCCCCGCCAGGGATGTAGTCCATGACAAAATACAAGTTATCTTTATCCTGGAACGAGTAATACAACCGGACGACCCACTCATTATCTGCTTCAGCGAGAATATCCCGCTCCGCTTTCACATGGGCCACCTGGTTTCTTAACAGGACGTCTTTTTTACGGAGGGTCTTCATGGCGTACAGCGCTCCCGTGTCCACTTTCCGAGCCAAACACACTTCTCCAAACGCACCAATTCCCAGAGTCTTGATCTTATCAAACATGGATTTGTCCATTTTGGCGCGCTTGAGGCGGATGTAGTTGGATTCCTTCTGGCTCAGCATCATGCGCATCTGCTCCTGTGCGTCGCCCGAAAGTCCCACCTGAACACACGACACATGTTGTTATAACAGCCCTCACTGCACAGAAATACAGGCAAACATGCTCACCAAACACACAAAGACACTGAAATAATCTCAGACAACATACACACCACTCAATCATGTGATATTCACAATCACAACACTGGCACTGAAAAACAGCAAAGCATGCAATGCACAGGGTTTCCTACAGTGAACAAAATATTATTCCCTACTAAAGCAGGGGTGTAATGATACATTCATGTCACAATTCGATGCAAATAGGATTTTTTTTGTCTTATGGACTATATGTAAACATCTAAAATTATAAACGCAACACTTTTGTTTTTGCCCCCATTTTTCACGAGCTGAACTCGGAGATCTAAGTCTTTTTTTATGTACACAAAAGGCCTATTTCTCTATATTGGTCTAAATCTGTGTTAGTGAGCACTTCTCCTTTGCCGAGATAATCCATCCACCTCACAGGTGTGTAGGGTTGGGTACCGTTTACATTTTAACCGGTATCGGTACCCAAAGGTAGCTTTTTTCGGTACTTTAGGGATTTACATCAATAACTGTAAAGAAACTGTAAGTGGTTTATAGAAGTGTTATTGACATTATGCCAGAGCTGCCCTGCTCTCTGTCTGTGATGTTTGTATACTGTAATATTTTCTAGTAAATAGTAGGCTACTAGCTACTTAATTTAATTCATAAAAACAACCATATTTTTCTTTTTAATTTCATTTCTATGAGATTTCCCACAAATTATATGTGGTGTATTTTCTAGTAATCAAGACATTAAAAAGTTTAATTAAATTAAAAGATAAATTAAATTAATGTCAAACAAAGCTGCACAACTGAGCTTTATACGGTTAAAATTAAAACATGAAGAAAAAATAATTACTTAATAATAAATTATCAAAACTTGATTTATTACATTAGTGTTAGTATTATTATTATTAATTGAGACGTATCTAAATTCTACTGTACAACAGTGATGTATTTGTCAAGTTAGGCAAACTTTTATTTTGCCGTGAAGAGCTTTGAGTTTCTGTGTTTATAACATGACGGTAGTTTTTCTCAAATGAAACGGTAAAATGCTCATGAAGTGACTCTCAGTGGCTCTGGAGATGACGTTTGTGCGTTCATGTCCTCATGAGAGACGGCAGAGATGGAAACACGCGGTTCTGTGTGTGTGTGTGTGTGTGTGTGTGACCGTCACACGTGGTTCTGTGTGTGTGTGTGTGTGTAAACCGCACGTCTACAGCATTCATTCGCACAGAGACACGCAGGATTCGTATTTAAATAGTCGGACCCACTTTATATTAGGTGGCCTTAACTACTATGTACTAACATTTTAAATAATCATTTGATACAATGCACTTATTGTGTACATGCATGTCTTTACATTGTACTTACATTTTTAAATAGACCTGCATGTAATTACATCTGTAATGAATTTCTGTGGTTACATTTGTAATTACATTGCTGACCCTTCCCTTACACCTAACCCTACCCTTAAAGATACACACACCACCACACCTGTCCCTAACCCTACCCTTAAACTTACCCACACCACCACACCTGTCCCTAACCCTACCCTTAAACTGACCCACACCACCACACCTGTCCCTAACCCTACCCTTAAACTGACCCACACCACCACACCTGTCCCTAACCCTACCCTTAAACTTACCCACACCACCACACCTGTCCTTAACCCTACCCTTAAACTTACCCACACCACCACACCTGTCCCTAACCCTACCCTTAAACTGACCCACACCACCACACCTGTCCCTAACCCTACCCTTAAACTTACCCACACCACAACACCTGTCCCTAACCCTACCCCTAAACTTACCCACACCACCACACCTGTCCCTAACCCTACCCTTAAACTTACCCACACCACCACACCTGTCCCTAACCCTACCCTTAAACTTACCCACACCACCACACCTGTCCCTAACCCTACCCTTAAACTTACCCACACCACCACACCTGTCCCTAACCCTACCCTTAAACTTACCCACACCACCACACCTGTCCCTAACCCTACCCTTAAACTTACCCACACCACCACACCTGTCCCTAACCCTACCCTTAAACTTACCCACACCACCACACCTGTCCCTAACCCTACCCTTAAACTTACCCACACCACCACACCTGTCCCTAACCCTACCCTTAAACTTACCCACACCACCACACCTGTCCCTAACCCTACCCTTAAACTTACCCACACCACCACACCTGTCCCTAACCCTACCCTTAAACTTACCCACACCACCACACCTGTCCCTAACCCTACCCTTAAACTTACCCACACCACCACACCTGTCCCTAACCCTACCCTTAAACTTACCCACACCACCACACCTGTCCCTAACCCTACCCTTAAACTTACCCACACCACCACACCTGTCCCTAACCCTACCCTTAAACTTACCCACACCACCACACCTGTCCCTAACCCTACCCTTAAACTTACCCACACCACCACACCTGTCCCTAACCCTACCCTTAAACTTACCCACACCACCACACCTGTCCCTAACCCTACCCTTAAACTTACACACACCACCACACCTGTCCCTAACACTACCCTTAAACTTACCCATACCACCACACCTGTCCCTAACCCTACCCTTAAACTGACCCACACCACCACACCTGTCCCTAACCCTACCCTTAAACTGACCCACACCACCACACCTGTCCCTAACCCTACCCTTAAACTGACCCACACCACCACACCTGTCCCTAACCCTACCCGTATCCCACCTCAATATCAGCTAAGGTGTTTTGCAAAACAATATGATCACAGTATGTACATTGTACTTATTTTTTGATGTAAGTACATAGTAGTTAAGGCCACCTAATATAAAGTGCCTTAAGGTCCTTTCACACTGGACGCGATTTTGAGCAAATGGTTACATTTTTTTGATCAGCTGTTTGTGTAATGAGTGCTTCCACACCGAACGCGAATGTGCTGTGGTGAAAAAACATTTATTTTTTTTGTTTCGATGTCGATTTTTTTAAAACTCTCGCAGCGATAGAAGCTTAAACCAAATCACATACAAGGAACCAAAGGTGACGAAACGTCCAGTTGATGTCACTAGCCATTCAATCAACATTAACCTTTGCCAGGTATCACATTTCTCACAAGACTACAGCTGTAGTTGTAGTTACAGCTGTACAGATGCCATCACCTTTTGAGTTAAAACTCGTTCTTTCTAAGCCTAATCGTGTCCGCGACTATGGAAAGTGAATGTGTTTCCGTCAGTGTGTCTGACTGTGGCACAAATGTTAACACTGTGACTCAACTGGAACAGCGGCTCTGGATCGATTGGTTCCCTGAAGTGTCTCGTCAGACGCGGTGCTGTCGTCTCTGGAGGAGCTCCTCAAATAATCCCACGGACATTGGAAAGTAAGAGCGGAACCGGCCATGATAAAGTTTTAGCTCCAGTACAAGATTAGCATACTCCCCTTCATACTCTCTATTATTTAGATTGGGTGCACCCACAATGTTCTTTTTGGTCTTTTAAAGAAAATGAAAAGCTCGTCTTCACTGGATGAGGAAGTGTCCGTGTTTTCTCAGCTGTCGCCGCGAATGTTTTGTAATGTCGGAGCTCTGAAACGTCACAGACGTCGCAAACTGATGTGAATGGTTTTGATGCGAACTATTCGCACACTAAATATTTTGCTTTTTCCGCTTCACTTTTTCGTTACGCGTCCGGTGTGAAAAGGCCTTTAGGCTGGCCACAATAAAAGGCCACTTATCTTATTCAGGACCGTACTAAATAAAATAAAAAAAAACATGCATTTTGTTAAAATTATTTCTTGCCACTGTATGTCCATTACAAGTCATGCCTTTGCAACATAAAGGCTATGATGCTAGGAGATGATGTTGTGTAAGTAGGCAGCTCAGTAGAGCTTAAAGCCGCCTTTCCACTGCACAAGACATTCGCAAACGATTGTCGCACCTCGCATACTCTCCATTGGAAATCAATGACTTCCGGTCCAACGGCTGTCATTTGTCATGTGCAGGGGAAAGGCGGCTTTAGAACAGAGCTAATGAAAACATTCAAGGAAAAGACTCATACACATGCCATCCAACTGACCGGGTCTTACTTTACCACACACCGAGTGACGACTACTCCAGAAGAAACCTTAAACTATGAAAACCAGTTGATCAGACAAAGAAAAGAGAGAAGGCGGCGTACAGAGGAGATCCAGAAACTGAAAGATACGGAAGAGAGACAAACAAGAGAAAGAGAGAATAAAAGGACAGGAAATTACAATTGGAGAAAGATGGGAAACAGTAGAGCAGAGGAGCATTGTGAGAGGATGTGCATGCTAACCCGCTGCATCTCGCTCTCCAACTGCTTCTTCCTCCGGTTCCTCTGCTGGTGATTCTTCAGGACGTTCTCCACATGCTGCTCCATGAAGAACTTGAAAGCCTGCGGCGAGTACATGGGAACTCTGCTTTCCCCTTTACGCTCCTCGTCCCGCTTGAGACGCCGCACCGGCACGGGAGACGTCGTGATCTGTTTCTTCTCGCGTTCCTCTGAGGCCTCGGGGCGCTCGCTGGAGCAGGTGCTGTCCGTGTCGTTGTCATTGTCCGCTCCGTCCTCCTCTCTGTTGCTGGGTTTCGGTGTGGGGTTGGGGTCGTACCCTGGTGGCGGTGGCTGCTGTAGCAGGTGTTTAGGATAAGGAGGGGGTGGGCCCTGATAGCTCGGGACTTCTGCGGACGCGAGCGGCTCTTGGTATGCAGTGGGCGGCTGCTGAAGCCAAGGTGGGTGTGTAGGGGCAACCGCGGTGTGCAGCTCCGGCTTTTGCACTCGCATACTCTTTACCGGCTGCAGAATGGGGGCCTGTGTAATAGTGGTGACAGTAGTGGAGGAAGGTTGGGAGCTGGGCACAGAAGTGCACTGACGCCCACTGGGCTGGGCATTGGTGAAGGAGTTGGAGCGGCCCGGCACGCTGTGGGGCCATGATGAAGTAACGTCCTGATTGGGCGAAGACTGAGGCTGCTGCACAGACGGTCTGCCCTGGGGAAGCACTCCAAGGTTGTACATATCAAGGTTGTGGCTATTGCGGTTGGACACCAACATGCTTGGGGGAAGGTTGGTTCCGTTTGAGGGTGCGTTAAGGGCGCTGGATTGCATCTGCTGGGCCGTGGGACTCTGTCTGTTAGCCTGGTGCATGGGATACGGAGGTGGCGGCGGCTGCCGCCCACTGCTATTAATGCCCATGTACTCGCCTTGTAAGCCGCCATTCTGAGGCCAGGACGGGGGGAAGGTGAACTTATTGTTCCCAGAGTTTTGCATGATGATGGGTTGCCGTCCCACAGGCACAGGACTGAGCCCTCGTTGCGCCTGGGACGGAGGGTTTATATAGCCATCGGGTCGGGGCCCCTGAGGCACAGGAGAGATCCGGGGCACCAGGTAATCCAAGTTCCCAGAATACCGCTTGGTTGAGGTATTGGTATCCCATGAGGAGGGAGGAGGAGTGATGCTACGCACCTGCCGTGGGTTCACTCGTTGGCCGCTGGCCGCAGCAGCAAGATTTTGAGGAAAGGTAGCAGGCCGTGAGAGGTCACTTTGAGGTCCAGGGCTTCCGGGACGGTAAATCATGCCATCTGTCATTAGAGCGCTGTGTCGCTGTGGGGCCAGTGATTCCTTTGAACCCTTCCAGCTTTGGCGCCGTAACAACGATTGCTGAATTTGGGATGGACCTAGAAAGGAAACATCCATACAATCAGCAATACTAACAGGAGGAGGTGCAGAAATATCTGAAGCGCTGTTAACAGGCCTGTTTATTTACATGTAATAGGGGTGGGAATCTTAAGGCACTTAACGATTCGATCCGATTCCCAAAACGATTCTTAACATTTTTGGTAACTAATTATCCTGCTGTGCAAATACATGAACTTTACATTTTAACCAAAATTGGAGTTAATATGTGTTGTTTTTAGTTAGAATATCTGTTTGACAGTATAGCCATATTAAAAATTATTATGAAGATTTCTTTCAAAACTTTTATTTTATCAACAATATATTCAAGATTAACAAGCTCTGAATGAAACATGGTAAGCCATAAATAC
Organism: Romanogobio albipinnatus; assembly: GCA_023566225.1. NCBI lineage: Eukaryota > Metazoa > Chordata > Actinopteri > Cypriniformes > Gobionidae > Romanogobio > Romanogobio albipinnatus. The sequence goes on along the minus strand of CM042256.1, from coordinate 3,688,666 downwards.
AATTGCAAAGAACAATCATTAAGAATGAAAAATTGTCACACTTATTTGTAAATTGAGAACTGTTTAGTTTCTTTAGAACATTTTAACGAAAAATGTCTTTAAAAGCACAAAAAAAAATGTTTACTTTGGTTAGAGCCACAAAAAAATATTTAAAACATAGGCTAATGCAGAAGAAAAACAACTTTAGCGCTCGCTGAGAAGCCAAATTCAGTGTGCGCGCATAACATCTCACATGAGAAAACCTGCCGAGCTGCAACAGTCATAGAGACATTTAACCAATCACTCGCCAAAACGAAATCTTAGTTCATAATTTTCCATTCGTTTGAAACATTGTGCAGTAGTTCAGCAATATTCCATAAGTCATTCCAAAAATTATGCCACGGATGTTGGCAGGTTTATGTCCCGGCCACCGCATCGGAGACATATGAGTGTTGTTAAGCATTAATGGCAAGGAAAGCGCCTTATAGCCAACTTGAGCACCACTTCGTTATTTTGGCTCAGAATTTCGTTTATTGTAATTTAGAAATGCTTGTGAAATTAAAAACTTAGCATTTTATAAGCAAATGCGATAAGCAAAGGCAGCCGCAGCGAGCGCAGACACAGAGCGGCCAGAGAAGCGGAGGAGCGACTGCTGTGAGGCGTTTGTGCAAAACTGCGGAAAAACTGCATAAAACGTGCGGGTGTTGAGCCCTCTCACCGGGAAAAGTGTCCCCACGGGTGCGACGCCCCTGAGCAGGTCCTAGTTTGTCCTTTTTATCTTAAAAGAAGGCAATTCACCAGCATACGAGCGTTCGTCTATCAACAGGTTGTTCTGTTTGGCCGGTGACCGCGTGCGCACACAGTGGTGAAGTGGCCCTTTGAATTGAACACAGAATCGATTCTGAATCGTTGGATAACGAATCGCGATGCATCGATGCAGACCTTTTCTCCCACCCCTAACATGTAAGGGCACGAGAGAACTCTAAACCTGGGCGTATTTACACTCTGCTTCTCATAAATGCTTCCGTGTAACGTTCACGTTGTCTTCTAACAGAAATCAATGTTATGAAAACAGATGGATCGTAAGGTAATACATCTTTATTTCTTAGCCAGCAAGTATTCTGTGAAGTGATTGATGCCCATGTTTTTAGTTCTAATAATCCAGATTTTCAACCATAACGTATGTGAGGGGTGAACAAAAATCTTTTATTTAAAACCATGAAAATGCAGATCCTGTAAATAAGTCAAAAATCACTTTTTAAGGCGAGACACTACAGGTGAATAGGGATTTTTTTATTTATTACAAGATATCACTGTGAAACCTCTCCAGTTTACTACTGGCATAAACATGTAAAAAAAAATGTATTACAGGTTGTGTGTAAATTAATGTTTTAATATGCAAATGAGGCCTTATATACACTTACGCTCATTTGCATACATTTCCAAAAACAAAATCTGGAAATGGGAAAGGAACATGTTTAAAATTATTGGTTCTATTTATTGACATATTAGATGAAAGAGCTTTCACAGAGGGGATTCTGGGTATCTTATTTTGTGCTTTAGTAAATTAGAGAATACTGACAATAGCCTTAAATCAATTTTCGCCATGTTTTTTGGAGTTAACGGACCTATAACTCAGGATAGGAATGATATATCAACAAATCCCTCGGGAAAAGCCTTCATAATGTAGTTCAGTATGAGACTGGAAGAGTTGGTGATTGTAGATCCTACTGAAGAGGATAATCTGACTCTGAGTGTGAGAAAAAACTGTGAGAAAACAGCCTTTAAAGTTTTATATTGCATAAATGCATACATTTCTATGAAACCCCCAACCTACAAACAAAATATATATTCAATTCATTAATATCAGTAGTGTATAATATTTAAAACACATGGAAATTGATAAATGAATAAATTATTAATAGCAATAGCCTTAGGCTGAAGAGAACTACCTTAACAAACACACACAACAACAGTCACACACACTGCAGACGAGGTGTCCCTGTTTGTTGTATTTGTCCATCTATAACTATTTGAATCTAATTCTAACTAGGGATGGCGAAAACTAAAAATTTTCTTGACCGACCACCGAGCCTCATTACCCGGTTGAAACCGGTTAACCGATTAGTTAAAAAAATATGCTGCGCTATTTGAAATAACAGCCGCAACTCGCGAGCCACGCCTGCAATTTCGCAACTCTGTCGCATCTCTCTGCCGCTCTGCCTCCCGCTCTCTCACACACACGCACACACACACACACACACACACACACACACTCACACACACACTGTCCAGGCGCCGCCGCCTGCCCTTCCACTCACGTCAATTTTTTTAAATCCCCTACAGCGCGAAACATGAGTCCCGCAAACGCGGCGCTGATAATAGTCTCTGACACATTTCCTACCAGCTAGCATAGATAACACGGTAGGTTGGCTTAGGCTACCTTTCTCACCCGAAGAGGCTTGCGGGTGTCGCGTTTTCAGGTGATACATCATAGATGATGTGCTACTACTGTATTTAAGCACTGTATCACACAAGTTGCAACTTACATCTGTGTCGTTCTTTTTGGTGAAATGGTCCCACACACTACTTTTCTTTGCACGCTTCATACTGCCGTCTAACCTCGAGTGTTTTATTTAGCCTGTTTACTTTTTGCAAACCTTGTGAGTGCGCAAACCCAAACGCTGTGACTTTGCGCCAAATGTTTTTATTGGTTTATTAAGTACAAACAGGCGAGTTATGATAAATTGAGTGTGAGGGATTTGTTCACTTCACACAAAAAGATTTTGGAATGAGATGGCTAACTGTAGTAGCGTTTAGTCCACTGTCTATAATAGCCTAATTTAGAGATCACTTTTTTTTTTTTTTAACCGACAACTTTGATCGGTTAACGTTGATACGGTCAACCATCGGTCAAACGGTCATCGGTTAACATCCCTAATTCTGACGGGGTTTCATCATCTAATCTGTTGTTGTTTACTTTCTTTTTACTAGCTCTTGCTACTTGGTCTGTTCTGTGAACGTTTATGAGCTGATTTCGGCGTTGTCTGCACTTTCAGGCGGAGAATACACAAGGAAGAGGCAGCTCATATCATGTTGTGAGAAATTCACATTGACCAATCAGATGTGTTTTTCGGCTGCAAAGTTTCGCGGTTGGTTAGTTCTACAAAGGAAATGTCCATATTTGGATTAGCCAGCGCTGTGTGTGAGACTGAGAGCTTTATGATGAGACCAGGCATGACATGTTTCTGTGAATGGAGACGCACGGGAGCTCGCGCTAGAATAACTTTTGATGATTTCGGGTAGAAATCTAAAGGCGCACGTTGACAAAATATAATGAAATAACCACCTTAATGTGTAATTGTTTTTTTTTTGACAAGAAAAGCTTACATGTTAAGGGAGCAAACTGGCCCAAAATCTCAAAATTGACCACTGCATGAAAAAAACGATGTTTTCACCTGCCGTGTCTCGCCTTAAATGATGGATCTGGCTCTTAGTGGTGTTACCTGCTTGTTTCATTCCCGTGTTCCCAGGGCGAGCGGTAGCGGCTGATATCTGCTCCCTCACAGGCTCCTGGAAATTCATCCGACTGATGTACTCTATGGCCGCCTCCACACTGCGACTGTTCGTCTGCTTCAGAGCACGAACCACCATCTCCTGCACAAACACACAGAGGATGATGATGATGATGATTGTGTGACATCCACACAAAACCATGAACATTTGAACTGGCAATGCATCTGAAGACATGATATCCATACGCATTATTGTTCTCCACACACACATAAACACTTTGAGCTGACTTATCAAAAGTTAAAATATAAATATTGCTTTATTACTACTATGAGAATCAGTGTAACATGTTGGCACTCATGCCAAAAGAGGAAACGAATTGCACTGGTATGTCCCAGTCCAGTGCTCATTTGTGCCATATTGTTTTATTATTTCATGGCCAATAATTGTGATTGGTCAGTGGCATTCTGCGGCCAGATATTTGTGCAGAATGCAAACAGCATAAATGACGGCTGTCCCATCCCAGGCAACTGAATTCCTACATTGCTGTGCATCATGTCACTCATATCACTGCACACACTTGTCACATGACAGGGCCCTATAATTTCCACGATGGACGCGGATGGAATCCAGTCATAAAAACTGAATTTACTGTATAACACGAAATTTCACAGAATGTGTCAAATTATTGATGAGATGAAAGCTCTGTTGTGCAGCACTTTGACAAAACAGTGTTTAATTCCATATGATTAATAGATCAATTAAATTGGTAACACTATACAATAAGGTTCATTAGTTAACTAATAATGAACTGCACTTATAAAGCCTTTGTTAGTGTTAATTTCATTATTAAAATCTTGTTAACATTAGTGAGAGAGTGTGAGTGAGAGAGAGTGAGTGTGAGTGTGAGAGAGAGTGAGTGTGAGTGAGAGAGAGTGAGTGTGAGAGAGAGAGTGAGTGTGAGAGAGAGTGAGTGAGTGTGAGTGAGAGAGAGTGAGTGTGAGAGAGAGTGAGTGTGAGAGAGAGTGAGAGTGTGAGAGAGTGAGTGTGAGTGAGAGAGAGTGAGTGTGAGAGAGAGTGTGAGAGAGAGTGAGTGTGAGAGAGAGTGAGTGTGAGCGTGAGTGTGAGAGTGAGTGAGAGAGTGAGTGAGAGAGTGAGTGTGAGCGTGAGTGTGAGAGAGAGTGAGTGTGAGTGTGAGAGAGAGTGAGTGTGAGCGTGAGTGTGAGAGAGAGTGAGTGTGAGCGTGAGTGAGTGTGAGAGAGAGTGAGTGTGAGCGTGAGTGAGTGTGAGTCTGAGAGAGAGTGTGAGAGAGAGTGAGTGTGAGCGTGAGTGTGAGAGAGTGAGTGTGAGCGTGAGTGAGTGTGAGAGAGAGTGAGTGTGAGGGTGAGAGTGAGTGAGAGAGAGAGTGTGAGAGAGTGAGTGTGAGTGAGAGAGAGAGAGTGAGAGAGTGAGTGTGAGTGAGAGAGAGTGAGTGTGAGAGAGAGTGAGTGTGAGCGTGAGTGAGTGTGAGAGAGAGTGTGAGAGAGAGTGAGTGTGAGCGTGAGGGTGAGAGTGAGTGAGAGAGAGAGTGTGAGAGAGTGAGTGTGAGTGAGAGAGTGAGTGAGTGAGAGAGAGTGAGTGTGAGAGAGAGTGAGTGTGAGAGAGAGTGTGAGAGAGTGAGTGTGAGTGAGAGAGAGTGAGTGAGAGAGAGTGAGTGTGAGAGAGAGTGAGTGTGAGAGAGAGTGTGAGAGAGTGAGTGTGAGTGAGCGAGTGTGCTCGTGACTCTTTAGCTCCACCCACTGTGCGCCTCCACGGACTCAGCTGTTTTATGAAAGAATCGGTACAGCGTATCTGTCTTTTATAAATATGATAAACTAATATCTCTGCTGAGATATGAAGGATCAACACTACTCTATAGATACTCAATATACTAACTCAGTACACTAAAGCCTTTTCTGTCGGCCTGTACAACCACAGTAAGAGACCAAAATCTGTTTTTGTCAATCCGTCAATTTCACAAGAAAAGCAGAGCAATTCATCTTATTGGAATAAAACAAAATATGTCCATCATCACACCCACATTGTTAGCGAGCCTGAGTGGAGCGCTTCTTCAGCCAGAGCTGGTCTGGTAGCATACCATGTCTGTCATTCCTCAAATAAGCAAAATTATAAAGTGACAGGAGAGAACATTCCTGGCACAAATGAGTGACATGACGCATTTGGGGAATAATGAGTAAACAAGCTTCTGATCTCAGGATGCCCAGCTTCACCTAAAGCTGCTTTACCTCATCGAAGCCGGCGTCCTGCAGCACCTGCAGCATGTGCTTGTTGATGTCTGTAGTGTGTCCACTGGAGGTAGTTTCATTAGCAAAAGGCATGAGGGACCTGCGGATCTCCTGCAGGGCTCTGTGGTGGTGGGGGTTCCTGGGGTTGGTGCTGCGCCCCTGCTGTCTGGGGTCGTCCGGCGGGCCCTTCCCGGCGCTCACGTCGGCTTTGGGAGCATCCGAGGGCCGGGAGAGGTTGCGCAAGCTCTCTCGGATCTCCTGCAGCATTTGTTGGCTGTTGCCACTGTAGTTGCTGGCAGGGAACGTCTTGGGTCGCATCTGTCTGTATCCCTCGGGTTTCTCGCCCCTCTTCATGTAAACACATGTGTTAAGTGCCAAGGCGGAGAAGAGACGTCCAGCAGGACGAGTGTCCAGATTTCAGTGTTCGTGTCACCTGCACACTAGAGAGATGAGCATGCATTATAAACATTTCCATTGCATAATTAATGCCTGTAAGATGTTTTTATGCTAAATATCATGCGTAGGGCTGTGCGATATTGAAGAAAAATGCGATATCCTTGTTAAATAATGCGATACGATATTGCTTTAAGTGTGTAAAATCTATTTATTTCCCCAACTGATATCTTTCACTTAAAGCATAACCGACTGTGTTTACATGAAGACGGCCATTTTGACACAACTGTGTGTGTATTTGACAGTTCGAGTGTGTAACAAGACAAGAAAAAAAGAACGGCTTGTGCGCACGTTTCGGTGTGTGTGTGTGTGTGTGTCAGACAGCGCGAGACTGTTTTTCGTAAGTTATTGCGTTTAATAACTCTTTTTTTAACGTCAAGCAAGTCACATAAGTAACAGTCGTGAGCCCAGTCTATTCTCTGATATATGCGTCGACCTAAAACGTACACTTTCCACAATGTTGAAGTAGCCTATTAACATCATTCAGATATTGCGTACCCTTGCGATATGTACATTTGCAATATTTCGATATATTGCGCAGCCCTAATCATGCGTTTCTTTCTGTCTTTATATGTTTTCAGTGATGATGTACTCTTGTGATAAATGCCCAAAAGCTCACTAGACCACAAATACTGAACACTATAAATGAAACAACATCTCTTATTATGTTTATTTTTGTCTTGTTTCCAGTATAAAAATCTAAAAATTCTTAAAAATCAAAACGCATTTACTAGATAAGTAAAATGACATAAGATATTTGTTCTTGTTTTCTGGAAAATCAAATCAAAATGAAGTGAGTTTTTGATTAAAACAAGCTAAATTATCTGAGCGACACAAAAACTGGAAAAAATAACCCCAAAATGTTGAATTTTTTGATTATTTGGACTGGAAACAAGACAAAACTACCAAGTAAGGAAAGCATTAACTAATGTGCTACCTAGACTACGATGGCTAAGTGTGCTGTCTAGGTAGGCATCACTACAGGGTTTGAAACACAGTCTGATTCTCTCTCTCACACACACACACACACACACACACACACACACACACAGAGCTAACTCGGTTAGCCAACTCATGCGTTTACAGCCGTATTGACACACAATGCCCTTGGAAAACTTTCCACATTATTCCTGCCGTATGAAGAACATGCTAATGCTGATCAATCATTCATGAATCGGTAGAGCAGGTCCCTGAGGCCTAACGCTGAGGCGATAGCATAGCGCTACCGTACACCGAATAAAGAGCGAATCATTACGAATACGTTCACTTACCGCTTAATGGGGGCGAGACATCATGTTTGTAGATGTATCGACCTCTGCGCGATGGTAAATCATGAGTTCCCGTTCTGCCGAGTCTGACAGATGTGTTTGTTGACGGACCGTCCGCTTCTCTTTGGTATTTACTGTCGTCTTGAGTTTTACAACGGCTGTCATGCGCGTCACAGAAGCCCGGATGTTGTGACACGCCCTCTCGCAGAGACCCCGCCCCCTGAGGAACCCAACGCGAGATGGGAGGCCGTTCTGTGTGAATGCAAGAGGTGCGTCAGTGGACACAGTTTGTTACGTATTAAAATTGACCTCCTGTTCAACATGTTCCCATCTATGGTCTGCCCTCGTTGTAATGGTAGGACCTTCATTCTCAGGAAACGGTGCCATTTCTGACGGGTTTCTTATTTCTGTTTCATTTTGAAAGGAATTGAGATTTCAATTTATATTTTCCAGCCCCAGCCCAAATACTAATAAAACTGTAACAGTTGAAGGTCACATGAGCTGCATTGTTATTGTTGTTTCCTCATAATATTAGTATGATTTTTACATTCAGACGTCAGTGTCAACGCCCACTGCTGTGATTGGCCGCTGTGAGACTTCAGTGTCAACGCCCACTGCTGTGATTGGCTGCTGTGAGACTTCAGTGTCAACGCCCACTGCTGTGAGACTTCAGTGTAAACGCCCACTGCTGTGATTGGCCGCTGTGAGACTTCAGTGTAAACGCCCACTGCTGTGATTGGCCGCTGTGAGACTTCAGTGTAAACGCCCACTGTTGTGATTGGCCACTGTGAGACTTCAGTGTAAACGCCCACTGCTGTGATTGACCGATGTGAGACTTCAGTGTAAACGCCCACTGCTGTGATTGGCCGCTGTGAGACTTCAGTGTAAACGCCCACTGCTGTGATTGACCGATGTGAGACTTCAGTGTAAACGCCCACTGCTGTGATTGGCCGCTGTGAGACTTCAGTGTAAACGCCCACTGCTGTGATTGGCCGCTGTGAGACTTCAGTGTAAACGCCCACTGCTGTGATTGGCCACTGTGAGACTTCAGTGTAAACGCCCACTGCTGTGATTGACCGATGTGAGACTTCAGTGTAAACGCCCACTGCTGTGATTGACCGATGTGAGACTTCAGTGTAAACGCCCACTGCTGTGATTGGCTGCTGTGAGACTTCAGTGTAAACGCCCACTGCTGTGATTGACCGATGTGAGACTTCAGTGTAAACGCCCGCTGCTGTGATTGGCCGCTGTGAGACTTCAGTGTAAACACCCACTGCTGTGATTGGCTGCTGTGAGTCTTCAGTGTAAACGCCCCACTGCTGTGATTGGCTGCTGTGAGTCTTCAGTGTAAACGCCCACTGCTGTGATTGGCTGCTGTGAGACTTCAGTGTAAACGCCCACTGCTGTGATTGGCCGCTGTGAGACTTCAGTGTAAACGCCCACTGCTGTGATTGGCTGACATCTTTGCATATGAAATAGCTAGTATTACATGTGTAACTCTCTCATTAGCATGAACACGGTTACTCACGTGTTGTGGCGTTACTGTCGAGTCCATATGGTAAAAGTCTGTAAATGCTGAAACTGCGACTGATTTCCCAAAGAATCCACAGTGAAATGTAGCGAACACAAATAAATAATGCTCAGCTGAGACATTCACACTGATGAGAATAAATCAGCTCATTCCCAGCATTAGGATCCTTTGGAAGGGAATGTTATTAGTGTCCGTTCGTCTCTCCTCGTCATCTCACTAACACTCCAGTAGGCGGGGCCAGAGTTGTGATGATGAAGTGGGCGTTGATCTTCTTCTGCAGAGGCGGTCTTTCTCCATCTATTACAGGCTCATTCCATAACCAGTCGCTCTCTGGGCTTGGTCACAATAAAATGTATTTCTCAGTTCATGACACCTTGTCCCACGGGATGATGAATTGTACATTTTGGAGGGATTTTCTATGTGTTATCAGGGTCCCCGCGGGATATTAAAAAGTCTTAAATGTCTTTAAATTTAAAATCAAAATTTTAAGGCCTTAAAAGTCTTAAATTCGCTGAAGTATTGAGTTCTAGGTCTTAAATAATTTTAAACGGGTCTTAATTTTCCTAAGTCCATGTAACGCTACTCCATTGCTCATTGAAATGCTCCCGCGATGTTTTAGAGAGAGAGTGTGTGTGTGTGTGTGTGTGTGTGTGTGTGTGTGTGTGTGTTGTTAGTTCGTTTTTTCGCTAGTGAGAGACCAACATGCATCTTATATAGCAGCCAATCAGCTTTCATGTTATTGGCGCGAGGCTCTTTCTGATTGTACCACAGACGCATCAAACGGATTTTATTCTTCAGCTTCAGTTCTCCAGTTCTTCCAGTTCAGGCGATCGTGATAGCAAAGGCGAATCTTTCTCACCTGCCATCTCGTATAATGACCAAATAAAAGTTTGATATGCCCGATAGCACTAAACAAAGAGTTTAAAAAGCGGTGAAAACCCCGAACTCATTCGCTACTGACACACGGACTGATGTCAGACTGGCCGCGGATTCTGCAGGCGTTTGCCGCCGGTCAGCGCTCGCGCGAGTGAACCGAATCTAGGCATATTCATACATATCCATATCTATGGGCTCATCATTACTGTAGGTCTTAAAGTGAAAGCAACCCAATATAGCCGAGCCTATACCCCCTCCTGCCTGTGTCGTTAGTATTAATCAAACAACAACAACGGGGAAAAACAAACAGTAGCCCTAAACTTAAAGCACTGTTTGTATCTGTATATTTAAGTTGTATTTATTTGTCCTATTGTCAAACAAGATTCATGCATTTTGTTTGTTTTATTGCCATGTGTGACTATTGTGCATCTAATATAATGATATGGTAAAATGTGGCATAATTATGAAAAAAAAAGAAACATGCACATTTCTGAAAATGACCATCACAAAATCAGTAATTTTGATCTCACAAAAAATGTATATACATACACACACACTACCGGTCAAAAGTTTGAGAACGGTTCGATTTTTAAAATGTTTTTTAAAGAAGTCTCTCCTGCTCCCCGAGGCTGCATTTATTTGATCCAAAATACAGCAAAGACAGTATTATTGTGAATATGTTTTTTTTTTTTTTTTTTTTAAACAACTAAATTTCAATATATATCTTAAATAGAATTTATTTCTGTGATTCAAAGCTGAATTTTCAGCATCATTGCTCCAGACTTTAGAGTCACATAATCCTTCAGAAATCTTTTTTTTTTTTTTTTACTTTTTTTATCCGTCAAAGAATCCAAAAAAAATGTTTTACACAACTGTGTTCAACACTGATAATAAACATAAATGTTTGTTGATCATCAGATCCTCATATGAGAATGATTAGTGATTTAGTGAAGGGTCATGTGACACTGAAGACTGGAGTAATGATGTTAAATTCAGCTTTGATCACAGGAATAAATGACACTTTACTATATATTCACATAGAAAACAGTCACAACAGAACTGTCACAATATTACAGCTTTTTGTATTTTTAATAACATAAATGCAGCATTGGTGAGCAGAATGTAAAAACATTTAAAAATCTTACCGTTCTCAGACTTTAGACCGGTAGTGTGTTTGTATATTAATCCTGGTGGGATTGAGCTATGAGGAAGTGCAAGATTACTAATACTTTGTTCAATTTGAATAAATTAATTTGCTTTGCAAGTAATTTTGTGATTCTGCATTTCCTTTTGTACGTTTTTTTTTTAAATTGCGTGATATAGGTCTTAAATTTAATTCATAATGGTCTTGAAAAGGTCTTAAAAAGTCTTAAATTTGACTTGGTGAAACCTGCAGATACCCTGGTTATACGTTTTCCTCAAATTCTTAGACATATTTCTTATTCAATAGTTCAACACTGTCCATTAACATGGCAAAACATATTTTTATTTTTTGCATAAGTACAAAATGTTTTCAGACAACTTTCATAAAATCATTGCCTATTAACCCAGATCCGGCCCACATCTAGTACGCGTTGAACCAGATGTGGCCCGGATCTGGGTTGTCAATAGGGGATGCTAAATATCATTTTGACTTTAATACATTCTAAAAAATCTTGGATTATGTTTTTTACCTGGAAATCGAGGGTAGGTAACTCAGGTATGATGTCATTGATAGGCGACACATGGGCCATGTCCTGGTTAAATCACTTATTTCTCTGGATTTAAACATTCTTGGAAACATTTGGGATAATGTACACAAGTCAACAAAATGTATAACCTTGTTCTAGTGGTTTTTGGATATTTTACAATATTTTACATATTGTGCCTTTAACCTCTTAACTGTCAGCTGGTGGGACGCCTGGTGCTCTTTTTTTTGATCGCCTTTTTTTCGTATCATATATTTTAGTAATTATCATAAATTAGGTATCATTCGAAAGCTTACGAACTCAAAATTCATCCTGTGAAAACCGTTCTGAAATTGGACGTTGTGTTACCATGGAAATGGTACTTTAAATTATTTTAGCGGGCTCCTCCCCTAGTGGGCGGTGTCATGTTTCATATTACAACAATTATTTTAACTACTTTATATTCAAAATCTTTTCTAATCTTGACAAAAAACATATCGTCAGAAAGGTCTGAGTCTCAAGGTTCCATATTTGGTGACTGTTTCCTGATGGAAGTGACATTTGGAGAGAAAATTACAGGAAAATGCATTAAAAAAAACAATCAATGGAATGTGTGTTACACCCGGTGGCTATTTGTGGTACAGCGACTAAACAAAATCTCATGGGGACCTAAATTTTTGTGATATCAACTTCAAATTTGGAACACAACTTGGTTAGACATACGGCTTTGATTTCATAGTAATTTTAGATTAAAACATTTTTGTAAAATATATATTTTAAATAAAATAAAAAATATTTAGTACAGTATTTTTTATTTACAGTAAATTTAAACTTCCATAACTTTTTCATACTTTCATATTTTGCTTTCACTTCAGCAATAATCTGCCGTGTGTCTGCTTTAAAACAAGACCAAACTTTGGTCTATATTCCAAACATTCTTGAATTACAGCCCTTTAAGTTTGGATAGTGCATGTTCATGTGTATTCTCAAAAAGGGGGGTGACTGTAAACATTGATACATGTCTGGGTAAAATAAACCCGACATGTGTTCTGTCCTATATTTACCCAGCCCTTGGGTTACCCAAGTGTAATATTTTCCCAATAAATAGGCAAGAATAAACCCGGTCTCCTCCATAATTCCTGCTAGTACCGACTTCAGAAGTGGGAAGTAGGATATTTCCGATGGCACGTGATGCAGTTGAGCCACAGAGCGCCCCCTGCAGGAACAAACAGCATCGCAGCACAACACGGCACTATCGGCTGCACTGATTCCAGTTCAGTTCCCAGTGAAAACGACAGGTGCAGGTGCTTCGTGCTGTTCCTCTGAAATGCGCAAAACGGCGATAACCGTCGCAAACCAACGCTTTGAGTCTCGCATGTGATGTAAGGAAAACCCGTGCACTCGTTTCCACCGTGGGACAGGAGCGTTTACAGCGCAATTATGCTTCATTCTGCGCATCATGTCCGGCGAGCGCTCATCTGTTCTGCTCTTCTCTTCATGATGACGCGCTCCTCTCCAACATCCGACCTCAAATCCAAAATATCCGGCGTGGAGGAACTGCTGGAGGAGTTCCGAAAGCAGCTACAGCAGGACGAGTCGGACTCGAGAGAGGATGCGGAGGATGGAGACCGCTGTGTCAGCGGCTTTAACGCGGTGGAGGAGCGCATCATTCGCGCCAGCGCGTCCATCGAGCAGGGCGCCGCGTTCCTGTCCGCCCCGCAGAGGGTGTTCAGCTGGAGGGACTGTGTGCACGCCTGCTGCTCTCACCCGCACTGCACAGCCGCCATCATCCAGGAGGACCTCAAGCAGCAGGACGACAGCCTGCGCTGTTATCTGTTCAACTGCACGTACAGGGGCAGGAATGTGTGCTCGTTTTCCTTCCAGCCGGGATTCAGCACCTACAGTCGGGCGGAGAACAGCACTCGGGCCCGTGAGTCGCCCCGGGGCTCTGCTGCCACCGGCCGTCCCAACACCTCAGCCGGGAGACCCTCATACGGGCTCGATGAGGAGGAGTCCGTCATGCACGGGGGTGGGTTTGTAGTGAATGTACAGGCCAAACATGAGGGTCCGATTTATGTGGGGTCCCTTCTGACCGATTCTTCTACTTTTACTTGTTCTTCAAAATGATGGGTTACACTCTTAAAAAAAAGGTTCTATATGGCACCAAAAATGGTTCTTGGCTCGTAATCATAGGGGAACCTTTTTAAGTGCTATATAGCACCAATTTTGGTGCTTCAGTGGTTCTTCAGCGGTTCTTCAGAGGTTCTTCTCCAGTTCTTTGACTAAGGTGCTATATCACCGCTACCATATACAGAACATGTTAAAGGGTTAGTTCACCCAAAAATGAAAATTCTGTCAGTAATTACTCACCCTCATGTTGTTCCAACCATGTAAGACCTTCGTTCATCTTCGGAACATAATTTAGTATATTTTTGATGAAATCTGAGAGCTGTCTCACTCCTCCATAGGCTTTCAGAGGGACTGAAACTTGATGGCCCAGAATAGTAAGTAAAAACGTCATTTAAGGAGTCTACAGTGACTACAGTGGCTCTGTATTAAATCTATCATGAGACGAAAATACTTTTTGAGCGGAAAAACAACAAAAATAACGACTTTATCACACTAGTATTGTTGTTCAATTTGAGTCTCTGACGAGAGTTCGCGGGAGTGCCACGACGCATGCGCGAGAACTGAGATCAACCCTACTCCGAAAGAGTGAGCAGCCAGTCAAGTAGTAGTAGAAGAAGAATCTCAGTTCTCGCGCATGCGTCGTGGCACTCAAATTGAACAACAATAATAGTGTGATAAAGTCGTTATTTTTGTTGTTTTTCCGCTCAAAAAGTATTTTCGTCGCATGATAGATTTAATACAGAGCCACTGTAGTCATTTGGACTCCTTAAATGACGTTTTTACTTACTATTCTGGGCTATCAAGTTTCAGTCCCTCTGAAAGCCTATGGAGGAGTGAGACAGCTCTCAGATTTCATCAAAAATATACTAAATTATGTTCCGAAGATGAACGAAGGTCTTACATGGTTGGAACAACATGAGGGTGAGTAATTACTGACAGAATTTTCATTTTTGGGTGAACTAACCCTTTAAGATATGGTGCTATATAGCACCAAAAGTGGTTCCTCTATGATTGCGACGAAGAACCATTTTTGGTGCCATATAGAACCTTTTTTTTTTAGAGTGTACAAATAACCCATGATGGGTTGAAAATGGACTAACCCATCATTTGGGTTGTTTTAACCCAGCGGGTGGGTTAAATGTTTGCTTAATAACCCCTTAACTGTCACCCCCCTTTTTGAGAATACACATGAACATGCACTATCCAAACTTTAAGGGCTGTAATTCAAGAATGCTTTGGAATATACACTCTAAAAAAAAAGGTTCTATAAGGCACCAAAAATGGTTCTTGGCTCGTAATCATAGGGGAACCTTTTTAAGTGCTATATAGCACCAATTTTGGTGCTTCAGCGGTTCTTCACCGGTTCTTCAGTGGTTCTTCACCGGTTCTTTGACTAAGGTGCTATATAGCACTGCTACCATATACAGAACATGTTAAGATATGGTGCTATATAGCACCAAAAGTGGTTCCTCTATGATTACGACGAAGAACCATTTTTGGTGCCATATAGAACCTTTTTTAGAGTGTAGACCAACGTTTGGTCTTGTTTTAAAGCAGACACATGGCAGATTATTGCTGAAGTGAAAGCAAAATATGAAAGTATGAAAAAGTTATGGAAGTTTAAATTTACTGTAAATAAAAAATACTGTACTAAATATTTTTTATTTTATATAAAATATATATTTAAAAAAAATGTTTTAATCTAAAATTACTATGAAATCAAAGCCATATGTCTAACCAAGTTGTGTTCCAAATTTGAAGTTGATATCACAAAAATTTAAGTTCCCATGAGATTTTGTTTAGGCGCTGTACCACAAATAGCCACCGGGTGTAACACACATTCCATTGATTGTTTTTTTTGATGCATTTTCCTGTAATTTTCTCTCCAAATGTCACTTCCATCACAAAACGGTCACCAAATATGAAACCTTGAGACTCAGACCTTTCCGATGATATGTGTTTTGTCAAGATTGGAAAAGATTTTGATTATAAAGTAGTTAAAATAAATGTTGTAATATGAAACATGACGCCGCCCACTAGGGGAGGAGCCCGCTAAAATAATTTAAAGTACCATTTCCATGGTAACACAACGTCCAATTTCAGAACGGTTTTCACAGGATGAACTTTGAGTTCGTAAGCTTTCGAATGATACCTAATTTATGATAATTACTAAAATATATGATACGAAAAAAAGGCAGCTGTACACATAAAGGTGTCCCGGCTAGTAGGCTATTGCGTGAGAATGTTGGAGGACACCGATGTAAATTTATAGATATCAATATCTGTAAAACTTTCATCAACCAAAAAGTGAAATTTAATTATTATTAGTGAGTTAGAACTCTATTCTTATTTAAATGAACAAGTGCTCTATTTAGATCACCACAGGTAAAACCACACTGCCAAAAAATGCTTTTCTTACTTATTTCTGTCTTTTTTCCACTCCAAATATCAAATAATTCTTAAATCAAGATGCTTATTATAAGTTAAGTGACATACAATATTTTTTCTTGATTTCTGTTTGGGACAGAAATAAGAAAAAGAAACAGAAACAAATGTATTTTTCTTACCCAATTGGCAGATAATTGTGTTTGTTTTAAGCAAAAACTCACTTCAATTTCATTTTATTTTCCAGAAAACAAGAAAAAATATTGTATGTCACTTAACTTATAGTAAATGCATCCTGATTTAAGATATATTTAGACTAGAAACAAGACAAAAATACTAAGTAAGAGCATTTTTTGCAAAAAGAAAAAATATTATTTCTATATCTAAAATGGGTTTATGGTATTTAGTCTATAAACATATAAATACAAATGCACAAAACTGCAAGTTTATGACAAAAATAGTCTGCAAATTGGCCTTTATTACTCATTTAATACATGTCTATATTACAAATTAAATAAAATTAGATATTAACTTACATTTCAGACAAATGACCACGGTTACAGGTAGTGTTACCACAGTAAACCCATGATAAATGTTGGTGAATTGTTGTTTGAAAAGTATTTTAACTGGATCGGCTCAGTGTTTCTCCTGATTTGCACGTTAGTGTTGTTGATTAAGTCAGTGCTGTTTAACTGGCTTTAAACTAAATCAAATCACAGAGAGATGTGTAGACTTCAGCGCCGAACTCGAACACTTCTCATTGGCTGTTTAGTGGTCACGTGATCTAAACACTCAGCAAATAAACACATTTGTTCAGTAAACAAGCAGCGCTGTTTCGTTCCGCTTTTGGCGCTGTTTCCCTGGCCTAAAGTCTAGTACTGCCACCTTGTGCTGACATTGTGAAACTGCACAATTTGTAAATTATGCGTGGCGGGCCGTTTGAGATTCAACCCTGGGCCGTATTTGGCCCTCGGGCCGGACTTTGGACACCACTGATGTAAAGTGTTACCGATCGTTCTATCATCAAAAGAATCCTGAAATAAAATCACGGTTTCCACAAAAATATTAAGCAGCACAAGTGATATGGGATCATTTTTCTGCCTTAAAGTATTGCAGTCACGGATCACAAAATAAGCGTGAATCAACAATTTTAAAACGCATATAAAAATATATTGCACAAACTGAAAAAAAAAAAAATGATCAGAATAGCAAACAACGAATCAAATGGGAAAAAAATGGATCACGGTTTCCACAAAAATATGAAGCAGCAACTGTTCAGCATCGATACTAATAATAATAATAATAATAATAATAATAATAACGTTTTTTGAGCAGCAAATCAGCATATTAGAATAATTTCTGAAGCATCATGTGAAAATTCTGCTTTACCATCTCAGGAATAATATATGACATGCAAGCATGGCTGGGAGCTTCAGAAAAACAGCAACAATAAGCATTATTAGCATCTTTGGAAAGTCATTATAACCTTTGACCACAAGGTGGCGCTGTCTCTGGTACCTTCAGGGATGATCCCGATGACATATACAGAGTTTCTTAATGATATGTTAATGTGTTCGTAAAATGTATTTCAGCACAATTTCAGGACAAAATTCAAAATGGCCGACGGCCACAATAGCCAATATGGGAAAATCATTCGACTCGGCATGATGCACTGAATCAGAAGAGACTCGTTTTATGATTTTAAAGCAAACCGTTCAGAAGTTATAAGCAAAAATAGCCATTTTCCATATCTTCGGACCAGTAGGAGGCGCTGTGCTGAAACAGCCTCAGGTCATGCTTGGGTTGACGTGTACCAAGTTTGGTCTGAATACGCCAAAGCGTTGCGGAGATATAATCTTGCGTCCAATTTGGCGCGATCTTCATCGAATTCGTTTGCGTGTTATTCGAGAATGGTTGGGTTTTTTTGGGGCGGGAAAATTTGGCGGCAAAATGGTCATGATGTAAAATCCAATTTAATTGTCCTGAGCCAAGGAATAAGAGGAAACACATTATTTAGTTTCTAGCCCTTATGGTTCAAAAGTTATTAGCACAAATGTAATTGAAACTTTGGCCAGTTGGTGGCGCTAGAGGGATTGAGTTAGAGACTCCAAATGTGCTGTGGTGAATGTTTGGACTGTCCTCTATCAGTGTGCCAAACTTCACAACAGCTCAAACATGCATTTAACCTGGGACTAGATTTAAGCAGTAGTTTTAAACAATGTGGGCACAAAAATAATGAAGTTGACTTTTCATGTGTTCCACAGGTTTGGATGAGCCGCCCCGTAGTGATGCGGGTCAGGACTTAGTGGTTCAGCTGCCGACGGACTGGGCGGTGCTGGACGGCAGAGATAGCACTGACGACCATGACATCATACATTATGACTGGGCTCTTGTGAAAGGAAACCCCTCCGTTAGAATGAAGGTAAACCGTCTCACAGCGTTTAACAAAATCGACTGATTTGATCAATAGCCATAAGTACACTGGACCGCCCCTAGAAAAATATTTATAGGGTGGCAACACCAAAGCAAGTGCCCATGCATAGTTTTGGTGGCTTTATGGCCTGACACACACATTCATGAATATGCAAAACAGTTGCATTACCAAAAAGTAAAACTGAAAAAATGAATTGCATGCGTTAACGCTAACATCAACAGATCCTCGATGTCTTTGAGCTTTGTATCATTAAAATGTTTTAGTATGAAATGACAGTATATTCCAGGTTAATAATCGTATGACTTTAACAGTAATTCCACAGGAGGACTCTCAGACATTTATTGTTAAATCTACAGTACTTTACAATTGCATTGTTTCGGTAAAACTTTATTTTACAGTGTCATTGTTACACGTTATTAAACAGTGATGCCAGTAACGTGTTATTTAGTAATCTGACTGCTTTTTTCCAGTAACGAGTAATCTAACGCGGTACTATTTCCAAACCAGTAATCAGATTAAAGTAACTTATCCAAGTCACTGTGAGTTACTATTTTTGTCATTTTCCTTAGTAAAAATATATATTTTTGCTTACTTCTTGCGTCTCAGGGAAGTCAAGAAAGACTGTCTTTATTACATTTTTTATTAAAACGTTTTTTTTTCTTCAGGAAATATTTTTTAATTTCAATTTAAAATGTCAGGAGATACCTTTTTGAACGTCACTGTTAAAAATGCACTTCCAATAAAGTGAGTGTTGGCAAAAACGGTTGTCATTTCTATGTTGAGGCGGCAGGGTTGTTGTCGGCAACTGCTGAATGTAACTAATAAAGTAACTTGTAATCTAACTTAGTTACTTTACAGATTACTTGGTTTTAAAAGTAACTAAGTTTCTTTTTAAAGGAGTAATCAGATTACTTTTTCAAAGTAACTGTGGCAACACTGGTTATTAAAGTAATAGCTATAAAATATGCATAATTACATGCAGCTAAACCAAACCAAACCCTAACCCTATTGTAAGTACATATAGTTACTTAAAGGGTAACTTCAGGGATTTAGCATTAAGCTTTGTATCAGTAGAAACCTGGAAGTATATTTGAATTATGGTACTTTCCCCCCTCATGTCCCCCTGAGACGAGAGAATTATGCATTTTATTTCTGGAAAAAATCCTCCGATGACGCAAATATCGTCATTTTGCGTCATCTGAGGATTTTTGGCCAGAGGCTAGAGACTACAGCCACTAGATGGAGCTGTTCTGCATGTTATCAACCCGCCCATAGGGGAGAGATCTCACTCACAGGATGTAAATGTGCACGGCTGCTACCGCTCGGCTCGGGCATTCATAACGGAGCGGTGCAGAGCAAAGGGAGTGTTTCAACTTTTCAATGAATTCCTATGAAAGTTTAGCTTCCACATGCGATCTGATAACGCGCCAGACTGGACACGCGCCGAGAATGAGCCGCTCTTACCTCAGCTCTGCTCAGCTCTTCTCTCGTGATGAATGAAATCTGACTCCTGCTGCGTCTGTGACGTGACTTTCGTTCGGCTCACTCACACTTTATTGAAAAGACACGTTCAGTTTTTAATTGTAGTGTCTATTCTCTAATTGAACGAAATGATTGTATTACTACGAAGATCAAAACGACAGTGGGGGCGGTGCCACGGTGGGCAAGAGATAACCAATAGACGTGGCTTTGGGAGTGGCCTCGTAGGGCAGTGAAGCAAGTGCATTCTGGGAGTTGCTGCCTTTCATCCACATGAGACAAAAATAATTTTCTGTCTTTTCTCAGTCTAGAAGGCACCAAATTCAAAAATAATTTCACTTTTCTACTACATTAATGACCCAGTTTAAATACACATTCATCTTCCCAGAGCTGAAGTGCCCCTTTAATGTTACTCAGTACTTAAATGTATAGTTACAGTGTAACAAACACACCTTAAAATAAAGTGTAAGCAAAGTTTCTGTTTTATGTGTGTGTCAGCAATGCACCTCTGCAGAGACTGAGAGCCGAGTATTATCATGACCTAAAAATATCTGTGAGATACTGTTGTCAAGTACAGGCAAGATGGTGTTACTGTCACTGCCATGATTCATGCAGGAATTTTTAGCAGCAAGAAATGAAACAACATATTTTTTAACCAGCAATAAATCTAATTTGTGATTTTCAGTGAATGTGGCGTTTAGTGGTTTATGTGGTGTTGTTTTCTGCAGGTCACTCACCCAGGCCTGCTGAAACTCAGTGGTCTCAGAGAAGGGATTTACACCTTTGAGATAACCGTCACCGACACGGCGGGACAGAAGAGCTCGGACAACGTGTCGGTCAGTGTGCTCGCCCCTGCGACAAACGCTGAAGGTCAGACATTATTTGTGTATTTCTTTCTTTAAAATTGTTGTGTGTGAACATGGATGATTGCTTTTGTAATTGTTTGTGTGTGTGTGTGTGTACTAGGAATGTATAAAACGACATATTTTCAAAATCAACTAGCCAGTGTTTTTTCTTAAAGTGCCCTATTATGCTTTTTTGAATATTCCCTTTCATGCAGTGTTAGCAGAGTAGACCAATCACAACAGACTGGGCCATCTGACCAATCAGAGCAGAGTAGACCAATCACAACAGACTGGGCCATCTGACCAATCAGAGCAGAGTAGACCAATCACAACAGACTGGGCCATCTGACCAATCAGAGCAGAGTAGACCAATCACATCAGACTGGGCCATCTGACCAATCAGAGAGGAGTAGACTAATCACATCAGACTGGGCCATCTGACCAATCAGAGCAGAGTAGACCAATCACAACAGACTGGGTCATCTGACCAATCAGAGCAGAGTCGACCAATCACAACAGACTGGGCCATCTGACCAATCAGAGCAGAGTAGGAGGGGTTTCTGCTTAAGATACGAGGTAATGTGTAGTGTATATTATGAAAAAAATTAAGTATTTTTTGACCTTTGATTAGGAACCTTTAAAATGGCAGAATAGGGCACTTTAATGGCTATTTGGTGTCAAGTATTGTGAGGCCGATTGAGGGTCATCGGTCAGACATGTTTCAAGAGCTGTTCGTATAACAGCATAATTGAACAGAGCCGGACACAGAGCTGAACACAGAGCCGGACACAGAGCCGGACACAGAGCCTAACACAGAGCCTAACACAGCCGAACACAGAGCCTAACACAGAGCCGAACACAGAGCCTAACACAGAGCCTAACACAGAGCCGAACACAGAGCCGAACACAGAGCCTAACACAGAGCTGAACACAGAGCCGAACACAGAGCCGGACACAGAGCCGAACACAGAGCCTAACACAGAGCCGGACACAGAGCTGAACACAGAGCCGGACACAGAGCCGGACACAGAGCCTAACACAGAGCCTAACACAGCCGAACACAGAGCCGAACACAGAGCCTAACACAGAGCCGAACACAGAGCCTAACACAGAGCTGAACACAGAGCCGAACACAGAGCTGAACACAGAGCCGGACACAGAGCCGAACACAGAGCCGAACACAGAGCCGAACACAGAGCCGGACACAGAGCCGAACACAGAGCCGAACACAGAGCCGGACACAGAGCCGAACACAGAGCCGAACACAGAGCCGAACACAGAGCCGAACACAGAGCCGAACACAGAGCCGAACACAGAGCCGGACACAGAGCCGAACACAGAGCTGAACACAGAGCCGGAACACAGAGCCGGACACAGAGCCGGACACAGAGCCTAACACAGAGCCGAACACAGAGCCGATCACAGAGCCGGACACAGAGCCGAACACAGAGCCTAACACAGAGCCGGACACAGAGCCGAACACAGAGCCGAACACAGAGCCTAACACAGAGCCTAACACAGAGCTGAACACAGAGCCGAACACAGAGCCAAACACAGAGTTGAACACAGAGCCGAACACAGAGCCGGACACAGAGCCGGACACAGAGTCGGACACAGAGCCGAACACAGAGCCGTGAGGGTATTTTTTGCCTGACATTAAACACAACATTCAAGGCTGGAGTGATACAAGATCAGGGATCCGTGCAGATGATGG
This sequence comes from Romanogobio albipinnatus, assembly GCA_023566225.1. Classification (NCBI taxonomy): domain Eukaryota; kingdom Metazoa; phylum Chordata; class Actinopteri; order Cypriniformes; family Gobionidae; genus Romanogobio; species Romanogobio albipinnatus. The sequence continues at coordinate 3,666,128 of CM042256.1, read as the reverse complement.
TACCACACCGTAATCACCCTGTGGGGATTAATTCACTGTAAACTTTCATCTGAATGGACGTGACACAGATGTGTGTTTCTCTGAAGTGTGTACAGGTCACTGTTCCCGGTACCAGTTCATGTGTGATGACGGCTGCTGTATTGACATTGGCTATGCCTGCGATGGAAAGCAACACTGCCCTGACCGATCAGACGAGGCTTTCTGCCAAAACTGTAAGCCCTTCTCTGACCCTCTTCTCAAAAGCCTCTCCAGTACCGTAGTTATTTTAAGATGTATCAAAAGTGTTTGGTGTATTTTATAGTTGATACTGGTCATAAGTCCAGGCCCTCCTCTAAACATGGGCCAGAGATACAGACTGAAGCAGCAGCGCAGACGCCGTCAGAAACACAGCTCACTGACGCCCCTAAACCTGAACAACAGCAACAGGATGGCTTCGGCAACCACGGTAATGCATCAGATATATCATTCAAAGACACAAACACACAAACTCACTCACTCGCACGCACGCACACTCACTCACTCACTCACTCACTCACTCACTCACTCACTCTCACACACTCACACACACACTCACTCACTCACACACTCACTCACTCTCACACACTCACTCACACACTCACTCACTCACACACTCACTCACTCACACACTCACTCACTCACTCACTCACACACTAACTCACTCACTCACTCACTCACACACTCACTCACTCACTCACTCACTCACACACACACTCACTCACTCACTCACTCACTCACTCACTCACACACACACACACTCACTCACTCACACGGAATTGGGCATCAAGACCTGTATGTCTAGAGTCTAGGAACTTGATAGTGTGTAGAAAGCAAACGTGTGTGTGTGTGTGTCTCTGTGTCAGATCCCTGTGCAGCGCCCCCAGTGGCCGGCCCGTGTAAAGGTGTTTTCCCACGCTGGTATTATGATTCTGAAACGGGAGACTGCCAGCACTTCCAGTACGGCGGCTGCAAAGGAAACCACAACAACTTCCTCCAGAAGTCTGACTGTGTGAACGAGTGCGTCCAGAAACCATGTGAGACTTCACCACCTCTGGATAAACGTGTTCCTTTGAGAATGAAGTGACTCTAAAAATGATTGTTTTTCCGTCTTTCAGCAGCAACAAAACACCAGGACACGGCAACTCCAGTACCCAGCAGGAAGACATACACATGTATGTAAAACAACATCAGTGTGTGTGTGAGCGTGTACATGTTTTTCTATCCCTGTGGGGACTGCACACAGACTCATGGGCACTCGTGTCACCGTGAACACTTAAATTGAGTTCCCCATGAGGAAGCAATCTTACACACCAGGTGAAGTGAATAACACTGATGATCTCTTCATCACCTGTTAGTGGGTGGGATATATTAGGCAGCAAGTGAACATTTTGTCCTCAGAGTTGATGTGTTAGAAGCAGGAGAAATGGGCAAGCGTAAGGATTTGAGCGAGTTTGACAAGGGCCAGATTGTGACGGCTAGACGACTGGGTCAGAGCATCTCCAAAACTGCAGCTCTTGTGGGGTGTTCCCGGTCTGCAGTGGTCAGTCTCTATCAAAAGTGCTCCAAGGAAGGAACAGTGGAGAACCGGCCACAGGGTCATGGGCGGCCGAGGCTCATTGATGCACGTGGGGAGTGAAGGCTGGCCCGTGTGGTCCGATCAAACAGACGAGCTACTGGAGCTCAAACTGCTCAAGAAGTTAATGCTGGTTCTGATAGAAAGCTGTCAGAATACACAGAGCATCTCAGTTTGTGGAGTATGGACCAGTCAGGGTGCCCATGCTGACCCCTGTCCACCGCCCAAAGCACCAACAGTGGCACGTGAGCATCAGATCTGGACCACGGAGCAATGGAAGAAGGTGGCCTGCTCTGATGATCACGTGGATGGCCGGGTGTGTGTGTGTGTGTGTGTGTGGCTTACCTGAGGAACACATGGCACCAGGTGTATTATGGGAAGAAGGCGTGGCGGTGGAGGCAGTGATGCTTTGGGCAATGTTCTGCTGGGAAACCTTGGGTCCTCCATCCATGTGGATGTGACTTTGACACGTCCCACCTACCTAAGCATTGCTGAGCCCATGTCCAGCTTTCATGGGAACGGTATTCCCTGTGGCTGTGGCTCTTTCAGCAGATAATGCTCCGCCACAAAGCCTGTTTCCAATTATTTAAACAATGTAAATCTAAAACACACTCATTGATTTCAGAGAAGAAAATCAGTGTGTCACCTTAAATCACGAACAACATGTACTGTTGTGTTTTAGTGTCTCATCATGCCTTGTGAGGTATTCAGACTCTTTAAACGACTTGTATTATCTAAATGGCTTCAGCATGTAATGATAAAAAAATGCTTTTCTCCCATGTTCAGCTCCCATGGCCTCAGTCCGTAAGGAAAAACTGCACAATCCTCTCCTAGAGTCTCAGGATTCACTGCCAGCGTCTAAAATATATAGAGTCCTGGAAGGACACCCACCTCCTGAATCGGGTACGTTTTACTTCATGAGTACTCAAACATACAGCACTATGTTGCACTATACAAGTGTTGATGTGTGTGTGTGTGTGTGTGTGTGTGTGTGTGTGTGTGTGTGTGTGTGTGTGTGTGTGTGTGTGTGTGTAGGTGCGATCCTTCCCCTGGCGTTGGGTCTGATCATCAGCGCTCTGCTCTTACTGATGGTGGGCTGCAGGCTCTGGCTCGTCCGGCGCAGACTGAAGAAAGCTCTGCCTCTCACCACAGAAGAGTCTGATTACCTCATCAATGGCATGTATCTGTAGCAGAACCGCCACCTGTCAATCAACCCTCCGTTCTGCTGCAGTGTGTGTGCATGGCTGTGTGTAGTAGAGGATGTGTAAGTTGTCAAAAGAATCAGGAGTAGCCAGCCCTGATGCAGCAGCTGTACGTCAGTGATATAAAGGGGCTGCGTTCAGACTGCAAGTCAAAGTGCTATTGTTATCGTTCTTTAGCGTGTGCCGATCTTTTCATGATCATGATGGCCACATTTACTTAACTAACTAAACTAAACTAAGCAGTAAACCTGAATTGAGCACTAAGGCTTGCAGTGTAAACGTAGCCTAAATGACATCTTACACACAACTAAATAGTTTTGCATTGCAGCATTAAGCTTTAGTTGACTGAGGGCGTTTTCACAGCTGAAAGTCCGCACCAAGGTCCGAACCGAAGTTCATGTTTTTATTCATCCGGTTAGTTTTGGTTTGTTTTCACATTGCAATCATGCGAGCGCACTAAAGAACTTTACATGACACACTTGCGTCCACTCGTCATCATCTATGTGGGCGGCATCTGGACATTGATTGGTTTGTAAACGGACATGCGTCTGACGCGTCTTTGACATGAATGAATGAACGGACGCATATCATTGCCACTATTGAACAGTGCGCATTGATGACTATTTTCTTTTCGTTACGTTTAAAAGTGGACATTTCAAGCCTTATATACACATATTACTCATGTTTGTGAGGCAGTAGCTGCTGAGTTTCGGTTTATTTGAGACGCGCTCCAGTTCATGTGCAAAGCATGTGATCGCTCCCGCGATTATTGTCTGCTATAGACTATTTGCTTCTTATTTATTAAATCCAGGCAATTATCTGATTAAACTTTGATTAAAATTAAGATACAATTCATACAAAACGAAATTCACATTAAAGAAAGGCTTTCTGAGCAAAATCATACAAAATGTATTTCAGAATCATTTCTGACCTTCTGTCTTCTGACAGATTGCGCATCTTTTCACTTTTCATAATCAATGTAGCCTAGATTGAATTTAAAAATAACATTATAATATTTAAACATAAACAGCAGCTTCCTGTAAATGATCTGAAAGTCCAAACCATACAGAAAATGCTTTACACTAGAAGCGAACCGAGCCTTTGTTCAGTTTGATCCGGAATGAGACAACCTCTTTTCATCTGACCAAATTTCTTCTGTTTGGTCCGGACCGTGGTACGGGGGAGGTTTCACACCTGTAATTTTGATTCGGACCAAACTGAAAAGTCAGAAAATCCAGACCAAACAAGGTAGGTGTGAAAACGTCCTCAGACTTCAGTCCTTAAAGGCACAGTATGTAATTTTCGCCACTAGAGGTCACTAAGGTGTAGCTCGATGACGCCTTGATTTTGTGGAATCGTGGGAGTTGTCGTCTTCACCTCTACAGCCGGTGGGAAAGAATCCGACAGGACTCAGGCAGAAATCATACTCATGAGCGAATGTATTACGGCTTCATGAGCGTTACTGTAGTGTGAAGCAGGAGCGGGACGAGGCGCTGGAGCGATTGCTAATGAGAGACGAGCGCGACACACGGCTCGAGAGCAGTGGAGCTTTTATTCTGTCAGACGAGCGCTTCCTCTTCTTCTGCTCATGTGTGTGTGTGTAACGCAGCGCTGCTTTATCATATCACACACATCTGAGTGTGTGAGAGTGATGTTATAATGCTACTCTGACACTTGTTCACACTGCAGTGAGAGATCGATATTAGGCGGTAAATCAACAACACCAGATTCAAACAATAAGACTAACTGTGTTGAGCTGGAGAACAATGATCAGTTTCTGTCCATCAATGATCCAAACAGTTGCTCTCCTGTCTAATGAAACACATCAGATATTAAAGCGGCTTTGGCGTTTCCATGGTTTCTACAAAATAACACCGGAGGGTGATGCGGGTATGATGTCATTGATAGGCGACGCACGGGCCGTGTCCCGGTTAGAATCACTGGATTGAATCATTCTTGGAAACATTTGGGATAATGGAAGTACACAAGTCAACAAAATATATAACACTGTTCCAGTGGTTTTTGGATATTTTAGTCCAAAAATCTTACATATTGTGCCTTTAAGACAGAAATGATTTACACTCATTTACAAACATTATGAGTTCAACGCCTCTGTCTACATGCCAAATTGAATCAATCATAATAAATGTAATTTCTTTTTTTTATAACTATTTATTTATGGCTCCTCATTCAATTTCAGAATGTCATTAGTTGCAAACCAGCTAATAACTACCAAGCCCATAGTCTGAACTGTACGTTGTGGTTTAAGTGAGAATTTACGAACGGCTGGTGCAGCCCGACCCTGGAGAACGTCCATCCTCCAATCCCGATAAAACACACCCAACACATAAGCAGGATGTTCAGAGTTACTCACTCTACAGGCGGGTGTGCTGGAGCTGGGTTGGGATGAAACTCTTCAGGAAGCTGGTTCTCCAAAAGCAGGGTTGACTACCACTGATCTATTGATTATTGGGTCATTCTGTGTCAACTATCGGTCCCTGACTACATTTTTTTATTTTGTTAATATCTTTTCTGCACAAAGACAAACATAAATAGTGAAGAAAGCCAAAATATTAAATGTCACAGATGTGTATTGACTGGGTAATCCACTGTTTTGTAGAGGAGGGTCAAAATGACAATTTCACCGGAGATTTGGAGCCAAATCAGTAGGTGTAAAAATGACTTTAGAAAGACAGCAGCAGTATTATTTTATTTTCACACAGAGATTGGTAGCTCTATTAGTGAAATCTGTTGACTTTATCAATCTTTGTCTCATTATATCCCAACAGTGACCGTTCAAAAATGGGAAAAAAGCACTTGTTGTGTTTTTTGCCTCAAGTTTGCATGCCTGTAACTCAAGAAGTATTAAAGATATCTTGATAACCTTTTAGATTCTGCTTCTTAACAAACTTTTCTTTTGGTGTTTTCATTTTAAAGGCCCTTGATGGTTCAATCCCAGAGATATGGAGATCTTAATGCGGCTCCATGAGTAAATTGCACACATTTTCAGTGGTCAAAAACCAGATGTGGGTCACTTTGCATACAGCTGATACTTTTTTTATTTTAAAGAGGAATTTTTAAAGAACAAACAATGTTGAAACTAGAAATGTGTGTTTTTCTATCAACTCAATTGAATAGAACATTCCTGTCTGAGTGCCATAAATATTCCTTTTCTAATGTTTGCATGCATGTAACTCTATAAGTATTGACGATATCTTAATATCCTTCTAGATTCTGATTCTTAATACACTTTTCTTTTGAAATCTTCATTTTTAAGGCCCTATATAGTTCAGTCCCATAGATATTGGGACCCCAATTTGAATCCATGTCCTAAATTGTTGAATTTGACCCAATGGTCAAGAACCAAAACTTTTTTTAAAAAGCTGGTAGTTATTTGGTTTTTGAACACTGAAAATACTCATGGAGCCGCATTAGGATCTCCATATCTCTGGGATTGAACCATCAAGGGCCTTTAAAATGAAAACACCAAAAGGAAAGTTTGTTAAGAAGCAGAATCTAAAAGGATATTAAAATATCTTTAATACTTCTTGAGTTACAGGCATGCAAACTTGAGGCAAAAAAACACAAGAAGTGCTTTTTACCCATTTTTGAACGGTCACTGTTGGGATATAATGAGACAAAGATTGATAAAGTCAACATATTTAACTAATAGAGCTACCAATCTCTGTGTGAAAATAAAATAATACTGCTGCCGTCTTTCTAAAGTAACTTTTACACCCCGACAATTTGGCTCCAGGGTCAAAATGACAATTTTGAAGTCCTCTACAAAACAGTGGATTTCTCAGTAAATATACATCGGTGACATTTAATATTTTGGCTTTCTTCACTATTTATGTTTGTCTTTCTAGAGAAAAGATATTAACAAAATCTAAAATTTGAGCCGGGGAAGTTTCTGAAATTTGGTTGATTTGACACGGAATGAACCTATTGGGAAGTGTTCTTGCAAAACGACAATTATCTCTCCTATATAGTATGCCAAATTAGGTTAAGTCAACTTCAAATCATGGTACCTAAATAAAATGTGCATTTGTAACTTTTGGTGGTATGTGAGCGTCTAATACCCACAAACCATTGCATTATGGAAGATGAGGGGGTTTGCAATGATGCAGATGTATGTGACCGCAACAGAGGTCACTGTGGTTTAAAGATGCAGATGATAGTATGTCCAAATGCTGGCTCCTGGAGAGTATTGTCGTTAAAGTAAGAACATTTGGATTCAGCTTTATTATTTTTAATGCAGCATGATGCACACCATAAGCCTGATTTCCATCTGTATGACCTTAAATGAGACTATCACAGAACATGTTTCTGTTTCATTCGGGAGAATGTCTGAAAATGTGCTCAGCCTTAATAGTCCTGTTTCGATATCCTTACATGAACATGTGTTTTCTATGAATCTCAGTTCCGGCCAGGGAATGCAGCTTTAATTATTAGAAGTATTGGTGCCATCTTAAAGGTCCTAGATTGCAACTTTACAATTAAAAACAGACCATGACAAGAATTCCTTGGTTTCAGAAATATGGCCTTATATTGGAGAATATCTGTTTAGGACTTGATGTGGTTTTTATGGCTCACTATAATCAGTGTAATGTGCAAAAATGTTTTGAATCTGTAAAATATATATGATTGTAAAAAATACCACAGTATATTTAAATATTCTTGGAGAAATACATTTGAAAAAATATATTAAAATGTGGACCAACTATACGAGTGTCCAGAGTTTTCTTCTGGTTTGCGTTTAGAAGCCGTGCACACATAAAGGCATGTGAAGCTCCAGGTCTAATGATGATTCAGCTCGATTCACATTCATCTGAATAGCGTTTTTCACGATACTATGCATGTTTCTATATTATAAATTGGAGTGATGTGTCCAATAATGTGTCCATATGTCAAAAACGTGCAGTTCTAAGACAACACAAATCATGCAGTTAGCAAACATCATGCATTCAGTTGGGTTAGGCAGAAACAATGAGCTCATTAAAGCAGTTATTATATGTTGGGATCATGATGATTATAGTGGTGCGGCATGATCATCGCCAATAAAAATGCGACTTGAAATCAACGCGACCCCTGCTGAAAAATCCATCTTAAACCAGCCTAAGGTGGTCAGGCTGGTTTTGGCTGGTCTCCCAGCCTGGTCATAGCTGGTTTATCAGACTGGTTTTAGAGGGGTTTTGAATTTTTTTTTAGCTGGTCAGGCTGGTCTTAGCTGGTCAAACTAGTCTTAGCTGGTCAAACTGGTCTTAGCTGGTCAAACTGGTCTTAGCTGGATATTGTTGGTCTTAGCTGGTCAAACTGGTCTTAGCTGGATATTGTTGGTCTTAGCTGGTCAAACTGGTCTTAGCTAGATATTGTTGGTCTTAGCTGGTCAAACTGGTCTTAGCTGGATATTGTTGGTCTTAGCTGGTTTTAGCTGGTCTTAGCGGGTAATTGCTGGTTTTAGCTGGTCAGGCTGGTCTTAGCGGGTAATTGCTGGTTTTAGCTGGTCTTAGCTGGTCAGGCTGGCTGACTGTCCCTATTTTTTCTGCCACTGGGTGTTTAGACAAATCATTTATATCTGTATATGGACCATGTAATCTGATTAATTTGTAATTAGGTAAAATGTTCATCAGCTAAATTAGGCTGAGAAACCAGCTAAAACAGGCTGGAAGACCAGCTTGACCAGATAAGCCAGGGTGGGAGACCAGCTAAAAGCAGCTGGCCACCAACTTGTCCAGACTGGAAGACCAACTTAACCAGCTAAGTCAGGCTGGGAGACCATCTAAAACCAGCTTAACCAACTAAGTCAGGCTGGGAGACCATCTAAAACCAGCTTGACCAGCTAAATCAGGCTGGGGGTACATCTAAAACCAGCTTAACCAACTAAGTCAGGCTGGGGGACCATCTAAAACCAGCTTGACCAGCTAAATCAGGCTGGGGGACCATCTAAAACCAGCTTAACCAACTAAGTCAGGCTGGGAGACCATCTAAAACCAGCTTGACCAGCTAAATCAGGCTGGGAGACCATCTAAAACCAGCTTGACCAGCTAAATCAGGCTGGGAGACCATCTAAAACCAGCTTGACCAGCTAAGTCAGGCTGGGAGACCATCTAAAACCAGCTTGACCAGCTAAATCAGGCTGGGAGACCATCTAAAACCAGCTTGACCAGCTAAATCAGGCTGGGGGACCATCTAAAACCAGCTTGACCAGCTAAATCAGGCTGGGAGACCATCTAAAACCAGCTTGACCAGCTAAATCAGGCTGGGGGACCATCTAAAACCAGCTTGACCAGCTAAATCAGGCTGGGAGACCATCTAAAACCAGCTTGACCAGCTAAATCAGGCTGGGGGACCATCTAAAACCAGCTTGACCAGCTAAGTCAGGCTGGGGGACCATCTAAAACCAGCTTGACCAGCTAAGTCAGGCTGGGAGACCATCTAAAACCAGCTTGACCAGCTAAATCAGGCTGGGGGACCATCTAAAACCAGCTACTTCCAGCTTAAACCAGCTAAGACCAGCCAACCAGCTTAGGCTGTGTCATTGGCGCTAAAACTTAAAACTGCTGACCTCAAGCTCGTTTCTCTTCCTCTATAATTTCAGCACACATAAAAACTACAACTGCCAAAGTGTGATTATCATGGGCTGTGTCCGAAATCGCCCCCTATACCCTTAAATATGGCATTATTTGAAGGGACGGCCATTTGTAATGATGTCCGAATTCTATAGTGGACGTTATTGAGTAGCCTACACTCATTCAATCCCACAATTCACTGCAATAACGAGTGTACAAATGATGTCAGACATAATAAATACATGTATATTTATTATGTCTATGAATGATGTAGGCTCAAAAGCTAGAGAATATGCACTGTGAGAGTCGCGCGTCAAATAATTTCCCGCGTCTGACCACAAGATGGCGGCCTTTTCCAAACCGCTTTTCCAGTGTGGCTACAGCAGGTATACATTCCTTTTTTATTGATTATTATTATTAAAATGTATAATTGTGTTTTATATATGTTAGTTTCCATGAGAGTTCAAGATAATTATTTTCATTTTCTGGAGCTGCAAGTTTGCTACGCTTCAACTGATTATTAAACAGCACAAAATATGCAAAAATGGCAGCCCTTCCGGCGCACTCAGTGTCCGAATTCACTCACTTGTTTTCATTCACTCCCTCAAGTGGACTATATTAGTGGAGTAATGTAGGGAATGAGGGTATAGGGGGCGATTTTGAACATAGCAATGGTTTTTTTGTTCACTAGCGCACGCTGATGACCCTAGAAACGTGCATCACGTGTACAGTCTACGTGCATGTCGTACCAAAGTTTAATAGATCCGTGTGATTTAATGATCTTATAGGATTGCTAAAATCGTGCAGTGCATGTATTCTGGGCTTTAAAGGTGCAGTGTGTAATATAATGCAATATAATACACATAACTATGTTTTCATTGTTGTGTAAAGACCTTACATAATGAGCCGTTATGTTTTTATGACCACACACCGCGGGTCTCTTACAGTGAAGCCGCCATTTTGTGCCGTTATGTTTCTACAGTGGCCCTAAACGGACAAACTGCTCTACAGAGCGCTAGTCACTCTCTACTGCCTCAGACGACCACATCTTTGTCCTGTGTCGGCCATCGTAGCTTCTCTATGTGCTTCGAAAGGGAGGGGTGAGCTGTTGCAATTCACAACCTCACCGCTAGATGCCCCTATAACTTACACACTGCACCTTTAAAGGGACTTGGCTATTTAAAAGAAAAGCTGAACATCAATTCACAAATAAAATACATTGATTAAATCGTTACTGCCTTGGGTTGTTATTTTGGAATAAATGTAAAATTGCTTTAAAAACTTGTTCCGACTTATTTCTTGCAATTCCGAGTTTATATCACACAGTTCCGACTTATTTCTCGCAATTCCGAGTTTATATCACACAGTTCCGACTTATTTCTCATAATTCCGACTTATTTCTTGCAATTCTCACAATTCCGACTTATTTCTCACAATTCCGAGTTTATATCTCACAATTCCGACTTATTTCTCGCAATTCCGAGTTTATATCACACAGTTCCGACTTATTTCTCGCAATTCCGAGTTTATATCACACAGTTCCGACTTATTTCTCGCAATTCCGAGTTTATATCACACAGTTCCGACTTATTTCTCATAATTCCGACTTATTTCTTGCAATTCTCACAATTCCGACTTATTTCTCACAATTCCGAGTTTATATCTCACAATTCCGACTTATTTCTCGCAATTCCGAGTTTATATCACACAGTTCCGACTTATTTCTCGCAATTCCGAGTTTATATCACACAGTTCCGACTTATTTCTCGCAATTCCGAGTTTATATCACACAGTTCCGACTTATTTCTCATAATTCCGACTTATTTCTTGCAATTCTCACAATTCCGACTTATTTCTCACAATTCCGAGTTTATATCTCACAATTCCGACTTATTTCTCGCAATTCCGAGTTTATATTTTACAATTCTGACTTATTTCTCGCAATTCCAAGTTTATATCTCACAATTCCGACTTATTTCTCGCAATTCCGAGTTTATATCTCACAATTCCGACTTATTTTTCGCAATTCCGAGTTTATATCTCACAATTCCGACTTATTTCTCGCAATTCCGAGTTTATATCTCACAATTCCGACTTATTTCTCGCAATTCAGAGTTTATATCTTACAATTCCGACTTATTTCTCGCAATTCCAAGTTTATATCTCACAGTTCCAACTTATTTCTCGCAATTCGTAGTTTATATCTCACAATTCCGACTTATTTCTCACAATTCCTAGTTTATCTCACAATTCCGAGTTTATATCTCACAATTCCGACTTATTTCTCGCAATTCTGAGTTTATATCTCACAATTCCGACTTAATTCTCGCAATTCCGAGTTTATATCTCACAATTCCGACTTATTTCTCGCAATTCCGAGTTTATATCTCACAATTCCGACTTATTTCTCGCAATTTCCAGTTTATATCACACAGTTCCCAATTCCGAGTTTCTCCCAATTCCGAGTTTATATTTCACAATTCCGACTTATTTCTCGCAATTCCGAGTTTATATCTCACACTTCCGACTTATTTCTCGCAATTCCTAGTTTATATCTTACAATTCCGACTTATTTCTCGCAATTCCTAGTTTATATCTCACAATTCTGACTTATTTCGCGCAATTCCTAGTTTATATCTCACAGTTCCAACTTATTTCTCGCAATTCCGAGTTTATATCTCACAATTCCGACTTATTTCTCGCAATTCCGAGTTTATATCTCACAATTCCGACTTATTTCTCGCAATTCCGAGTTTATATCTCACAGTTCCAACTTATTTCTCGCAATTCCGGGTTTAAATCTCACAATTCCGACTTATTTCTCGCAATTCCGAGTTTATATCTCACAATTCCGACTTCTCGCAATTTCCAGTTTATATCTCACAATTCCGACTTATTTCTCGCAATTCCCAGTTTATATCTCGATTTCTAGAAACATTATATAATGGCTATAATTCTACTGGAGAAAACAAATGGCATTTTATTTCTGGATCCCCCGAAGGAACATGTGAAGCCAATCCACACAATGAAAACAATTAGAGCCATCATTTAGTGTGAGATTGTGTAAAAGAAGAGACGAGAGAGTGAACCAATCATTGCTTAGCAGTGAGTTTATTCGTTAAAGCACTGTTTGTGTGTGCAGGTAACACACAAACATGCACAGAGAATTGGCATTGAGAACCGCTTACAATCAAAGTGACCACTGGAGGTTTAGCTCAACCCTGCGGATTCGAGAGGGACTTTACACACGACAGATAATAGAGCCGAGCTTATTCTGACTTCTGCAGTGATGTGAAGCACATACGAGCGAGCACTTCCAAATATACTCGTATCATTCCAAGCCTGCCTGATTGACATGTTAGGCAGAATGTCAAGGTCAAAGGGCAAAAGCAGGGTTTCTGCGGGCCTTGATTCGCCCTTACACAAATTAAGGCCTTAAAAAACATCTTTAATCACAGCGGAAAGTCTTAAATTCATAGTCAAAAAAACAACTTCCTCTGCCCAACACAAATATCTAAACATCTTTGAGATGCAAATGTAAAATGAACAAAAAAAACTGCATCTTGATTAATGAATCTTTATACAGTTGCACTGGAAAACCAGACAAAAGTACAGTAAAAGATATTTATATATTCTATTTGTACTGGAAAACAAAAATCCATTTTTTGCAGAACATGCAATTTAATTTTGCAACTAAAATGAGTGCCCTATGAAATCCGTTTTATTTATTTTTTTATAGTTTATTCTGTTTTAAAATTTTCTGGACTCTGCTTTAATGGTTAAATTAATTTTTTTCTGACTTTCATTCATCTTGTGAACATAAATGACGATATTTGTAATGAAATGGGAAAGAATTCAGTCCCTCCATTGACAGTCTAAGCAACTTCCACTCACGCTTCAGAAAGAGATTGTCAAACTGATCCATATGAATCAAGCGGTTTATTCCAGATTTTCTGAAGAGACTCGATGGCTTTATATGATGAAGGAAAGTCTTACGGTGTTGGACGACATTAGGGCGAGTAAATGATGACAGAATTGTCATTTTTGGGTGAACTGGCCCTTTAAGAGTTCAGATGTTTGATTTATTCATCCAAAATTTGACTAATTCTGCAGTAAAAGCCATTTTTATGAAAGGATTCTCCGTACCGTTTTCAGCATCGCAGAAATCATAGGGCCCTAATTTAATGTCATGATATTGAATTTAAGACTTGCTCCAATTCAACAAATTTTTAAGGCCTTAAATTGTGGAAGGTCAAATTAAGCAGGGCTCGACATTAAGCTTGTTCACGTGCTTGTCCTTCGGACAAGTAAATCTGTCATTCACTTGATTTTTTTGTGTGTGTTGTAAATATAATTTATTCTGAAGCAATATTCTCACCTTTGACATATTTAAATCTACATATCTTTGATATTTTTACCTTTTAAAGGGCATTTTTCCCCTAATCTCGTTAAATATTAGCGTAGAAATCTAGACGCACCCTAGCGGCAGAATTTTTTTTTGCCGCGAGTATAGTCTAGCAACTCTCGGTAGACCTGAGAGCTGGAAAAACCAAACTCTGGACAGGCCAATCACAGCGTGTGTAGAGTCGGTGGGCGGGCTTAACATAATGACGGCACATCACGGCAGAGTTGCGGAGGTTCTCGTAAACACAGAAGCTGGCGAACAGAGGTCTTTTGAATCGGCTTTGGTCGCGACTCTGGACGACTTGGAGTTAAGCTTTTATTTGAGAAAATAACAAAGAACGGCACTGAAGTCATTCTTAAGAAAAGAAGATATGTTCGAAGTTTTGCCGACCGGATACGGCAAAAGTTAGCTCAGCTTCAGCATCTTCACTTGCTCTAGTTGGTTGTGGCGGTCATGGCGCTATCCAATTGCGTGCAGAGGGAATTTGAAAGACAACCGTTTATCCCGCCCCTCGAATTAAGCCCTGTCAATGGTGAGTTTCCAGACCCAACATCTTGATGTGGGTCTGGCTTGTCAGGCTAGTTAAATATAGGCTATGCTTTATCTTTCCTTTTATATTCTTAAATTTGATCAATAAATTAAATTAGAAGAAGACACTATAGGGCTGTTACCAATCAAATTAAATAATTTAAACTGAAAAATTACAACTGCATTAAAAAAATGTTATGAGATTGTTTAAACATGAAACTGAACCACCAGTAGGTGGCGGCAGGTGACCGTCTGAATGAGTGAGTCATTGAGTCGATTCATTCAAAAATGAATCTTTGATTCAACCGATTCATTCAAAACGCTGAATCATTCAGTAACACATGTTGCTGTGAGAAGTGTTATGGTTCTGCTGCGATCTTTGTTTGGAACTATTTTTGCTGCTGAAATCGAACAGAAACACTCAATATTGCATCTAAAATGTAAGTGACTTAATGTTAATAATTGTTTATGGAACTGTCATATGAAATCGTGGTGTTATTCAGGAGAACAGCACTCTTGGTAATGTGACGTTGCAACTGTATCATATGTTATAAATATAAATAAACTCCACATTTGTACTGCAGTATGTTAACGGAGTTTCTGTGTGAGCGGTGCACATTTGTTGTGATTTCTCCTCTAGAGGCAGCGCGAGCGTCAACAGCGCAACGTTATAGTTACCGTCAGTTCATTATACATTATTATCCACTATAGATCGCCACTTACACTAAATTCTCTTTCACTTGCCACTTCAAAAAATGCACTTGTCCCGGACAAGCGTTAATGTCAAGACCTGAATTAAGACCCGCGGAAACCCTGGTAAACTAGTTCAGACGGGTTTGGAGTATTTTTTACAGTTGCTTTTCTTTTTACATTCTTACAATTATTAATAAACGTAGCCTTTTATTGAACATTGGCGTCTTTTATAATATTGCTGTTGCTATAAACGCAATTTGTACATTCTGTTCTCTCACTGTAAAAAAATACTGTTGGTTTAACTTAAAAAAAGCAAGTGATCGCCTTACAATTTTGAGTTCACTGAAATTAAACATTTGCGTTAATACAATGAAGGGTTAAGACTCAAAATATTATCTGATTAATTAATTGACAAATGATAAAAAGTTGTGAAAGCAAAAGGTATTATTTTACAGTGAGAATACCTGATTGTGATTGGTTGACGGCAGGATTCTTGTACATATTTTAGCGAAACTTTTCAATGCCTCGTGTATTTATTTGGTAAGCATCCAGGAATAATAGTTGAGGGTTTATTCTGCTGTAATGACCGCACACATAAGCCATTGGAGGCGGTGTTACACTGATCTGACCGCGGTACAGAGGTTAGCATCCCATAACCGTGATCAAACGTCCTCTCGTGGCTTATTGCTGAACGTATCCAGTGCACCTGGGAAGCACATGCTTCAGCTGAAAACACAAGCAGCTACTATTAAAATGGATTTGCAGAGCAAAGAGATCCCTACACGTAATGTAGCAGTGAGTTATGTTTTAATAACAGGCCGGATTCAGCCCAACGGCCGCTGAGATGCACGAACAATCCAACTGACTGTAATACTGAAGTCATCACAAGAAAAAGCACCTGCACGTCCAAACGAAACAAACAAAAAAAACAAAAAATTCCCAAACTGCAGGCGTACAGATCTCAGCACAAAGCCCGATTCCACTTTTTCTCCTTTTTAAATAAAAGAATCCGATCAATACATCCATCGTTCACGAGCGCCAGACTGTCACAGGTGTGGAAATAGAGCATTTATACAAGCTCTCCTCGGTGAAGTCCGTTCGGATGTGTGTGTGTGTGTGTGTGTGTGTGTGTGTGTGTGTGTGTGTGTGTGTGTGTGTGTGTGGTGCGATGAGTATTGCCAGATCATCCTTTCAAAGTTCATCCCTGTAACAAAAAAACAGAGAGAAAACAAAGTTACTAAAGATGCATAACAACACAAAACATCTCCAGCGACGTGTGCAGACAAACACAACTCGTGCAGGAATATGTTTCAGCTTCCTCGACTTATCAAGGTGTGATATCGGCTGTGTTCAAACCTTTATCAAATACGATCTTCAGGACTCTGGTGAAAGAGGATTCAGACAGTGCACTTGATGTGTGGTCTATCTACACTCACCTAAAGGATTATTATGAACAGCATACTAATACTGTGTTTGACCCCCTTTCGCCTTCAGAACTGCCTTAATTCTACGTGGCATTGATTCAACAAGGAGCTGAAAGCATTCTTTAGAAATGTTGGCCCATATTGATAGGATAGCATCTTGCAGTTGATGGAGATTTGTGGGATGCACATCCAGGGCACGAAGCTCCCGTTCCACCACATCCCAAAGATGCTCTATTGGGTTGAGATCTGGTGACTGTGGGGGCCATTTTAGTACAGTGAACTCATTGTCATGTTCAAGAAACCAATTTGAAATGATTCCAGCTTTGTGACATGGGGCATTATCCTGCTGGAAGTAGCCATCAGAGGATGGGCACATGGTGGTCATAAAGCGATGGACATGGTCATAAACAATGCTCAGGTAGGCCGTGGCATTTAAACCATGCACAATTGGCACTAAGGGGCCTAAAGTGTGCCAAGAAAACATCCCCCACACCATTACACCACCACCACCAGCCTGCACAGTGGTAACAAGGCATGATGGATCCATGCTCTCATTCTGTTTACGCCAAATTCTGACTCTACCATCTGAATGTCTCAACAGAAATCGAGACTCGTCAGACCAGGCAACATTTTTCCAGTCTTCAACTGTCCAATTTTGGTGAGCTTGTGCAAATTGTAGCCTCTTTTTCCTATTTGTAGTGGAGATGAGTGGTACCCGGTGGGGTCTTCTGCTGTTGTAGCCCATCCGCCTCAAGGTTGTGCGTGTTGTGGCTTCACAAATGCTTTGCTGCATACCTCGGTTGTAACGAGTGGTTATTTCAGTCAAAGTTGCTCTTCTATCAGCTTGAATCAGTCGGCCCATTCTCCTCTGACCTCTAGCATCAACAAGGCATTTTCTCCCACAGGACTGCCGCATACTGGATGTTTTTCCCTTTTCACACCATTCTTTGTAAACCCTAGAAATGGTTGTGCGTGAAAATCCCAGTAACTGAGCAGATTGTGAAATACTCAGACCGGCCCGTCTGGCACCAACAACCATGCCACGCTCAAAATCTTTCTTTCCCATTCTGACATTCAGTTTGGAGTTCAGGAGATTGTCTTGACCAGGACCACACCCCTAAATGCATTGAAGCAACTGCCATGTGATTGGTTGAGTAGATAATTGCATTAATGAGAAATTGAACAGGTGTTCCTAATAATCCTTTAGGTGAGTGTATAATGATGTAGGCGACAACACAAGACTTCCTTCTACAGGAACTGACACTTGCTTTTGCATCCCGCATTATTTTACACACTCACTTCTGCTGTATATAAGGCTAGAGGTCGACCGATAATAACCGACTACTGGAACGATCAGTTATCAGCAAAGATCCGCCTGATTGTGTCAGAGCGGCTGAGAAGTGTCCGCTGTCATTATACAGGACGAGAGCGGCCTCTAGAGGCGAAATAAAACATCACTGACGCCTCGTGGAGTTTATTTTGACACTTCAGATGCGGATTTAAAGGCCTTGAAACGCAGCATTATTCAATGTGTTGACGTAATTTACCCTGAAACGGCTCCAGGTGTTAGAAGCTCCTCCCCTTTTTTTAAACAGCCAATAGCGTTTTGTTAATATCAAGTTAAATCATCTTTATTTCTCCAGCTCTTCACACACAGATGCTTCAGAGCAGCTTTACACCGATGATATTTGTTTTAAATGAAAAGCTAAAGTCAGTTTTTGATTGATTCATTTCTGTTGTAAAAACGGATTTCAAAATTTAAAAACACATGTAGGAAAATGTATTGCACAAAATGAGAACAATAATGTAAATATTATTATTATAAGTGTGAATCAAAAAATTAAAAGCACATTTAAAAAAATAATAAGCATGTTTTCATCTCTTAAATGTCTTAGATTTTTAAAAAGTCTAAATTATGACCCAAACACACACACACACACACTATTTTCAGCTTTTTATCTCATAATTAGGACTTTTGTTCATAATTTCTGTTTTTAAGTCATAATTTTGACTTTAAATCCAAAATTTTGAAGTCCTAATTTTAACTGTTCATCTCACAATGACTTAAGCATGTCATACTTTTGACTTTTTATCTAATAATGAGGACTTTTAAAATCATATTTTCAACATTTTCTTATAATTATGACTTAGCATGTCATATTTTTGACTTTTCATCTAATAATGAGTACTTTTAAAATCATATTTTCAACATTTTCTTATAATTATGACTTAGCATGTCATATTTTTTACTTTTTATCTAATAATGAGGACTTTTAAAATCATATTTTCAACATTTTATCTTATAATTATGACTTAAGCATGTCATATTTTTGACTTTTCATCTAATAATGAGGACTTTTAAAATCATATTTTCAACATTTTATCTTATAATTATGACTTAGCATGTCATATTTTTGACTTTTCATCTAATAATGAGGACTTTTAAAATCATATTTTCAACATTTTATCTTATAATTATGACTTAGCATGTCATATTTTTGACTTTTCATCTAATAATGAGGACTTTTAAAATCATATTTTCAACATTTTATCTTATAATTATGACTTAGCATGTCATATTTTTTACGTTTTATCTAATAATGAGGACTTTTAAAATCATATTTTCAACATTTTATCTTATAATTATGACTTAAGCATGTCATATTTTTGACTTTTCATCTAATAATGAGGACTTTTAAAATCATATTTTCAACATTTTATCTTATAATTATGACTTAGCATGTCATATTTTTTACGTTTTATCTAATAATGAGGACTTTTAAAATCATATTTTCAACATTTTATCTTATAATTATGACTTAAGCATGTCATATTTTTGACTTTTCATCTAATAATGAGGACTTTTAAAATCATATTTTCAACATTTTATCTTATAATTATGACTTAGCATGTCATATTTTTGACTTTTCATCTAATAATGAGGACTTTTAAAATCATATTTTCAACATTTTATCTTATAATTATGACTTAGCATGTCATATTTTTTACGTTTTATCTAATAATGAGGACTTTTAAAATCATATTTTCAACATTTTATCTTATAATTATGACTTAAGCATGTCATATTTTTGACTTTTCATCTAATAATGAGGACTTTTAAAATCATATTTTCAACATTTTCTTATAATTATGACTTAGCATGTCATATTTTTGACTTTTCATCTAATAATGAGGACTTTTAAAATCATATTTTCAACATTTTATCTTATAATTATGACTTAAGCATGTCATATTTTTTACTTTTTATCTAATAATGAGGACTTTTAAAATCATATTTTCAACATTTTATCTTATAATTATGACTTAGCATGTCATATTTTTGACTTTTCATCTAATAATGAGGACTTTTAAAATCATATTTTCAACATTTTATCTTATAATTATGACTTAAGCATGTCATATTTTTTACTTTTTATCTAATAATGAGGACTTTTAAAATCATATTTTCAACATTTTATCTTATAATTATGACTTAAGCATGTCATATTTTTGACTTTTCATCTAATAATGAGGACTTTTAAAATCATATTTTCAACATTTTATCTTATAATTATGACTTAAGCATGTCATATTTTTGACTTTTCATCTAATAATGAGGACTTTTAAAATCATATTTTCAACATTTTCTTATAATTATGACTTAGCATGTCATATTTTTGACTTTTTATCTAATAATGAGGACTTTTAAAATCATATTTTCAACATTTTATCTTATAATTATGACTTAAGCATGTCATATTTTTGACTTTTCATCTAATAATGAGGACTTTTAAAATCATATTTTCAACATTTTATCTTATAATTATGACTTAGCATGTCATATTTTTTACGTTTTATCTAATAATGAGGACTTTTAAAATCATATTTTCAACATTTTCTTATAATTATGGCTTAGCATGTCATATTTTTGACTTTTTATTTCACTATTATTACTTTTAAAATCATATTTTTTACTTTTTATCTTAGAATTATGACTTTAAAAATCATAATTTTGATACCTAGGCTTTTTAGGTCGGGTAGAATCTGTGATCTCTGACCCAGTTAGTTTGCATGGTATTTTTATGCTTTAGTACAGTCAAAAACTTACATACAGCACCTTTAATGTATTGATTAGATGCTGCATTAGTGGAGAACGGCAGTGTGTTTGCCGTCGAGGCTGAGGATAACATTACTAATACTTCAAGCGGTTAAAACAATGTGACAAACACATTTGGGTCGGACTTATGGGTCGTGTATTTTTATGTCACGATTGTTACCAACTATTTGCATTAGTTTATATCCAGCTGTTTGTTATGCTGCAAAGTTGCATATTTAAAGCTAGTGACATGAGAACGCAAAATGATATGTTCACGTAAACAAATGAGACTTTCGACACTTTCGATTTCAGTTCTTTTTGATCGTCGCTGTAATATATATTTAGTTATTTTGATTAGATAATCATCGAGTGTTGGAAAATAGAAGCAAATAAAGTGTGAGGGTGTACAAATATGTGTCTAATTTCAATATGGCGTTTGTGTAGATATTTGGATTTACATGAACACTTTACAGTGAGAGTCCATTTCTAACATTATCTAAGGTTATTAAAAGTATTCATTGTTAATTTCAACATTTGCGAATACATTTTTAAGTTGTTTCTCTAATGCGCTATGAACTAACATGAATGATCAAGGTATAAATATTATATTCATATTTTTATATTTAAAAAGTACAGTAGATTTTTATGTTTCAGCACTGTTTTTAATAAAGTTCAGCACTATTTTATGTGTCCGTTTTCATTCAGTCTCCACTTAAAACTATTGGTTGATTAATCGGTTATCGGTTGATCTGTAAGATCCACTATCGGTCGACCTCTAGATAAACCAGATTAGAGTCTGATCTGCCTTAAAAACATCGGATTTGAGCCGCCAGAGTGAACAGAGCCCTAATGCCAAGCCTACACAGGTTTGGATGTGTTCATGCTTTCATCATTCAGAAAGCATTTTTGAGGGGGGAAACAAAACAAAAGCTAACTCAAGTCCATTCCAGCAGTTAATGGCAAACCGGGAATGTAAAAAATATTATAATATGGTTTTTGGTCAAATCAGGCTGTTAAAGTAAAACACTGTGCAGCTGTTCATTATGGTATGGAGCAGCAAAAGGGATGACAAGCGGCAAACTCAGCCTCTGTCTGCTCCGGACCACACCGTTTCACCTGTGCCCTAGAAGAGAGAGGGGACAGAGGACAGGAAGTCACTTCCACCTTGACCACTGCTTGTCTTTGTCTGTTAAAGGCACGTAAATCACGCCCATCAGTGGCTTCATTTTGGTACTGCCGTCCTCCAGCTTGTCATACTGCTCCAGCATCTGGTTCCCTCCGGCTGGGCCGACGGGCAGAATCAGACGCCCGCCGGGCTTTAGCTGGTCCAACAACTGCAACACACACACACACACACACACACGTGAGTCTCAACAACCCTCTCATATTTCACCCTAAATGATGGAAAACTAATGAGAAGCACTACTGAGTATCACTAAAGTCCCTTTACGGCCAGTCATTTCACTCGGCTACTAACACTGACACTGTCTTCACTGGTAAAGCCGTTCTGGTAATTATACGGTAATTTACCGGCACTGCTGTGTGAAAGGGGCTAGTAACTCGCAATCGATGTGAATGTGCTCTAGTTATGATCGTGTTAGGGGCGGTGGCTCAGGCTCAGTGGCTCCACCGCTTTAGCCCCGCCCAAAAAACCCTGAACACACAAACGGTGAAAAACTGTTTAACGGTCTAACTCCATAATTCACTACTACAGTTCACAGTCTTTGTAACGTGTTTCAGCAACACATCTCTAACATTTATAATGCGTTTAGAAACTGATCTCAGTTCTTTAAGGTTCACATACGGCTTGCCATCAGAGTGTATCTGTGACTGAAAGGAGACGTACTGCTTGTGGCACTGTGGGAGCTGCGGCGCCGACATGTATGGCGTCATAAGGTGCTTCTTCTGGAAAGCCCATTCTTCCGTCTCCAACTGCACACACACACACACACACACACACACACACACACACACACACACACACACACACACACACACACAGCATTACACAACAACACACTGAGCCCATAGAACTCTGCTAAATGACTATCTATCTATCTGTCTATCCATTTGTCTATCTATCTATCTATCTATCTATCTATCTATCTATCTATCCATTTGTCTATCTATCTATCTATCTATCTATCTATCTATCTATCTATCTATCTATCTATCTATCTGTCTATCTATCCATTTGTCTATCTATCCATTTGTCTATCTATCCATTTGTCTATCTATCTATCTATCTATCTATCTATCTATCTATCTATCTATCTATCTATCTATCTATCTATCTATCTATCTATCTATCTATCTATCTATCTATCTATCTATCTATCTATCTATCTATCTATCTATCTATCTATCTATCTATCTATCTATCTATCTATCTATCCATTTGTCTATCTATCCATTTGTCTATCTATCTATCTATCTATCTATCTATCTATCTATCTATCTATCTATCTATCTATCTATCTATCTATCTATCTATCTATCTATCTATCTATCTATCTATCTATCTATCTATCTATCTATCTATCTATCCATTTGTCTATCTATCCATTTGTCTATCTATCTATCTATCTATCTATCTATCTATCTATCTATCTATCTATCCATTTGTCTATCTATCCATTTGTCTATCTATCTATCTATCTATCTATCTATCTATCTATCTATCTATCTATCTATCTATCTATCTATCTATCTATCTATCTATCTATCTATCTATCTATCCATTTGTCTATCTATCCATTTGTCTATCTATCTATCTATCTATCTATCTATCTATCTATCTATCTATCTATCTATCTATCTATCTATCTATCTATCTATCTATCTATCTATCTATCCTTCTATCTATCTGTCTATCCGTCTATCCGTCTATCTATCTATCTATCCATTTGTCTATCTATCCATTTGTCTATCTATCTATCTATCTATCTATCTATCTATCTATCTATCTATCTATCTATCTATCTATCTATCTATCTATCTATCTATCTATCTATCTGTCTATCCATCTATCTATCCTTCTGTCTATCTATCTATCCATCTATCTATCCTTCTGTCTATCTATCTATCCATCTATCTATCCGTCTATCTATCTGTCTATCCATCTGTCTATTCTTCTGTCTATCCATCTATCCTTCTATCTATCCATCTATCCTTCTGTCTATCTATCCATCTATCCTTCTGTCTGTATCTATCTGTTTATTTATCCATCTGGCTATCCATCCATCTATCTATCCGTCTGTCTATCTATCTGTCTATCTATCCGTCTATATATCCGTCTGTCTATCTATCTGTCTATCCGTCTATCCGTCTATCTATCTATCTATCCATTTGTCTATCTATCCATTTGTCTATCTATCTATCTATCTATCTATCTATCTATCTATCTATCTATCTATCTATCTATCTATCCTTCTGTCTATCTATCTATCTGTCTATTCTTCTGTCTATCCATCTATCCTTCTGTCTATCTATCCATCTATCTATCCGTCTATTCTTCTGTCTATCCATCTATCCTTCTGTCTGTCTATCTATCCATCTATCCTTCTGTCTATCTATCCATATATCCTTCTGTATATCTATCCTTCTGTCTATCCATCCATCTGTCTATCTATCCGTCTGTCTATCTGTCTATCTATCCATCTATCCTTCTGTCTATCTATCCATCTATCCTTCTGTATATCTATCCTTCTGTCTATCTATCCTATGTATTTCCAGAATACACTCATATATTTGTGCTTATTAGTGTTGTTCTGGTTCTGTGTGCACAGAAAAAGCCCTGTGTGTGTTCAGTTCAGTGCACAGACGCAGCTGTGGTACATTATAATGTTCTGGTGTTTAAACTAGATTATAATATGAAATTAACTTATATTTAAACAGAAAACAGTATTAACTGTTGGCCAATCAATCAGCCAGAATCTGAATATTACTGCATATTTAAAAAATGAACACATTATAAAGCACCAAAAAGAGCCAAAATCAATTGTGAGAGACCAAAGATGCAGACCCACCAAGGAGTCGGATTCTCCCTGAAGAGATCAAACTGGGGTCGTCCTTCTTTACATTCGTTTCAGAATCTTCCACCAGCTCCTTTATATGATCAATGCCAATCACCTTCCCCCTCGGCCCGACCTGTAACACACCACAACACACACACACAACTAAACTACCATCACACTATGGAGATCTGCAATAAACTGCAACAAAATGTAGGCATGACATTTTTTCTTTGTATTGAATTCCTAATTTCTCATCCATGTCTAATAATAGAATTATTAAATGTATTCATTTTTACATGAATCCTTTTCACATTGCAGGAACTAATTTCAGAACCACTCAGATTTTGCTTATTAAAAAAGTGGAGTGGCTGCAGCCTGTGATTGGTCAGACACACATGATGAACAAACCCAACAAAATAGAGTCAGCAGCGTCCACGTGTAAACCTGTTGTAGCTGTTACTCAGACGATTGGGCTCATTTTATAACACTAAATAAATATGGGAAGGCATTCCAACAAGTGGACAGACAGCGAGCTACAGGACAAGCTTCATCCAGCATTTACTCCATGGAGCAAATCCAGAGAGAATTACACTCGTCGGGGTGCAGCGAGTGTGTGCTAAAAAGACATGACTTGAGTTTTCCCCTTTGTCTATGTGTGTATGTTCCTGCTTGTGTGTGTGTGTGTGTGTGTGAGAGAGAGAGAGAGAGAGAGAGAGAGAGTGTACATGTACAACTATCTTTGAGAGGACCAGTTTGAGTTTTAGACCATCGGAGTGAGGACAAAGAGAGTAAAGTGAGGACATTTTGGCCAGACCTCACTTTCTGAGAGCCTTTAAAGGCATGTTTGGGGGTCAAGACCTGGTTTTAGGGATCAGGTTATAATTAGGTTAAGGGTGGGGTCAGGGTTAGGGTCAGGGTTAGGCACTCAGTTGAGATGGGCAGGGTTTGGGTAAGGAGCTGGAGATTGCATTGTGTCAATAAATGTCCTCACAAAGATAAATGTACAAGAATGTGTGAGTGACTGTGATTGAGCGTGTGTGTGTGTGTGTGTGTGTGTGTATGTGTGTGTGTGATTGTGTATGCGAGTGTGTGTGTGTGTGAGAGAGTGAGTGAGTACAGAGTGTGAGTGTGTGATTTTGTGTGTGTGTGTGATTGTGTGCGTGTATGTGAGTGAGTGTGTGTGAGTGTATATGTGAGTGAGTGAGTGAGTGAGTGTGTGTGTGTGAGTGTGTGTGTTTGCAAGTGTGTGTGTGTATGCGAGTGAGTACAGAGTGTGATTGTGTGTGTAAGCGAGTGTGTGAGTGTGAGTGATTGTGTGTGTATGCGAGTGTGTGAGTGAGTGAGTGAGTGAGTGAGTGTGTGATTGTGTGTGTATGCGAGTGTGTGAGAGTGAGTGTGTGTGATTGTATGTGAATATGAGTGTGTGTGAGTGAGTGAGTGAGTGAGTGAGTACAGAGTGTGAGTGTGTGTGAGTGAGTACAGAGTGTGAGTGTGTGTGAGTGAGTACAGAGTGTGTGAGTGAGTGAGTGAGTGAGTGAGTGAGTGAGTGAGTGAGTGAGTGAGTGAGTGAGTGAGTGAGTGAGTGAGTGAGTGAGTGAGTGAGTGAGTGAGTGAGTGAGTGAGTGAGTGAGTGAGTGAGTGAGTGAGTGAGTGAGTGAGTGAGTGAGTGTGTGAGTGAGTGAGTGAGTGAGTGAGTGAGTGAGTGAGTGAGTGAGTGAGTGAGTGAGTGAGTGAGTACAGAGTGTGAGTGTGTGTGTGATTGTGTGTGTATGCGAGTGTGTATATGTGAGTGAGAGTGAGTGAGTGTGTAATGTGAGTGTGTAATGTGAGTGTGTAATGTGAGTGTGTAATGTGAGTGTGTAATGTGAGTGTGTGTGAAAGCATCACAGGCAAAGAGTAAGAAAAAGTAAAAAGGGAAATAAAAATGACTAAAACTTACAAGACTAAATAAATGAAAGAACAAAGAATGCAAAAATATATTCTTTGTAAGAATAAATACTTTTTTAAGAAATCCATACTAAGAAATATAATAGCTCAACACTTCATTCTGTGACAACAGAAACATTTCAGGCCTCCCCATGTGTCCCGATATTTGTGCCGGTTTGCTCCTCCGTCACACACACACACACACACACAGATGAACTGTTCTGTAGAAAGGTCATGTATATGAACATTTCACAGAACAGAAATGTGAAACTCCTAAACAATCCCATGTTTGCTTGAAGTGAAGGGACTCACCATTCTGGCGAAGCAGGCGGAGAGGATCCCGGAGCCGGATCCCACATCCAGAGCCTTTGCTCCTTCATACAGGTGATCGTGGAGGAGCTCTAGAGCGTATGCGTGCTGCAGCACAAACCAGTGTTCATCAGACAGGACAGTGACTGCTATTCCAAACGGTGCTAGCTACAAAAAACAGTTTTAACTTACCATATGCGGTGCACTGATTGTTGCTTGGTAACCTGTGCGAAATTACAAAACAGACCTTCATGCCAAAAAGAAAACACATCAACAGAATCACCAGACTAACATTGTGTTACATCACATGGTGTTGGAACAGTTTAAAGACACATCGCCTCTGAACTTCAGCTCAAGACTAGGATTAAATACAATCCCTTTGAGTCTGTTTACACCTGGTCACCTCATGCATTAGGAGGAGGTCTGAGATGCATTCCGGACGAAACTGAAACTAAAGTGTAAATGCATGTCAATTTTACTCCTTCTAAAAATGTTGAAGGGGTCATGAACTGCATCGCTTTATGTTTCCTATGGTGCAGTAATAATGTTAGTATGATTTTTACATTAAAAAATAGTTGCTGTGATTGGCTGCTGTGAGACTTCAGCGTAAACGCCCACTGCTGTGATTGGCTGCTGTGAGACTTCAGTGTAAACGCCCTCTGCTGTGATTGGCTGCTGTGAGACTTCAGTGTAAACGCCCTCTGCTGTGATTGGCTGCTGTGAGACTTCAGTGTAAACGCCCACTGCTGTGATTGGCCGCTGTGAGACGTCAGCGTAAACGCCCACTGCTGTGATTGGCCGCTGTGAGACTTCAGTGTAAACGCCCACTGCTGTGATTGGCTGCTGTGAGACTTCAGTGTAAACGCCCACTGCTGTGATTGA
The DNA here is from genome assembly GCA_023566225.1 of Romanogobio albipinnatus. Lineage (NCBI taxonomy): Eukaryota > Metazoa > Chordata > Actinopteri > Cypriniformes > Gobionidae > Romanogobio > Romanogobio albipinnatus. The sequence goes on along the minus strand of CM042256.1, from coordinate 3,638,484 downwards.
CTGACATCTTTGCATATGAAATAGCTAGTATTACATGTGTAACTCTCTCATTAGAATGAACACGGTTACTCACGTGTTGTGGCGTTACTGTCGAGTCCATATGGTAAAAGTCTGTAAATGCTGAAACTGTGACTGGTTTCCCAAAGAATCCACAGTGAAATGTAGCGAACACAAATAAATAATGCTCAGCTGAGGCATTCACACTGATGAGAATAAATCAGCTCATTCCCAGCATTAGGATCCTTTGGAAGGGAATGTTATTAGTGTCCGTTCGTCTCTCCTCGTCATCTCACTAACACTCCAGTGGGCGGGGCCAGAGTTGTGATAATGAGGTGGGCGTTGATCTTCTTCTGCAGAGGCGGTCTGTCTCCATCTATTACAGGTTCATTCCACGAGTCGCTCTCTGGGCTTTTGGACTAACAAGGAAGTTTTAGCTCTTATAGTCTGATGACCTCTTATATGACAAAAGCTCAAGGAAAATGTGATTTCTCAGTTCATGACCCCTTTAAAAATAAACGCGTGAGAGCAAGTTATAGGCTATATGACGTGTTATAGCCAGATATGATAACGATACTGCAAGACACTAGCCTGACGTCGTCATACTCAATTCTAGTCAGAATATGAGTCTGATCTGCTCCGTTGGGCTGTGATTATGGGGCGTGTTTCAACCGAACCAGGAAAGACCTCAATTGGATAGACCTACAACCAATCAGAGCAACGGAGCGACGCATAACGTTAGTTGTCAAATGTCAACAGAACTCAACTGCACACCAATTATGTGATATACAGACCCAGGAATGCGAAATTTAGCAGCCGTGCCAAAATAACACATATTTTACCCCCCAAATGCCATTTTTCCCGGAGAACCCTCCCACCCGGAAAGCTATTGGGCTTGTTTTTGGCTAGTTTTGAGTAGCAGTTGGGCGAGTTTTGCTGTAAAAACTTGGCAACCCTGTCTGTGCACGCTAGAATAAGTCACGTTAGAAGAAGAAGATGAGTGTAAACGATCTTTGCCGGTGTTGTAAAGAAAGAATTTAAAGTCCCTGTAAAGTCAAAACTAAACATGTGTTCTGAGTTTCTCACACCACAGATAAATGTGTTATTAACCACCCAGCCAAATTTGAATCATAAAAAAATCCGGGAAGTACATAAAATAGCTTATCTAAAACCTGAAAAAATGAGCAGCATTCTCTGCTCTCAAACGCTGGGGGTGTGTCCGCTGTCGGCGCCGAAACCACGCCCACTCGCGGGAAAGCGGCAGTAGCACACAAGACAACACTCACTGATCACGAGAGTCTATGATCACGACGCACCAGATGTCGGTGGGACGGGAGGATGACGGCCTGGGCGGGGGATAGTCGGTTCTGCAGCGGATTATCAGTGAATCCCAGTTGTCTCCGGTGAAAGTTTGTAAAACGATCCGGTGTAAAGTCACTGCAGAGGTAGGTGTCGGTGATGATCCTCAGCTCTCTCCATCAAGGGTGCTGTTCACAAAATTAATCCACCTCTTCATCGTTTTTGTTTTGTAAGCTGTTATGCAAGTTGTTGACTATAGTAACTAACAGTACTAACAGTAACTCGCGATCGAACTGATGCGAATGTGCTCTAGTTATGATCGTGTTAGGGGAGGAGTCAGGCTCGGTGCGTCATCGAGCCACCGTTTTAGCCCCGCCCAGAAAATCCTGAACACAGCAACGGTGAAAAACTGTTTAACGGTCTAACTTCTGAATTCAGTACTTCATAGTTCACAGTCTTTGTAATGTGTTTCAGCAATACATTTCTAACATTTATAATGCGTTTAGAAACAAATCTCAGAATTGCCTTTACAGGGACTTTAAGGATACACAGAGTACTTACTAACACCATCATCATTTCTGAGAGAAATAGTAAAGGTGAACGCATATACGAACAAGTTCTCCGTTTAGGATTAGAACAAATTCAACCCAAGCGCCTTTGATGACGTGGATGATTACGTTACTGTTCATCATCTGTCCATCATCGTCTAAAGCCCGCCCTGACAATTTCATTGGTCCGAACAGTTTCTGTTCAGGCATAATTACTTCTCTATGGATCAAGTTCAGACCGAACTGCCCGTGCAAATTTTTTTGGTGGGCGGGGCTAAGTTCGTCTGGCATCCAGGCTAGCAAGACACATCAGCGCAGATGAAAATTAAAGTAGGTCGCAGACCCTCAAAACACAATCAGTAAACGCATGAAGTGACCAGGCGTAAACAAGACTATTACCTCAGACAGACAGGGAAAATAAATTGGCAGCAAAAGCAGAAACCAGGAGGTATTTCAACAACTCGCTCTGACCACATCGGGCGCTATAAGTGCAGACTATACAGCCGTCGATGACACAGTGTCAACAAAATGATAACTCTGGGCTGGAACTTACCTATAGATTGTGGCGAGTCCATATACGGATTACATTTGGAGAAATGGGCGCGGTCTGTGGCCAACATGACTTCATACACACGTTCCGATTTAATGATCCCATTCTCTGGACAGAAAACACAAACACATTCACACTGGTAGGTTTATAACCGGTTTAATATGCATAATTATGCGCAAGCTTTTTCAAGATCACTTCGGAGAGAATCCCTTTTGCAGCTTCACAACACTTGGTCATTGTGTGAACATCCTTCAAAATATCTCCTTTCGTGTTTCACAGAAGATCTGTTCCTTTTGTTTCTGTCAGTCAGTCACATCGGAAATGCTGGAGCAACAAAACCTTGCGGCATGCCAAAGATCCTACACTGGTATACACACTATTAATAACAGCCTGTGCCTGTTTGAACATAGTAAATACTACACATTTACACTCACAGACAGAAGCTCTGAGACCTTAAAGGCACAATATGTAAGATTTTTGGATTAAAATATCCTATATCCACTAGAACAATGTTATATATTTTGTTGACTCGTGTACATTATCACAAATGTTTCCAATCGTTTTAAATCCAGAGAAACTGTCGCAACTTTAATGACGTAATGGAGGCACTACCTGATTCAAATGTTGAATGACAAAATAACCATGTAAAGTTCATACACTACACAGTTGAGTACATAGTACATAAGTGCATAGTGTATATACTCTCAGAAAATAAAGTACATAATTGTACCTTTAGGGGTACAATGGCTTGTCACTGGGGTGGGACCCTTAAGGGTACATTTTTTAACCTCTAAGTCAGGAGTAGGCAAGTTCGGTCCTAGAGAGCTGATGTCCTGCAGAGTTTAGCTCCAGCCCTACTAAGTCACCACAGTATAAAACTCATGGCTCCCAGCATGCATTGCAGCATTAAGTATGTCACCATTGTAGAGATTCATATGCTGATTCTTGATATCTGTGTGCATCTAAACTTTCCCCCCTAGAATGAATTTAAAAAATCAGAATGTAAGAAAGCATTGTGGGTGAATATTATTTATTAATATTTTTAGTCAGTGATGAGTTTAGTCACACATTTTTCTTCATGACAATTTTTGTTTATGGCGTCTTTTGATTATGTGTGTTTGTTAACACTGTAAAAAAAAAAACACACAAACTAAAGCAAAGAGTCAAACTGGCCAACTTAAGGAAACACTGATCTCCATAATGGTAACCAAACATTTTCAATAAATCATCAAAATCTAAACCTGTTAATCTCAATGAGAGCTTCTATAGACGTCTTTCAGGGTTGGAGCCAAACTCTGCAGGACAGGGGCTCTCTAGTACCCCTTTTCCACCAAAGCAGTGCTAGAGCTAGATCGGAGCCAGAGCCTAGTTTCAAATCGGTTCTTTGTGTTTCCACACCCAAAGCCCCAGCTCCGAGCCAGGAAAAGTGGTTCTTAAGTAGCACCAAAACATTGCTGGGCTAGAACAGGGCTAGAAGTAAGAACCGATTACGTCAGGCGCTGGGGGCGGGGTCAACAAGACCAACACAGACTTGAGATCCGCCATTGTTGAAATAGCAGCTAATGGAGCTAACAGCTGCTGCTCGTTTGTAATCTCCGTCTATACAAATTACGGCGAACTGCACGAATGCGTTGGATTCGCTGTGTTTTTGTTGTGTTTTGATGCCGATGTAGGATCGTAAATCCATGTGAATCAATAGTAACGCAACGTTTGCAGTGTTGATGGAAGGCTTGTTGGCAGCGGTGCTGTGCAGAGACCGATCGCCGTATGATAACGAGTCCAGCGAGAGCACACGACTCCTTATGCTTTTGATTCACTCCGTTTTTTTAATATCATACGTGGATCGGTCTGTGTGTTTGTGTTTCCCGCTGCCCAGGGTTGCCAGGTTTTCACAACAAAACCCGCCCAATTCCTACTCAAAACAAACCCAATCGCGTTTCAGGGGGGCTTCCTCTCGCTTCAACCCGCGGACATGAAAACAGCCCGCGGCAACAGTGATGAAGTAGCCCAATTCCGTGGGAAAACCGCAGACTTGGCAACACTGTCGCTGCCTCGTTAGCGTTGCTGAGAAAGATGAGACGTATACAGTGACGTAAGACATGGCTCTGTTGTGGCTCTCTAGCCCAGTGGTTCCCAACCACGTTCCTGGAGGACCCCCAACAGTGCACATTTTGCATGTCTCCTCAATCAAACACACCTGATTCAGGTCATCAGCTCATTAGTAGCTACTCCAAGACCTGATGTGGGTGTGTCAGACAAAGGACACATCCAAAATGTGCACTGTTGGGGGTCCTCCAGGAACGTGGTTGGGAACCAGAGCTCTAGCCTGTGGAAAAGCAAACGGTTCTTAGAAGGCTCCTCAGTTGAACCAACTATGAACTGGGACTAGCTCTGGCTCTGAACTAGCTCTAGCACTGCCTTGGTGGAAAAGGGGTATAGGACCGAACTTGCCTGCCAATGGTTAATTGTAGGGGTAATTGTACCCTAAGGACCAATTGTGTACCGTTAAAGGTACAGTTATACGTTTTGTACCCCAAGGAATAAAATTGTACCACCCCTGTACCTTTTTTTCTGAGAGTGTAGTACGTCATTTGGGACACAGCTATTGTCCGATCCTAACAAACCATAAATCAATGTTTATTATTATTATTTTTTTAAATGTACCCTTGGTTTTGTAGTCCAGGGTAACATTTATGTTACAAGTTGAATTCATAGCCTTGGGAGTTTGTTCAAATCGCAAACACTGAGTATCAGCGACAGTGATCCTTGTCTAAGCAAGCGCCACTAAATATAGCACACTGACCAATTGACCCCAGATTAAAGCCAGGAGATCAGGCTCACACGCCAGATGAGTATTATTAGCCTCTCTGGCCAATGACCAACTGTTGGATTAGTTAAAAAATACTCATTTATGACTAGATTAGATGGGCTACAGTCACGAGACTGAGCCAAACGCATGCAATTATAATAATGACAACAACAAAAATCACATTTTTGATTCCGGGAGAACTCAATATTACACAAGACATGTAATAAACGCAGCATTGATATCAAAGCTCAAAGTGCTACTCTGTGTGACGTCATCATACAGTGACAGATACAGCACGTGGTGTGCCACGCCCACTGAACGACTCCAACTGAAAACTGCATTAAACAACTAAACATTTGAGGAGATATCGGTAAATATGTGACCGTTTTACTACAGGAACGGGTGGATTCGACAGATAACGGCTGCTACTGTGCGATCAATGTGAAGAAAAGCCTTTGTCCAGTCACAGCAAAGCTAAATATGAACCTAAATGAGACATATTACATACATCACGGCGATCATATAAACGGTTTGAGAGTGACTAATCACATATTAGGCTGCTAGCAGCTAACTTGGCTAACCAAATGAAGAGTACGTAAGCACGTTGCAAGTTTTAAACAGCTTTGTTTTGCTCAAGAATAACACACACACACACACACACACTCACACACAGTGAGATGAAGTCATGTCATGGTCTCCTAACGCGCACTTTCCCCTCAGATGTAACGCAATGCTAGTTCACACGGACGCGCACTAACGTTACACCGAGGTAAACAAACCGCCGTTGCTAAGCACAAACAGTGCTTTTGCTCGTTTTAATCGTGTTAAACTCACTGCGGAGGTTGTTGACGAGCTCTGCGTGGCTCGCTCCTCCCGATTTCCAGGCCATTATTGAACACACTCTGCGGATCAGGTAGAGTGCGGCTGTCAGCGCCGCGCCTGCGCACACCGCTCTTCCGACGACCGTTACGACTTCCAGCACGGATACGTCACCAGACATGTCGCGCGACACCCTTAACAACAACAACCAACCGCTGCGTCATTCATTCAATCTGAGCTGCGTTTTCCCATATTATGAGTAAAGTTTCGGCTCATTCTAGCTGGATTTGCCCTGCTATCCGTTGCCAGCAGGAGGAAAGCACGAGCGCATTATCAGGGTGACGCAAGGCATTATCGGGGCGACAGATTTGGCACGTTTTCTAAATGCGAAACGAAATTGTTTTAATCCAGTAGTTTAGTGGAATGACGTAAATGAGTGAGCTATTCACATAAGGGATTAGTAAAGTAGTGTAGCAAACAGACGAGTGTCTTCTCCTGTTTTTAGTTTTATCACGCAGAATTTTTGCGTAACTTAATACGTCACTACTTTTTCTTCGCTTCACGAAGCTTTACTTAAAATGTAACTACATATAAAAAAACAATACATTTTTATAAGGCACAATATGTAAGATTTTTGGATTAAAATATCCCAAAACCCACTAGAACAGTGTTATGTATTTTGTTGACTCGTGTACATTATCCCAAATGTTTCCAAGAATGATTCAATCCAGTGATTTTAACCAGGACACGGCCCGTGCGTCGCCTATCAATGACATCATACCCGCGTCACCCTCCAGTATTATTTTGTAGAAACCATGGAAACGCCAAAGCCGCTTTAATATCTGATGTGTTTTATTAGACAGGAGAGCAACTGTTTGGATCAATGATGGACAGAAACTGATCATTGTTCTCCAGCTCAACACAGTTAGTCTTATTGTTTAAATCTGGTGTTGTTGATTTACCGCACAGAGTGCCATGTTTTACCGCCTAATATCGATCTCTCACTGCAGTGTGAACAAGTGTCTCATAGCAGCGCAGAGTAGCATTATAACATCACTCTCACACACTCAGATGTGTGTGATATGATAAAGTAGCGCTGCGTTACACACATGGGCGTCGGAACCATTGTATGTGGGACAAGACCCACCCACTTTTTACGATCAATGATATTGGACCCACTCACTTTTATCGTCTCTAACATTCAGCACATGTGTGTTTACCTACCCCTAATCGATAAACACTTATTATTAAACACATGTTAGATGCTTTATTTCCACTTTTCTAATTTTTTCTTAATTTTTATTGAAAATAAATGCCTTTCCGATCTGATATGTGATGGGGAAAGGGAGAAGATTGAGTTCGGCGAAAGGCGGACTCGAACCGCGGGTCGATTTGTGTCAAAACTAGGTGTTGTGCGTCTTACCCCTACACTACTGACGCTCTCAATGATTCGGCGATTTCCGTAACTTTGTCTTTCCGAACTATATGTTTAGCAAGCAAAGCGGTATATTTGTACTTAATGTAATTCTGAGGACCCACCCACATTTTTTTTGCTTCCGACGCCCATGGTTACACACACACGAGCAGAAGAAGAGGAAGCGCTCGTCTGACAGAATAAAAGCTCTGCGTCATCAAGACACGCCTTTGTTTTGAATAAGCGACCTCTAAAAAATTACATATAGTGGCTTTAATGCACTGTGCAAAGCTAAAAGTAATGCATTACAATATTATGTTACTCCCTAAAAAAGTAACTAATTGCGTTACTTTTTATGGATAGTAATGCGTTACTTTTCCCACTCCTGGGCTGGCCTTGCTTGCTTGTTTTTTTTATTTTTATGTAAAGGCTTTTACTCCAAAAGTTAAATGAATAAGCCTCCAGGCTGAAAGAAATGCAAATTCACTTCTGTACACTAGAGGGCGGAGTTAAAAAAAACCTTTCAGCTGTTCTGCCATTCTGGACTGCAGAAGAATATCGGCCTGTACACATCGGGACGAATATCGCGCGCTTATCGCCAGCGTTTTTCGGCGTGTCTTTGTGTTCACACCCAAGCGATTTTCACTGGCGATGTGCCGAGTGAACGTGCAAATTCAGTAGATGATGGCGCTCCCGATACACAAGGTGGTGCTGCTCCACTTTACGCTTCTGACTCTCGCTCGTCACACAGAAGAAGAAGAGAGACAGTATTTACGCGCTTGCCAAAACCATTCACACACTTTTGCTAACTGACTAGCAGCATTAGCAGCTCATCTTCTTCTTTGTCTACTTACTTCCTCTTCGTCTTATCAATGTGTGCTCGGCGTTTTGTGCTTGAGCGCCACCAAGTGGTGTTTTACTGTAACTTCAGCAGCTCCAGGCACGTCAACAAAAGCGCCGATCTCATTGGTCGGATAGTTTTTAATGCGCCGCGTCAAAATGAAAAAACGAACCCAAGGCGTTTTTTTTTAAATTATGCTTTTACACCTGCCGTATTGTGCATCGGTGTGCGCAATGTTTAGTCACGAGGTGTTAAATGCGCGAAAATCGTCCCGGTGTGAACAGGCCTTAAGGGTATGTTTACAGGACAACAATGTACTAAAAACACACAACGTTGTCAAAACGATTCCATTCACACAGATCTGCGAAATTGACTAAAAAGGCTGTATTACTCATGCCAGGCCAGTAGTTGGCGATGTCACTTTGTCAAGAAACACCTCACAAACACGTAATACACATGAACATGACGTCACCGCTTTCACAGAATCACGTTTTGTTGTTTACATGGAGATGGTAAAGGTATCATTTTCAAAACCTTTCACCCTGACACCCATTTTCAAAAGCTTGTGTGAATGAACGGCCAAAACGTATACAACGTTTTTTATTTTCAGTTGAAAGCAGTGTCGTGTAAACATACCAGAAGATGCCGGAGAAGAAATTTCAACAAGTTCAAGTCATTTTTGCTTAGTATGGTTGAAGTGGATCATCAGCAAAGACATTGGTTAATAAAATTAGATTAAATACATTTAAGTATATTTGTGTCATTTGATATATTTAATTATTGCAGGTTTGTGTAATATTATGAGATTGCGTTTCACTGTTTTTATTTATTTAGAGTAAGATGACAAAGACTTTATATATACGGCGCATTACTTATGAACGGGAAAAAGTGCAAAGCCCAATATGGTGAATAAGCCCCGCCTTCTAAATGAAAGAGCTAATCGTTGATTAGTAAAGTCATCGCATCACTGCAGCTGCCGTTAGAAGCTCCGGTTGCTATAGAAACAGCCAGTGTTTAGGATTGCGCATGCGCATTATTTTTGACACGGCTGGAAAATGCTGTTTTTTTTTGTCATGATTCGAGCATTTAGAAATGTATAAGACAGTTGTTGTCAGATTTCATTGGTGATTTCAAACATGGAACTAAATCGTAAGCTAGTCGAACAGTTTTGGAGAATTTGATGTTTCCCCATTCAGAGAGATAGGAGCTGCACTGGCATGCCCAAGGGGTGTTTCAAAAATGGCCGCCGAGTGAAATGACTCGTCTTAAAGATCCAGTGTTTAAATTCTAGCGGCATCTAGCACATAGAGAAGCTACGGTGGCCGACACAGGACAAAAATGTTGTCGTCGTAGACAGTAGAGAGTGACTAGCGCTCTGTAGAGCAGTTTGTCCGTTTAGGGCTACTGTAGAAACATGGCGGCACAAAATGGCGGCTTCCCAGATAACAATTTTTGGTTCCCAGAACGTTCTGGGAACGTTAGTTTCTGGTTCTCAGAACGTTCCCAGAACAGGCATCCTAACGTTCTCTATTGGTTAGCCAGGAAAGTTTTCTTTACGTAAATAGAACGTTCCCTGTTGGTTTGGAGAACGTTCCCGGAACGTTCCCCTAACCTCTTTACTCCGATATCATTTACCCTGCTGTACGTCAGTAATCGTCCAGCAATGCCCGCGTCCCATAGGGTATAAGCGGCATGGGAAAAGGATGAATGGACGTCAATAATCAGTAGCGACTACAATCCATGTCTTGTTTTGAACTTATTTAATCAATAGAAATAATTCAAACACATAAACCTTCGGTAAAAGTCAGTAAAAACGAAATGACCGTTAATTTTTAAATTACGCGAGTGCGCGTCTTTCTGTGGAAGACGAAAGAAAGCGCGTGCTGGAGAAGCGCGCAGTAACGAAATATACAAATAAACCTTATAAAAAAATGCTCATTATGTAAGGTCTTTATACACCACTGAAAACATAGCTATGTATATTATATGGCATTTCTGTCAATAGATCATCATAAATATTACACACTGCACCTTTAAATGGACTTTGAAGACGGATCATTTCTTACTCCTGATTTCTCTTAACATAGGACTGGAGAGCTGGCGAGTCAATAAATGGTAAAACTTGCGTTACTTATTTGAAAAAGTAACTAAATTTGAAAGTAATGCGATACTTAGTTACTTGAAAAACACGAGCGTTACTGTACTAGGAGAACTAGTATGTACTGTTTCTGTAATGTTATAATAATAATACAAATTTTCATATTTTATCAGCATAATATTAGTTTTCATCAAAAAGAATCGCGTTTGGTCTGGTTTGCCAATAAACCACATGAAAAAGAATCGCGTTTGGTCCTCTGAGAACGCCGTACTAGGCGGAGTTGGCGGGATACACTCTGCTACATGTGAAGCACGCTAGCATCACAACAACACAACACAACACAACACAACACCAGTGAGACCCAATGGACTGCATCAGCGCCAAATACATCTCCCAGAAGATCAGCAGGACGCGCTGGCGGCCCGTGTCCGCGGCGTCACTGCAGCAGCCGGAGGTGTTCGCCACGGGGTCCTGGGACAACGAGGCTAGTGCAGATCATGAGCTAACTCACACACACACACACACACTGACTGGCGTTTCGCTGCTAATCGGCATTCACTGTGTGCTTTCAGAAAAACAAAGTGTCGATCTGGTCGGTGGGAGATCATGGCGTCTCGAGCATGGATGGAGAGTTTGATGAAGATCCTCAGTTACTGTGCGAGTCCCAGCATGACGGGGATGTGCTGGACCTACAGGTGAGGGTCCACACACCTGCTCACGCGAGACTCTGTTCTGTGGCCTATATATGAAGCCGGTTTAGCTGGCTAGCCAGATATGTTTGGGCTAATCCTGAGTTTTAGGAACCATTGATGTGGTTTGGCTTTTAGCTGTGTTCATCTCCATAGTAACTTATGCTCCACGGCTGACCTGCTCCAGGACAGGTTATGTTCTGGATAAGAGATCAAACTGAAATTAGACCAATCAGCTGTGAGCAAAGTGACACACCTCTGATGCAATAAAGTCACTCCTAGTGTTAATTTTGTCATTTTAATTTGCATTTGAACCCTGCATTCACTCCATGTGCAAATATTTATCTTTCATTTGTGGACCAGTTTGAGATGAATAAAACTGTCGTTTGCATAATCTGTGCAGTTTCTAGATCAAGACAGGCTCGTCTCTGCATCATCAAATGGGGCCGTGACGATATTCAAGCTTCAGTCTGACTGTCAGGTATTTGCTATATTTGTTTTTTTTCCTGATATTGGCATCATCTGATGGATCTGTGCACAGCCAAACCTTGTGATTGTGTTCAGGCTCTGTCATCGGCTCATGTGTGGGCGAGAGCTCATCAGAACTCCTGTGATGATTCGCCCTGCACTGCAATAGTGTGCCGAAGCCCTGAGATCGTGTCGGTGGGTGAGGACGGTCGGGTTATCCTTTACAAGGCAGATCAGACGGAAGTTGTTCGTGTTATTGGTGAGTGTTTTGTGGCTTTATTTGTACAAAAGAGCTGCATGATTCTGGGTAAGCTGAGAAACACGTTTGAGTGAATGATTCAATGACTCATGATTCACTACTGGATGATTCAGTGCTTTTGAACAAATCTCTGGAGTGAATGATTCAATGACAAATACATGGTGACAGGTGAAGCGAATAGACCTTTCTCACAACTTCCGTATTTGCGACCGGAAATACGCAATCGTCGTAATCTTCTTCCTCCCCGGGCAGGGCTACAGGTAAACAAATGGCACAAGCAAGTGTGATTGTAGCTCACCGGGCTGTTCTTGTTATTCCCAAAAGCAGCCATATCTGTCGTTTAATTCCTTCCCTGTTGATGGTAGCCTGACGTCGTCATACTCAATTCTAGTCAGAATATGAGTCTGATTCTGCTCCGTTGGGCTGTGATTATGGGGTGTGTTTCAACCGAACCAGGAAAGACCTCAATTGGATAGACCTACAACCAATCACAGCAACGGAGCGACGCATAACGTTAGTTGTCTAATGTCAACAGAACTCAACTGCACTGTGTTGCCAAGTCCGCGGGTTGAAGTGACCCCAATTATGTGATATACAGACCCAGGAATGCGAAATTTAGCAGCCGTGCCAAAATAACACATATTTTACCCCCCAAATGCCATTTTTCCCGGAGAACCCCCCCACCCGGAAAGCTATTGGGCTTGTTTTTGGCTAGTTTTGAGTAGCAGTTGGGCGAGTTTTGCTGTAAAAACTTGGCAACCCTGTCCGCACGCTGGAATAAGTCACGTTAGAAGAAGAAGATGAGTGTAAACGATCTTTGCCGGTGTTGTATAAGAATGTAAGGATACACAGAGTACTTACCAACACCATCATCATTTCTGAGAGAAATAGTAAAGGTGAACGCATATACGAACAAGTTCTCCGTTTAGGATTAGAACGAATTCAACCCAAGCGCCTTTGATGACGTGGATGATTACGTCACTGTTTATCATCTGTCCATCATCGTCTAAAGCCCGCCCTGACAATTTCATTGGTCCGAACAGTTTCTGTTCGGGCATAATTACTTCTCTACGGATCAAGTCCAGACCGAACTGCCCGTGCAAATTTTTTTGTGGGCGGGGCTAAGTTCGTCTGGCATCCAGGCTATGTTGATGGTGGAGTTTGACGGAAATGGATTCAGGCTATCCTGCGGGATGAAGGACCAAACTTCGTGACCTACAAGCCTTTCAACGCAAAGCGGCTCATGACGCACCTCTGTGGGGAAATATAAAACTAATATTTTTTTTAACTAATATTTAACACACATATTTATTTATTTATAAATGTTTCTCAGGCTGTTCACTGATGGAACTACTAAAATAAACACGCATGCTTGAATGGATGTTGCCTCGTGAGTCGTGTATATATTTTTTATTTAAAAAATGTATGATATTTGATTTAATATATATAAAATTCACTTTTGCAAAATGCCTCCATAGGCGTTAAAACATAACGTGATGTTAATCAACATTTTGTTTTATATTGTAAACATATAGTATTATAGTCTTTTAAAATAAAAACATATATAATTTTGTTAAAAGTATTATGCTGTATGTTAACAAATAGAATTGTGCACACTGCGTGATGTTTAAACTGTTTTGAACTGTAGCCGATGTCCGCACAAACAAGATATGATCTTGGTCAAGGAAGACGTCATGTAACGCTGGTTCTTTATAGCGACGGAATATGAGACTTATGTAAAAAGGCCTAATTGTTCATTTCCATCAAATGTAATTATTTGGCAAATCCATTAGCGAAGTTGTGTAGACTCGCTGATCCATTTTCTCTTGCCGGCGTATGCTTTTCTGATGTGTTGGCGCTTGACAGGAACTCCGGATCCGCACTGGTTACGTATTTCCGGTTTTGTGAGAAAGGTCTATAACACTGATGATCTCTGTTAGTGGGTGGGATATATTAGGCAGCAAGTGAACATTTTGTCCTCAAAGTTAATGTGTTAGAAGCAGTGTTGGGCACGTTACTTTAAAAAAGTAATTAGTTATAGTTACTTCTTAGAAATAGTAACTGAGTTACATCATTATGAAAGTAACTAATTACTAGGGAAAGTAACTACTGTGTTACTTTTTTTCTTTCAAATATGTCAAATATTGGATAACTTGGATGCCCCCAATATTAGATGTGTTAAATGAATGAATTGGACACTAAATGATAAATTATAAAACATTGTACATTAATGTACACTATTGTAATGTTGCTGTGGGACAATGTGAGAGACACCTATCAAATTCAATACATTGTAAATATTATCATTAGACCTACTAAAATGTAAATATAGTGTAAATATTATCATTAGACCTACTAAAATGTAAATATAGTGTAAATATTATCAGTACTACTCCTTTGGTAGTGGAGCTCACGTTATCATCTGGGTTTTTAGCCACTCATGTTGTGGCGGTGATGATGTGAGGCTTCATTAGATTAGAATTACTGGACACAGACGTGGAGAGACTCTTTCTTCCTGGGCATAAGCTGCACGTTACATAAACATTCTGACCTTTCACCTCAACGAGGGAAAAGTAGCGCTTATACTTCCAGTTTGTGAAAGCTACCTCCTGAAGTCGTTGGACTGGCCATCGCTGACTGTGCATATGCGTGTGCGTCCTAGGTGTGTGTGTGTGTGTGAGAACCATAGACCGTAAAAAAATAGGTGTGAACTCAACCTATCAACCTCAACCTTGTCTCCCACCCACCAATCATCATCAGTTATGTGTACCACCCCCCAACACGCATGGCTGGCGCGCACACACACACACACTGGTCCGACTGGCAGAGAGCCTGTTCGGATGAAAACCGCTTCAGTGAGCTCAATTATAGAAACGCCACATTTTATTCTCAGTAACGCTAACGGCGTTGTAACGAGAGAAACAGTCATTGGTTGGATTACTCGTTACTGAAAAAAATTATTCCGTTAGTAACGCCGTTTATCTATAACACCGTTATTCCCAACACTGGTTAGAAGCAGGAGAAATGGGCAAGCGTAAGGATTTGAGCGAGTTTGACAAGGGCCAGATTGTGACGGCTAGACGACTGGGTCAGAGCATCTCCAAAACTGCAGCTCTTGTGGGGTGTTCCCGGTCTGCAGTGGTCAGTCTCTATCAAAAGTGCTCCAAGGAAGGAACAGTGGAGAACCGGCCACAGGGTCATGGGCGGCCGAGGCTCATTGATGCACGTGGGGAGCGAAGGCTGGCCCGTGTGGGCCGATCAAACAGACGAGCTACTGGAGCTCAAACTGCTCAAGAAGTTAATGCTGGTTCTGATAGAAAGCTGTCAGAATACACAGAGCATCTCAGTTTGTTGAGTATGGACCAGTCAGGGTGCCCATGCTGACCCCTGTCCACCGCCCAAAGCACCAACAGTGGCACGAGAGCATCAGAACTGGACCACGGAGCAATGGAAGAAGGTGGCCTGGTCTGATGATCACGTGGATGGCCGGGTGTGTGTACGTGGCTTACCTGGGGAACACATGGCACCAGGTGCACTATGGGAAGTTGCACCTTGCAACTTACAGGACTTAAAGGATCTGCTGCTAACATCTTGCCAGACACACCTTCAGGGGTCTAGTGGAGTCGGATTTCTTTCTTCTGTTGAACACAAAGGAAGATATTTTAAAGGATGCTGGTAACCAGGCGGTTGATGGTAGCCGTTGACTTCCCTGTATCCTTTAATGACTCCCTTCATTCTCCCAGCGTCAAATTGGTGTAACAAGTGAATGATTTTACTTCGTTTTTGCTAGTAAACATCTTTAAATGTATTTATTATGTCTTTATATTTAGAGTACTGAGAGCACTTTTCTGTCCAGCCATAGTTAACTAGCCTGACTTAGCTTCTGATAGCATCATCCTTTCTTCATGATTCAAAAACAAAGATAAATCATTCACTGGCTCACCTGGTGACTCGATGAGGTGCGAGTAAATGTCCGGGTAAGACACCTCTGGCCACTGGGTGGGGTTCTTACACCAATTTGATGCTGGGAGAATGAGGGACATGTTTTTAATTTGACCAAATGAAGTGTGTGGATGTGTCTTTCACGCTCTATGGCAGGACGGCTGGACATAGAATCACTTGACATGTTTAATCTGAGGGATTTCTTAAGTTCTTCACGCCTGCCGGCTGCGTACGGCTGTTGTTTTGTATGGGAGTCTATGGGAAGTCTAGTTTATTTTCCCCTAAAAGTGGGTGTGAATCTCAGAGACATTCTATGACTTTGCGCCGGTTGTGCGTATGCATGTGTTTTGAGTCATGTGATGAGGACTAATAGCACTGTGTTATTGTCTTTCGACAGAAAATGCCGATAGCAGTACGATTCACGCCGTGACGTTTCTAAGGACGACAGAAGTTCTCACGGTGAACTCCATCGGTCAGCTGAAGATGTGGGACTTCAGACAGCCGAGCGACAGTCCTGCACAGATTCTCTCTCTGTATGGTTTACTCATACTGTATTCCTCAAATAAGAACTGAATTCATTTCAATCTCAGGAAAACACATCCGTTGACATCAAAGTAGGACCAGAGATATTTTCATTAATAATTTGGCTCAATAGCCACTACACAATTTGCTGCATTGATAGTTTTTTTCTGGCCATTTTTTTTTACTTCTCAAGATAAAAAATTGCCCAATCTTTTTGCCAGCGTTTCAGGTCCTCAATTGAACTGAATACACTGTAGAACATCTCAAATGTGGACCTTGAGTTGGTCTGTTTTCACGTCTTCTGTTCATGCAGCACCGGGGACCGAGTGCCCTTGCACTGTGTGGATAAACACCCAAACCAGCAGCACATAGTGGCCACAGGAGGGCAGGATGGGATGCTGTGTATCTGGGATGTGAGGCAGGGCAATACGCCCTTCTCTCTCATAGAGGCACATTCAGCAGAAAGTTAGTACCCTTTGAATTATTTAACTTTTACAAAAATAGATATGCTTGAGTTCTGCAAACACATACTAGATGTTCAGAAAAATGCTCAAACTTAATGTCGACATGAATCTTCTGAATGCATGTTATAGATAGGGATGCTCCGATCAGGACTTATTTACCGATTCCAATGCTTCACTGATTTGTAAGCTCTCTGATCAATGTTAACCTTTTTTCAGATTAAAAAAAGAAAGAAATACTAGCCTATAGCTGTTGCCTTTATTATATTTTTGTTAAATGTTTATGGTAATTATGTAATCTAACTATTGTTTTAACAGGGTACTAAATAATCACAAAAATGATTCATTATACAGTGAATATTTTAATATGCCTTTAAAATGGAGTTTCTGCATAACACTATGCACATCAGGATACTTAATAGGGCTGTATTTTCTACGTTTTTCTATTTGGATAAAATTATTATTAAAGGTGCCCTAGAATGAAAAATTGAATTAACCTTGCCATAGTTGAATAACAGGAGTTCAGTGCATGTAAATCACATACAGTGAGTCTCAAACACCATTGCCTCCTCCTTCATATGTAAATCTCGTTTGTGAAAAACACCACGGAAAAATAGGCGAATCTCAACATAACACCAGCAGTGATGCAATCGATGGGATCATTAATATGTACGCCCCCAAACATTTGCATATGCGAGCACATGTTCACTGTCAGGCGGAACTGCGCAGCCGCATCATCTCTGCAGGTAAACAAGCGTCACGCGAGGACAGCGAACATGGCAGATCATGGACACCAATGTTATGTTCCAGGCTGTGCAGGGGATGTGAAGACGTTTCATACTCTTCCCACAGATAAACATGTCAACAGGCATGGCTGATGTTTATTTATAATCGGATACCGCAACAATTTATTTCAAAGTTGTTAGTTTGCTCTGCCTATTTCACCACGGACAGTTTTTCAAACCTGGGACAATATCAATCCGGCTTTGCTCAGCGTCTGACACTGAAGAAAGGGGCAATTCCAACCATATTCCTGCAACCAGTGATTTTATCCACTTCTTGACTGTCTAAACAATTTCTGATTAAATTGAAAGTTTCTTAGAGAGACAACATTAACGATAATATCCCCGTTGTTGCCTAGATCCAACACAAGATGCTAGTACAATAACAATAGGATAATCCAAGTAGCTTACATAACTAAATGGCTAAATAAATCGACTTTTAAATCAGTACTCTACTGTCAAACTCAAACGTTAATGTACAACATATTTAAGCGCTACCCAGTTCAGTTTGTGACTCAAAGTGAAGACGCTATCATTGTAAAATCATACAGGGACACATTACAATAATTAAAATATTTTTACAATGCTAATAAAGTTGTGACTGCTGATGTGTATATTTAATGCTATATGCTAGTTATCGTTTAGGCTGAAGTTCTGGTATGGACGTAATGATTTTGCAGGTTCCTAATTAAAATAAAGACTTAACTTACCATTCAGAAGCGTTCATTTCCAATCTCAAAACATGTTGTTGTTCCTCAAAATCTGCATCTTCGTCAGAAACAGGCTCAAACATATAAGGTTGAATGCCTAATCTCTCCATCGTCATGACGGTCAGCTATCATTGAGCCGCAGTGAAACAGCCAATCAGAGCAGAACTCTGCATTAATATTCATGACCCTTCCAAATAAGGCAAAAACAGACCCTTTCATCCTGGGGAAGATTTCTAGAGTTGTAAATGGACCTGTAAAACCGTATCTGGACAATTATTGACCTTAAATAAGCCATATACCCTCTATGTAGATACCAGAGAACGATTTAAAATGTTGTTTCAAATCATTCTAGGGCACCTTTAAAATAAATACAGATTTTTTTTTAAATTTCATATCCTATCCAATGATGTCCTAAAAACAATGTTGATATTGAAGGCTATAAACAAATACAGTGAATGTAGGCATGTTTTTTAATTCACTGAACTAAAAAAGAAAAAAAGAAAAGAAAAGCATATTAGCCTATATTTGATTACCCAATCATAATGGTCACTTTCATAAAAATACACTTAGTTGTAGGTTTAAAATTCCACATATGGCACATTTATTGTGCAACAACAAATATTTTTAGAAATATGTATACTTTAGTCCGAATTATTGCGTTCTTGCGCTCCGTCTGTTTGCGCTCGCGGAAGTCTGAATTGTAGCGGAGATCATGCAGAAGGCTCGTCGTCTCCTGACGGTAAAATGGACATATTTGCATGACTTTCTAACATTTCCAGATGGAGAATATCCCTGTGAAATGTAAGTTAGGCACTGAGGAAAGCACCACATCTCAAACGCATTAAACACCGCAAGTGCGTTAGGCTTGTCTAAGCAACAGTGAATGTCTCTGTGGAGGAGAGAGTGTGTGAGGAGGTCAGAAAGGACCCGTGTTTGTACAACTCGAGCCTGAAAGATGATAAAGATGTGTGGCGAGGGATTGCACTGATACTGCAGGTGTGTCGTCTTTGGGCTCGACTGTCAGAAAGCTGCCCATTGAATGACTGGCAGTGATTGTGATCTGTTTTCTGCAGTGTGGGAAGTACATTTTCATCCATCAAACCCCAATCACTTGTTTACGTGCTCCGAGGATGGGTCTCTACTACACTGGGAGACGACTTCAGGATCAGACATGAGCACACTCCTGCAGAGTAAGACAACACTCCTTCACCTCTATTATAATAATCATCCATCCATCCATCTCCAATCCACATCCAATCCACATCCAATCATCCATCCATCTCCAATCCACATCCAATCATCCATCCATCTCCAATACACATCCAATCATCCATCTCCAATCCTCATCCATCCATCTCCAATCCACATCCAATCATCCATCCATCTCCAATCCACATCCAATCATCCATCCATCTCCAATCCACATCCAATCATCCATCCATCTCCAATCCTCATCCAATCATCCATCCATCTCCAATCCACATCCAATCATCCATCTCCAATCCTCATCCATCCATCTCCAATCCACATCCAATCATCCATCCATCTCCAATCCACATCCAATCATCCATCCATCTCCAATCCACATCCAATCATCCATCCATCTCCAATCCACATCCAATCATCCATCCATCTCCAATCCACATCCAATCATCCATCCATCTCCAATCCACATCCAATCATCCATCCATCTCCAATCCACATCCAATCATCCATCCATCTCCAATCCACATCCAATCATCCATCCATCTCCAATCCATATCCAATCATCCATCCATCTCCAATCCTCATCCAATCATCCATCCATCTCCAATCCACATCCAATCATCCATCCATCTCCAATCCACATCCAATCATCCACCATCCATCTCCAATCCTCATCCATCCATCTCCAATCCAATCATCCATCCATCCATCTCCCATCCCCGTCCATCCATCTCCAATCCACATCCAATCATCCATCTCCAATCCATATCCAATCATTCATCCATCCATCTCCAATCACCCATCCATCCATCCATCCATCTCCAATCCCACCAATCCACATCCAGTCATCCATCCATCTCTAATCCATATCCAAACATCCATCCATCCATCTCCAATCCATATCCAATCATCCATCCATCCATCTCCAATCCCATCAATCCATATCCAATCATCCATCTCAATCTCATCCCATCCCATCCATCTCAATCTCATCCCATCCATCCATCTCAATCTCATCCCATCCATCCATCTCAATCTCATCCCATCCATCCATCTCAATCTCATCCCATCCATCCATCCATCTCAATCTCATCCCATCCATCTCAATCTCATCCCATCCATCTCAGTCTCATCCCATCCATCTCAATCTCATCCCATCCCATCCATCCATCCATCTCAATCCCATCCATCTCAATCCCATCCCATCCCATCCATCCATCCATCCATCTCAATCTCAATCTCATCCCATCCCATCCCATCCATCCATCCATCCATCTCAATCTCATCCCATCCCATCCATCTCAATCTCATCCCATCCCATTCATCCATCCATCTCAATCTCATCCCATCCATCTCAATCTCATCCCATCCCATCCATCCATCTCCAATCCCATTCATCATCAATCCCCAATCCCATCCATCAATCCATCTCCAATCCCATCCATTCATCTATCCATCAATTCCATTCATTCATCCATCCATCTCCAATCCCATCCATTCATCTATCCATCAATTTCATTCATCCATCCATCTCCAATCCCATTCATCTATTCACATTCTCCAATCCCATTCATACATTCATCCATCTAAATCCCATTCATCCATCTCCAATCCCATCCATCCATTCATCTCAAATCCCATTCATCCATCAATCCATCCATCTTTAATCCCATTCATAATTCCATCCATCAATCCCATCCCATCCCATCCATCCATAAATACTTGTTGGATTTGGAAATTGGATTACAATTGTTGCATTTAGACTTTGCCACATAAATGTATCCCTCCAAAACAAATCTGTTGTGATTTTGGTCTACCGCTTCACTCCAGAATTAAAATTTCATAATAAATAAAATTCAATAATAATTTACTCACCCCCATGTCATCCAAGATGTTCATGTCTTTCTTTCTCGAGAAGAAATTAAGGTTCTTGAGGAAAACTTTCCAGGATTTTTTTCCATATAGTGGATATCAATGGTGTCCAACGGGTTGAAGGTTTGCCGTTTCAATGCAGCTTTGAGGCTCGTTGGTCCCCATTGAACTCCACTACATGGAGAAAATTCCTGGAAAGTTTTTCTTGAAATATATTTCCCCTCCTGATATTGAATTTTTTGATTGTTTCATTCTTCATTTTTAGTCAATACACACACAGACTTTACTCTTTTGTGTTGATTATAATTGAGTGTTTCCTGGTGTGTTTCAGGGGGCTGGAACAGCAGGGTCATCTCGCAGAGCTCCGTCCCGCAGGCAGGGGAGAACGACTCTGTGGTCAGCGCCTGGCTGGCCGGGGACTCCAGCAAAAGTAGACTGGAGGCGACTCATGTGCTGCCCAGCCAGACACTGTCCGTCAACAGTCTTGATGTGCTTGAGCAGTGTTTAGTGTGTGGGACTGATGGGGAGGCTGTGTACATCCACAGACAACTTCCTGTTTGATTACTCACCTAAAATGTATCAGAGAAAGCTTGGAATATTTTTGTATATTAAATGTCTTTGAATCAATTGAACCAACTAAACAAGAATGTGTACAACCTTTCAGTTTCATAGTTCAGAGTGTTGGATACAATAATGGGGACATAACTTTACCATAGAGTTACTCAACCTATAAGTGGTGATCACTAAAAGCCAATTTTACTTTGATGTTGAAATTATTGCATAGGCTTCAGGTTCGGATACATTTAAAGTCCATTAAATGTAGCCTGCGCTGCAGTCACAGAGGCGCTGCTCATTTCCCCACAGGATTCTGGGAGACTAGTGAGTGAACCATGAGGCACTTAGAGAGCAAAATTAATCCCCAAAACTAAAATGATTGACATAGGAATAACCATAGCAATGGACAATACAAACATATGAGAATAGATGTGCATTAAGCAATGTGAATGCAGACTAATTGAAAAATATTAAATTATATTTGTATCAAAATATTTTTTAAATGCTGCAGTTATTTGTAAAGTAATGAGTGAAGGGCCACTCTCCTACATAGTGTAGCTTTAACCAGCTCAAACACCTGCTTGGACATTTCTTCATTTATTGAGTGCACTCATTCAATCCCACAATGCACTGCAATAACGAGTGTACAACACACTCAGTGGCTGAATCCGAAATCGCCCCTTAAACCCTCAATCACTATTCTCTATGTTAGTCCACTAATACAGTCCACTTGAAGGAGTGTGTGAAGCCGGACAGCCGTTGACTACATCGGCTGTACACTCGTTATTGCGGTGCATTGTGGGATTGAATGAGTGCACTCAATAACGTCCACTATGGTTTCGGACACCACTACCAATGGCTGTCCCTTCAAATAATGCTCTATTTAAGGGTATAGGGGACAATTTCGGATTCAGCCAGTGTCTCGTTTTCATTAAATTATTATTATTACTATATAAGTGGACTATGTAGGGATTAGTGAATGAGGGTATAGGGGGGGGCGATTTCAAACACAGCACTTGATTAGCTGGTTCAGGTGTGTTTAATTAGCTTTTGACACCCCTACTATAGATGATTTATCAACACAACTGACTGGTTTATCATTTATTAATTAACAGTTAATATAATATTTTTGTAAGACAAAGCACATCGTGTAAAGTAGTCGGCTCATTGGTGCCTCACCCTGAAGAGACCACCGATCCGCCACATATACAGAGAGAAGAGGGGGAACTCGTCTGCGAGAGTGAACGCTTTAGTCTCCAAGTTGTTCACGAGCTCCTGGTTTACATTACAATTGGTGTCCTGTGCAAGTTGTTCCAGCAGCCAGAACACATAGAAGGAATTCTGATAGCGGATCCAGTCCATCTGATGCTGCAGCTCCTCTCTGGACGTCCTCTGCACGAGACAAAACCCTGCCATTATTGACTTAGTCACATTAACATCCAACACATTGAGTTTTACTGATTGCAAGTATGATACTCCTTTTATACAACACATTTATAAACAAGTAATTCATGTCCAATAACTTATTTCAGACAAAAAAGGCCACTTAGCAAACTTTGGTTTTATCTGTCCACAGATATATACACATAAAAAACGTAACTTTGTCTCAGAGTTTATTTGAGTGCATACTCAAGAGTGTTAAAAGTAACACTAAAGCAGTGTTAAAGTTAATGAAATAATTAAGTGATTATTGAGCGTTAGTGATGAACGCCTGCTGTTAACAAGCAAATCACTGAGGGAAATAGTCACCATTTTAGTGTTTGTTTTCGTTGGGCTTTATGAACATTAGTATTTTGTTTTTTTCTGGCTGATGTCATGACAGTAGATGCACCGCAACTGTAACAATCAGTCGGATTTTCATGATGAAATCTAAAACAATTGTAACTCCATGTCTCATATTCAAGTGATTTTATGACAAAAGTGCAGCAGCAAGCATATCAAGTGTTTGTGGCAACCACATACACGGCAAGCTGATTTCCTAAAAGGGCAGCTCTAAAAAGGTAGCTAAAAGAATAGGATAGAAATAGGCATGTTTAACTCCTTCCCCGCCAAACACTGAATTATCCAGGTCTTATGGAGAAATCAGTATTTTCAACCCAGCCATACAAAAAGCTGGTGTTGGGGTACTGGAGCTCAGACTTGAGTCTGGACTAGAGTCCAACTTTTGGATGCATTTATACTCTGATCTGAGCCTTTGGGACTTAAACAATGTTTCAGAGTGAAACCGAGTCCAGCACTGTCGATGAAATTCACTTGGGACAGCTGATGGATGTCACTGGCCCGACCGAGTCAGTACGGCATCGTCAACAGGAATAATGTTTTGATTGCTATGTGTAGTGTGTTGTAACCTACCTCACAGGTTTCCCACAGCTGCTGTGCCAACTGAATGATCTCAGACATCAGGAGCTGAATAAACGGAGATCTCAGGACACAACTTCCTCCCAGAGCCAGCAGACACTCTGACAGGACGTCACGGACTGAGATCTAGCAGCAGAATGAGACCACATCAGACTGATCTGCCTCTCTCTAGATCAGGGGTGTCCAATCCTGCTCCTGGAGGGCCACTGTCCTGCAGAGTTTAGCTCCAACACCAATGAAACAAACCTGATCCAACTAATCAAGGTCTTACTAGGCATACTAGAGAGAGACCTCCAGGCAAGCTGGAGCTAAACTCTGCAGGACAGCCGCCCTCCAGGACCCAGTTTGGACACCTCTGCTCTGGATCATACAATAATATAAGTGACCCAGAACACACCCTTCAGAACATGAC
The DNA here is from genome assembly GCA_023566225.1 of Romanogobio albipinnatus. Classification (NCBI taxonomy): domain Eukaryota; kingdom Metazoa; phylum Chordata; class Actinopteri; order Cypriniformes; family Gobionidae; genus Romanogobio; species Romanogobio albipinnatus. The sequence goes on along the minus strand of CM042256.1, from coordinate 3,613,873 downwards.
AGAAATCAAAAATCCCAATGACTGAATATATGATTTATACATGAGGGAATTAAATTGAGGTTTAGGATCGTGAGAAAGCTGCTGGAAGTCATTTATCTAGAGATACCATTTTCTTTTTCGAACTCCTCTTTTAAAACTCCTCTTTTAAAACTGTCGACTTCTGACGTCTGTTCTGATTTCATACGTGAGTATCCCGGTAATCTTCATTCCGCGTTCACACAGTGCACATTACCGGAAATTTACTGTAATGTTACAGCGTCCCTTATTTGCCTGAACCAATTTACTGGTATTTTTTGAAAAGGTCACACATGATCTGTTACCGGTAATTAACCAGTAAAGACTGTATGTGTGAAAGGGTTGATGCCTCACTCTGACCACATCAGTTTCATAACAGCGCCACCTATTGGTCGAAAGTGATAAACCATTAAATCATGTTACTAGTGGTCGTATTTGATTTTTCAGGCATTTTGCCTAAAATCATCTTAAAGGTCCCGTTCTTCGTGATCCCATTGATCAAACTTTAGTTAGTGTGTAATGTTGCTGTTAGAGCATAAATAATATCTGTAAAATTATAAAGCTCAAAGTTCAATGCCAAGCGAGATATTTTATTTAACAGAAGTTCCCTTTCAAAGCCTACAGCGAACGGCCGGCTTGGACTACATCCTGGTACTTCCTTCATTAATTACGTCAGTCAGTAGAACAGACTAACCTCCGCCCACAAGAATACGCGAAAAAGGGGGCGTGGTCTTGTTGCTGTCCCACGTGGAGAAGAGGACGTGTCGCGTGGAGAAAAGGAAGTGTTGCGTTTGAGTGTGTTTGTCGCCATGTCGTCGAGACGCTGTTATTTTCATCCCGGAGTCAAATCACCTTTGTTTGGCTTTCCCAGGGACGCTGTAGAGATCATTGAGCGCATACATCTCCCGTTAAGAGGCGTGACCTTTCCACGTGCGCTAAGCTGCTGTCGAATCACAACACAGGAACCGCTGGCACAATCAGAACTCGTTACTTCTGAAGGAGGGACTTCATAGAACAAGGAACTCATCAGCCGTTTTTAGGACAGTGAAAACAGCGGTGTACAGATCAGTAAATTGTGTGTAAAATACTGTTTTTTTACACGCGAAACATGAACACATGTTATATTGCACACTGTAAACACAATCAAAGCTTCAAAAAAACCACGAAGAACGGGACCTTTAAGTGTGCGGTCTGTTATGCACTACTTATGAGTTGCCCACT